>JAWHQI010000283.1:0-242500 GCA_033032865.1 Dactylorhiza incarnata | reverse complement strand
AGATATACCTAACAAGGGGGGCAGGGAACTATCTCTGGCGGCAACGACGTTGACAGCAAACTGGAGAGGCGGCGGCCTCTACAAATACTGGCGATGAGATCTGTGGGAGACAAGGGAGAGGCAATCCGGCGGCGTGAGTGGCTCCTATGGAAAACCGACGACGAGAATCCACCCTATGTTGGCGACGGCAGGCGGCCTGGCCACGGCGGCGAGGAAAATCGGCGAAATCGCCGTCGACGACACGGGATTTTGGAGATGCGGGGGAGAAGAAACCCTAGGGAGCGGAACGGAACGGATGAGGCGCGGCTGGACTGGCGGAATTTCTCGCGTCTGGCCTATACAAAGAAACGGAGGTTATTAATAACCTCTGTTTCATCCAGCAGCCGCGCCAAACAATGCGGTCGGCAGAAACGCCGTTTCATTTCTGCCGCACCGGGGACAATAAGCCGCGCCAAACGGAACCTAATCCTGCACGAGTTAGGGCGTGGTTTGCTAGCAGCAGAATTGAACATTTCAAAATAACGAAAGAAAATTAATTTTGGGGGTTTTGCTAGAAGCCAAATCAAATTTGCTAGTAAAACCACCCTTAGATTTATAGCAAAAGATAACAAGACAAGAAATTCAATTAATTTAAATATCACTTAGCATATAATTGTTACCAAATTACATAAAATTTGCCTCCCTTTTTAGGCGGGCGAAGATCTTCATTTCCGACCCCTACATTTCGTTTAATGTTTATTTCACGGTGAAGATGAATTCTTATTTATCTAAAAATCACTATTTTTTATTATATAAAAAATAAAAGAAGAATGAGATTACTTTAACACGTCGGATTAAAAAAGAATTAATTTTAACGGTGAACTGTACAATATATATTTTGCGAAGAGTATCCAGTGGCAAATTAAGGGGATTTTTTTTTTTGGAACATACTAATATCTTAATGAATGTTTAAAAAAAAAATACAAATATTAATTTTAATATTTTTACAACCATTTTAGATACTTTGTCCATAAATTATGATTATTTCTGAAAATAATCTGATCGGAAAATCACGCACTCAGATCGAAAATGATATAACAGAAAAAACTGCGTGATTTTTCCGATAAGAGTGTTGTTATGTCCCCACACCTGCTTGGATTCTCGGGACATAAGTACTCGCGGCGAACCAAAGGGCGGGCGCAGGACAAAGGGGCTGAACCATCCGGTTCAGCCCCCACTCAATAAATCGGCCAGAATGGGGCTGAACCACTCCGGTTCAGCCCCACTTGAGGGGGCCGGCCGGCCCCCTGTTTTCTTCGGGTATTTATAGCCCGGGGGTTGCTTGGAGGAGGATTATCAAAGAACTATCAGGTATCCCCTCTCTTCTCCCTCAAACCCTAACCCTAATCTCTCTTCCCTCTCTAGTTTCCTCCATTTCTCCCCTTACTTCTTGCTAGTTCATAACATTTGCTATCAGAGCAACCTTCCTGCGACCATGGTGACACGCTCGGAGGCGGAAACCGCACGATTGGCAACCCTAGAGGAGAACTACGTAGGGTTGGTGGATTCGGTGGCGGCAATCGAAGATCACTTGAAAACGTCCACAAAAAACATGGAGGAACGCATGGATGGACGCATGGAGGAGATCAAGGCGCTGTTGATGCAGTCTCTGAAGGGGAAAGCGGTACCGGGCAGCGATTCGGAGGCGGAGGCGTCACACCATGCACCGCCGGCAACCAACGGAGGGACAGGGGGCTCGGGCGTGATCCCTCCTGGCGGGATCGGGACCGATCCGGGCCGCACGGAGCCAGCCGGCGCCGGATCTCCATGACCCTTACGACCGACCACAACACGGACTGGAGGCCAACGGGAGATATGGGGATGTGCAACAACGACCGTACATGCCTCCGAAGAGAACTCGCATGAATTTCCCTAAGTACTGCGGTGGGGATGCTTTGGAATGGGTGCAAAAGGCGGAGTTGTTTTTCACTTACCAGGAGATTCCAGATGACCAGTGGGTACAGTTGGCGTCCTTCCATCTGGAAGACGACGCATACCAGTGGGCTCAGTGGTTCATACGGGCTTACGGATACGCAACATGGACCAACTTTGTGGAAGGGTTCGTGGCACGCTTTGGGTCGTTGGATTATGAGGATGTGGAAGCCATGTTACAGAAACTCTGTCAGAAGGGTACGGTGATGGAGTACCGGGCGGACTTTGAGAAACTGGCAAATCGGGTCAATTAGGAGGAGAAGACGCTCCCAAGCTGTTTCATATCCGGCTTGCGGGACCATTTGAGAGATGAGGTCCATGCGTACATGCCGCGCAGTCTGAGTCATGCCATCAGTCTGGCTCACATACAAGAGGAGCGCTTCAACCGTCAGAAAAATCGGGCCCCGCCAAGGGTTACGACCGCTCCAGCAGTAGGTAGAAGGGAGCAGCCACTGGCAGCTCGACCGATCGTGACGCAACTCACTTGGCCCGAGCTACAGGCCAGAAAGGAGAAGGGATTGTGCTTCAACTGCGACGAGAAGTACGCGTCGGGGCACCGCTGCCAAAAGGTACAAGTCTTCATGCTGCGCGAGGAGGACGAGGAGGAGGATTCCCCGAGCCTCGAGGATGAGGAGGGGTTGGATTTGGCCGAGTTTGGAGTTTTGATACAGGCTATGGAGGGGTGTGTGGCACGCCTCACTATGCGGATCAAAGGGCAGTATTGGCAAGGAAAGGGTAACCATCCTCATCGATAGTGGGAGCACCCACAACTTCATCAACCCTGAGGTGGCACTGAAGGCAGGGCATCCAGTCGACAAGGACGCGGCTTTCCAGGTTATGGTCGCGGATGGCATCAAGCTGAGGTGCGAAGGGGCACTGAAGGGCGTGGAGATACATCTTTCAGGATATGTGTGCCGCACTGAAATCTACCTCCTTCCGATTAGGGGATCTGATATGGTACTTGGGGTGCAGTGGCTCCGCCAACTGAGGCAGGTGACCACGGACTGGGACCGCATGATACTGGAGTTCACGCAGCAGGGGACGGATTACTGCTTACACGGCATACGATCTTCCTCCCTCAAGGAGATCTCGCTTCGGAGCCTTCAGAGACTGGAGGAGCAGGGCAGTGTGATGGCCATGATACTCAGGGTGGATGCCGAGGGGTCCGATACGCTGGCGGAGCTTGACCCGATACAGCTCCTTTTAGCATAGTTCGAGGACGTCTTCCAGGAGCCACGAACTCTTTCCCCGTCGCGTTTTCGAGACCACCAGATACAGCTGAAGACGGGGGCAGAACCCACCAATATCCGTCCCTACCACTACCCGTACATTCAGAAGACAGAGATCGAGCGCAGCGTGCGAGAGATGCTGGCGACAGACATCATTCGGCCCAGTACCAGCGCGTTCTCTTCTCCGATCATATTGGTCAAGAAGAAAGACGGCTCGTGGTGATTCTGTGTCGACTATCGGGGGTTGAATAGCTCCACTATCAGAGACAAGTTTCCCATTCCAATGATTGAAGAGTTGCTGGATGAGCTGCATGGAGCAAGTCTGTTCACCAAACTGGACCTCCGGTCTGGTTACCATCAAATTCGAATGAAGGAAGAGGATGTCCACAAGACGGCGTTTCGCACCCACGACAGTCACTATGAGTTCTTGGTGATGTCATTCGGGTTGGCCAACGCTCCCTCCACCTTCCAGGCGGTGATGAATGAGATCTTCCGACCACTTCTTCGTCGGTATGTCCTGGTATTTTTTGATGATATACTAATATATAGCAGGACTTGGGACGACCATTTGGAGCACGTTCGACATGTCCTCACCATACTGCGGGAGCACCAACTATATGCCAAACGGTCCAAGTGCTCATTCGGACAGAGGGAGGTCGAGTACCTGGGGCACCTGGTTTCGGCCCGTGGGGTCCAGGCAGATTCACAGAAGATTGCTAGTATGGTGTTATGGCCCCAGCCCACGACGGTGCGAGCCTTGTGCGGCTTCCTCGGCCTGACGGGGTACTACCGCCATTTTGTGAAGGACTACGACAAGATCGCTCGACCTCTTACCCAGCTGTTGCAGAAGGATGCGTTCCAGTGGAGCACTGAGGCGGACGAGGCCTTCAGTGCCTTGGAGCAGGCCATGACTACTACGCCAGTGTTAGCGCTTTCGGATTTCGCCAAGGAGTTTGTGGTGGAGACTGATGCATCGGGTGTCGGCCTCGGGGCAGTCTTGATGCAGGAGGGCCGTCCGCTCGCGTACTTCAGCAAGGCCTTGGCCCCTCGGACGTTGGGACTTTCGACGTACGAGAAGGAGATGCTGGCCATTATCCATGCGGTCGAAACGTGGCGGCCCTATCTTTTGGGACAGCACTTTCAGTTCCGCACGGACCACCAGAGTTTAAAGCACTTCCTTGAGCAGCGGTTGGCGTCCCCGCTACAGCAGAAGTGGTTGACCAAGCTGATGGGTTACGATTATGAAATCGTGTACAAGCAGGGCAGAGACAACGTGGTGGCCGATGCACTCTCCCGCCTACCTAAAAGCTCTCTCTCTCTCACGTGTCGGGGCCGGTGATCACCACCTTGGACGAGATACAGGCAGAGGTACTCCAGGACTCCGAGCTACGCATTATTGTTGAGGCACTACAACAGGGTCAGGCTACAGAGCCGGGCTATCACCTTCAGGGCCAGCGACTTTACTTTCAGGGCCGACTAGTCATTCCCTCCGCGTCGCCATGGCGTACGACGATGATGCTGGAGTTTCACGCCTCCCCCATGTAAGACCCCATTTTTTTTTTCAAACATCCGGGTCTTAGGCCCAGAACCGCCGCTTTGCGGTGACACCCTCGCTCGGGAAGGTCGCCACTACAAAACGCCGATCCTGCCGGCCAAATCGATCACGAAGAAAAGTACATTAAAGAGAAGATAAGTCCACAGAATCAACATGAAATATAAACCATAAAGGTAAATGTCCACAGATATAACTGAATAAAGGTAAGATAACAAGGGTTACAAAATAAAAGGGGCTCTTGCCCTGTACATCATTTCCTCACTACAAGATCACTCGCGGAAGCTAACTACTAATCACTCACAAATCCTGAATCCTGAGCTCCTGTACTAGACTGGCCCGCCTCCGTCTGCTCCGGCCTCTGGTGCTGCTGCGTCTCCTCGATTTCCTAAAATGATATGGTCCACCGACCGTTAGTCAAAAAGACTAAGTCAACAATCCCCCGCCCCTAAACCCGTGGCTCCTAGGCACCGAGCGGGGAGGAGTGAAAAGGAGGACCAAAGGCAGAGTGGAAACAAGCAGGTGACAGTGGTACATGAAATGATTCTACTCTACACATGTGTATATATATATGAAGCAGTAAATAATCATAGTAAGGAGCAAGTAAAGTATAGAAAAGCTGTATGTAAATAGACAGGTAAGGTAATATAATAATAACCATTGATTTATAGGAATGCCCATACAAACCTATAGACTAAGGGGTCGTTTAGCAGGGCCTATCGTATAAAAAGTCCCATACCAATTTATACGATAGGTGTCAGGGGTTGAATGCAATGTTTATGCTATGTTATGCAGGTATGCTGTTATGTCATGATCATACAAGTGCAACACACACACTTCGACTCTATGCGCATAGACCTTTAGTTCCCTCTTTTTGGAGCGAGCTAGACTCCCAGGATACTCCCGTAGTGGCAAACGGAAGCGGTGGGTTGGGCCTCGCCCACCTCTAGGTTGGTATTCACACTACCCAACCTAGACCTATTGTACGCCTCCACTATACCCGCAGAGCGTCTGCGTACTCTTGCTGACTGGACCGCCAGACTATCAAGGCTAAGTGTAAAACCACACTCGCCGAGTCAACGTATCGACGTCGGTGTGAACGACCGTCCAATACCGAAGACCCACCACCTTCAGTGCACATGCAACATGTTCTACTTCCTATCTCTGAGCCATGAGTTCCCCGGGCTAACCTGCCCGCCATCAATAACCTTCCGAGCCTAAAGCTCCCCGGGCTAACCTGCCCGTCGTCAAAACCTTCCGAGCCAAAAGCTCCCCGGGCTAACCTGCCCGTCATCAATAACCTTCCGAGCCATAAGCTCACCAGACTAACTAGTCTGCTGCAACAGCCACCGAGCCCACCGCTCGGACAACCAATCCAACTAAACTTCCGAAACCACAGGGTATGGATGAGTGTGTTATTAGTTAATCTCGTACAATGTCTTACTCCTATGAGTTAGGGTTAGTCTTGGACTTCCCGAGGGTTACCCTGTGAGGGGCTCGCTACGGTACTAGGAACCACTATGGGATGACACCCCAAAGTTTCCACTCCCAAGACACTTAATTTTATTAGTTACTACCCTTAAGAAACCCTCTTAACATTTCACCTGGTCTAATCCTAAGTGCTTTAAGACACTTAGGGGAAAAGACGATCTTTCGCCAAATCCCAAGATGACCTACCCCAATGGAGGCACCCCACCATCCCAGAACTCTTCAACCTTAAATATCTCCAAGGGTCCTCTCATACCATACATTCACCATTCAATTCCCACATCTCCAAACAATGTATTCCAAATTGGCCTGTAACTCCAAAACTGCCAATTTACTAAACGCAGACCACCCTTAACGTTTTGATCCTCATGAAGGGAAGTACATTAATTAATCAACTCTATGACCCAATATTCTCACTGGGGATCCATGTCACTGGTTTAAGATCCATTCCAGAGTTCCATAATTTTCCCCATATTATTAATATTTAAAACCATTTTTCTCAAGGACAACTTCCTAGGGTTTGAACTACAAGTGCACGTTTCTGACTTCCAATGCCCCTCCCAATTTTTACATAAATCAAAAGTACCTATTAATCATTAGTCATGAAATCTTAGGGAAATACTGCAAGATTTACTATTTTTAAAAATTCCAAAACTCATTTATTACCAATAAATTCCAAAGGAGGTACCCTCATATGATCTCTAAACCTTATGCAAATTTATACAGAGGTGTCTCCTACTAAAATATTCAGTTATACCAAGTTTGACCACATAACAAAGAGGTTACATTTGTAAATTCCTCAATGGATATATTTGTAAATAATTCCAAAATGAACTAGAGATACCAAAAATATTAATCCATAAATTATGAGAAAATTACAGTGGGTACATATTGGTATGAAAAGACATACTGCAAAGTTTCATGCATTTACAGAAAGTTAACACTCTAAAATCAATCGTCCCAAAAATTGCCAACAATATGAATAATTACAATTTGAACCTCCAAATGTTTTCCAATGGTTCTAATAGAATCTCCAGTGTTTAACAATATTAAAATTAAGATTGTGACAGAAGATGGTTAATCATTAAGTATTATCTCTTCCTAAAACCCAAAACCCTACATATTTACAAATCTACCCAAGGATTTATTACCTAGGTTTAGCAACTCCAAACCCCACCAATTTCTCACAGTAGCAATCTCTGGTCCCTAAAATCATCTCCCCACAATTTCAAGTCAAATCATTGAGGTTTGACCCCTCTTCCTTCATTAGCCTCTAATTGCACCCCATTAGGGTTTAGCCTAGGGTTAGGGTCAAAACCTCTCCAAATCCACCCAAACTTCTTGTGGAGGTATTATATCACCCATAGAACTCAGAGGAATCTACTTCACTCCTCTCCAAGGACAATCACCCCTATGTCCTTCACAACCCCAAATTCCACTCCATGGGGATCAACCCTATGGCCTTGAGCAAAACAACTCCAATGCTCACAAATCTTCCTCATGGGGTCTCAAATTGATCCCACTGACCTTTCCAAGAAGACTCAAGTCTCTATGAACCCATTTGGCCAATGGATCACTACTTGACTAAATGCACCCCAAGGTGCTCCAACCCCAAGCCCTAGGGCAAACCAACTCCCCATGGCCCCATACCTCTCTTGGAGGTGATTTGGGTGATATTAGGGCAGTGGCCAAAATACCACTCCAATTGGAGGTGGTTTGACCATGAAATGTCCCAAATAGCCCTTATTCACAAATTTCCCTTAAATGAACAAATCTTTGGCCTAATGATTACCTAACCAAAAGAACTCCAAATGAGTTGAGATTTTAACCAGGGGTTTATCATCACCCTAATAACACCCCACCAAAATTTGGTGGTGATTGGAGGTCATTTGACCCTCCAAATAATTTATGCAAGGATTATTAAATTTTTACAAAAACTTTAGGAAAAAGTTCTCCAAAAATTCTCATTTTTGGATATGCCATAGACCTAGGCATGACTCACTCCTAGTCCAAATTTCAAGTCATTTGTACTAGTGGTTTGGTGTGGGCATCCATTCAAAGTTCAGCCAAACTTTGCACTAAAATGGGTGCTGAGGTCAAACCAGGGCTCCAAATTGAGTGAAGTCAATTTTGTATGATCCTAGGGGTCAAGGCCTACAACTTTCATGTTTGGCACTTTTTCTGTAGAGGGCATCTAGTATTTTTAGTAATTAAAATCAAGTTCTGCTAAAAATAATACCTAATAAATCACATAATAACAATTAATATAATACAAGGCACTGTTCATCTTCTTCCTTAGGCCGAAAACAACAAAAATAAGGCTATTTCCTGTAGCTTTTTCCAAGGGGATTTCCCGGCCACCCAGCCACCTCCCTGGCCGGCCACCACCGCCACCACCTCCGTCGAGGTGGGGGCTATCGCCGGGCGGCGGCACGGCCGCCGGAGGGGCGGTCTCCGGCGAACTCAAGGGGGCGATTTTCCATGGAAAATCTGAATTTTCAACTCTCCGATCGGGCTCTTTTGATCCCGATTTCTCACCTAATTCGATCTAAGATGCTAGCACGAGTAAGGAGGAGGAGGATCGGACCTTGTTTGGGGGTTTTGGTGGCTCCAATCGCCGGCCACCATTTTCCTTCTCCAAGCTTTGGGTGCCATGGCTTCTTGTGCATAGGGGGCTCTAAACTTTCGGGAAAATGAGGGGTTCCACTCCTCTGATGGTTGTGAAGATGAAGGGATGTTCAATTGAGGGGGAGGGAGGCTTTAACCAAGAAAGCCATTAATGGCCTCTTGGTCTCCCTCCCTTGGCCGACCCTATTCACTCCCCCACCCCCCACTAACTCCTGGGAACTGCTGGAATCTTCTCAAATTCATCAGAGAAGATGAATGGAAGAGTAATGGAGGGATACCAAGGGGTGTAACACCTTAATGGCCATGAATACCACCTCCTCTCTCCTCCAAAATTGGGTTTTTCTCTCTCCTACTCACCATGGCCGATTTTCCCTCTCTCTCATGTTTAATATCAGTCTACTAGGCTGGTCAAATGATCAATTTGGGCTTAGCCCAAAGGGATTGGGCTAGGTTTAAGAGATTTGACCTAATTTGGGCAAGTTTGACTTTTGGTCAAATTGGCCAGTTGGGTGACCCTAGGATAGGGCTTTTGGGTCCATTGGATTCCAAATTAGGTTTAGAAACTATTGGTGGGGTCAATTTGGTCACATGAGTCTTGGTTGACCCAATTTAAGCTGATTTGACCAAAACATGCTAAGTTGACTTTGGTCAAATTGAGCCCTAGGGTTGACCCAGTCAAGGGGCTTTTTGGTCCACTGGGTCCCCTATGATATGGTAACACTATGGGTAGGGTCAATTTAATATGGTGATGGTCAATTAGGGCACTTTGTGAAGAATTGCCATTTTTGACCTAAAGGGGCATTTTGGTCAATTTGCACCCCTAAGGGTCCCATGATGGGGCTTTTAGGTCTACTAGGTCTCTTATGGTATTCTAGACCTAGATGAGTGGTCAATTTGGCATGGTGAGGGTTAATTGACCCTAATTAGGCTACTTTGACCAATTTAGGGTTAGGGTTGACTTTGGTCAATTTGGCCTCTTTGGTTGACCCCAATGTGCCCTTGGTGCCCTAAGGGGACCCCTAAAGGGTTAGGGATACTATGGTGGGGCCAAATGGTTAAGATGAGGCCCTAAAATCCAACCCTAAGCTAGGTCACTAGAAATTGCTATTTGCAGTCCAAGGCACTTTCAATCCTAATCTTGCCTAAGTTAAGGGGATTTCTACTCTACCAAGGCCTTGTCATGACCTTGTCAGGACAGATTCACCTGGGGGGTCTAGCTGTCTGGGGGATGTTACACCCCACATGTGGCCATGCTGGGATTCTGAGGACACTTCAGCGGCTCAGGGAAAATGCCTTCTGGAAGGGGATGCGCCGCGATGTCTAGAAATTTGTGCGGGAGTGTGAGATCTGCCAGCGGCAGAAGTACAAGACCACATCACCAGCCGGGCTTCTCACTCCGCTAGAGATTCCGCACCAGATTTGGGACACCATTTCCGTGGACTTCATTGACGGACTGCCCAAGTCCCAAGGCAAGACCGTCAACCTGGTGGTGGTAGACAAGCTCTCCAAGTATGGTCATTTCCTTCCCTTGAGCCATCCGTACTCCGGGAAGACAGTTGCAGAGTTATTTGCGCGGGAGATTGTGCGCCTCCATGGGATTCCGTGTTCCATCATTTCCGACAGGGATCCGGTTTTTGTCAGCAGTTTTTGGAAGGAGCTCTTTCAGCTACAAGGTACTACGCTACGCATGAGCACACCCCACCATCCCCAGACGGACGGTCAGACGGAGGTCCTCAACAGGGGAGTGGAGACTTACTTACGATGTTTTGTGATGGACGAGCCGCGCACGTGGACCCGCTAGTTGCATTGGGCGGAGTACTGCTACAACACATCTTTCCATACAGCTAGCAAGCTCACCCCCTTCGAGGTGTTATACGGCCGCCCTCCTCCTACGTTGAGTTCTTATGAGCCCACCAACACCGCTCTTCCAGCTGTGGAGCGAACACTTCGGGACCGGGATCGCACCTTAGCCTTACTGCGGGACAATCTGCGGGTTGCTCAGGACCGCATGAAGGCACAGGTAGACAAACACCGCACCGAGCGGGAATTCGCGGTGGGCGATGAGGTCTTCCTCAAGTTCCAACCTTATCATCAGTTGTCGGTCTCTCGGAAGACAAATCACAAACTTGCCCCGCGTTACTACGGGCCGTTCCGCATTCTGCGTCGTGTGGGACCAGTCGCCTAAACCTTGGATCTTCCAGCGGGATCTCGCATCCACCCGACATTTCATATCTCCGTTTTGAAGAAGCAGCTCGGGGCTTCCGTTCAGGCCAGTCCTTTCCTTTTCGAGGCAACCAGCAGTGGCGAGTTGCGGCCATCACCAGAGGCCATTTTGTTGACCAAGTGGAAGAAGTCGGACACGGAATATCGGCCAGCAGTGCTTGTCAAATGGAAGCATATGGATGCAGAGCACAACTCGTGAGTGGACTTGTTAGAATTCCGCGAGCGATTCCCAGATTTCCACCTTGAGGACAAGCTGGTGCTTGATGGGGAGGGGAATGTTATGTCCCCACACACGCTTGGGTTCTCGGGACATAAGTACTCGCGGCGAACCAAAGGGCGGGCGCAGGACAACGGGGCTGAACCATCCGGTTCAGCCCCCACTCAATAAATCGGTCAGAATGGGGCTGAACCACTCCGGTTCAGCCCCGCTTGAGGGGGCCGGCCGGCCCCCTCTTTTCCCCGGGTATTTATAGCCCGGGGGCTGCTTGGAGGAGGATTATCAAAGAACTATCAGGTATCCTTTCTCTTCTCCCTCAAACCCTAACCCTAATCTCTCTTCCCTCTCTAGTTTCCTCTATTTCTCCCCTTTCTTCTTTCTAGTTCATAACAAGTGCATGATTTTATGATCGGATTATTTTTAGAAATAGGTAAAATATAAATAAAAAGATACTTAAAATAATGGTAAAAATATTAAAATATTTATTCGAATGTGATTTAATGTGTATTACGCACCAAATTTTTCCCCCAAATTGAGCGCCCATCGCATGGAAATTGGATGCTGCAAGTACAGTTTGATTTTATATACATATTATTTGTTGCACTTCAGAAGCAGACTGATAATAATGATCGCTTTCATGAATAAAAATCTCAATTAATTATATTAATAATTCATGTAATGGATCTTTTACTTTTATGATTGCTTTCATAAACATTAGTTCAAATATACCTTCTCTTTCCTCTATTTATCCATTTCTCTCTATTTTCTTACAAATGTCATTTTGTCGCACCACCGGCAGTTGTGAACGCGGTGGTTATGAACCTTCATTCGTGAGCGCCCGACCTCACCTAAGGAACTTCATCCACTTTTATGTTCAAAACTAGTTTTCTTTTCTTGGCGACGATCACCATTGTCTTGTCAAACATGCATTGTGACGGTGGCGTTTTTGTCCAAACTAACGAGAGCAAAAAAAAGCTGCGCCAAATGGAATCTAAGGCTCTGTGGAGGTTGCGGTCATGAACTGTCGTTCGTGAACGCCCGACCTCACCGAAAGAACTTCATCCATTTTTATGTTCAAAATTAATTATTTTCTTATTGGCGGTCATAACCGTTGTCATACCAAACATACATTACATGATGACAGCATTTTTGTCAAAACCAAAATAGGAAGCCTTAATCATAGAGTTTCTTTCTTCTTGTATATAATTATAGGTAATTAACAACTAATAACAATAAAAATAGAGAGTAGCCATAAATCATTTGTTGAAACCAGTAACCCGGTTTCGACGTTCGCAAGGGGGATGCAGCTAACCCTTACTTGACCTGAGCGAGACCCTTGACCAGTCACTAAGAACCAAAGAATCTTGCCCTTAAAGAACACCTAAGTCCACGAACGGACCCTTAAGCTGCAGCGTGGAGGTCCCACCACATACCCGGAAGCTCTCAAGGAACTTCCCCTCCCAAGCCAATGCTGAGCCTGGGCACCTTGGAGGGCACTAAGGATCACCTCACCGTCCACCTTGAGTGACAGGGGGAGGGGAGGAGTAGTGCTTGCTCACGCTTGAGGGAGGGGGTAGAGACCAACCCTTCCCAAGGTGCCCATGAGGGTCTATTTATAGACTTTCCCAAAAATGGACTGCGGATAGCCAAGATCCTGATATCCAGTCCAACCATGACCACGAACGATCAACGCATGAGGGGGGCGAGTGGGACTCGAGATGCCCACTCCCCCCCTCACGGGAGGCCATACCGGCCTCCCCCCAATGTGTCGGGCGAGTGGGAGAATTCCTCCCACTCGCCCAAAGGGGGCGGCGAGTGGGAGGGCCCCCTCCCACTCGCCCCCAAGGTGGACGGCGAGTGGGAGTGCCTCTCCCACTCGCCCGGCGAGTGGGAGGGTCCCTCCCACTCGCCCGGGTGAGTGGGAGAGATCCTCCCACTCCCACCACAAAGGGCCGGTGAGTGGGAGGGTCCCTCCCACTCACCCAAAGGTGATTGGCGAGTGGGAGGCTCCTCCCACTCGCCCGAAGGGAGTCGGGGGAGCGGGTGCTCCCCCCGCTTTCCCCGCGGCCTCTCTTTGCCTTGATCGGTCTCGACCGCTTATGCGTGGTCGTTTTGCCCGTTTCGGCCACCTTCACTGTCTCGGCCTCATCCGGGTCGGGTCACACCGACTCGGAAAATATGAGGGTTGTACACAATCCCCGCTCTTTTCGAGCTTGCCTCAAGCTCGAAAAGAAAGTCCAACTCACCTATTTGACGAGTAGGTGGGACCTCAGGGGAATCCACGCAAGGATCTGCCAACGGGACATATCTGCCGAGCTTTTCAGCTGAAATTACCTTGAGACGAAGGGCAAACCCTTCTCCTATACACACCCCTCCTTTGAGCCGAGCTTAACTGGAGGTGGAGAACACTCGACACCTTAAGTCGAGCTAAACCCGACCGAAGGTGGAGGGAAACTCAACACCTCTAGTCGAGCTGAACTCGACCCGAGGTGGGGAACGAACATTTCTCCACTAAACACCCCTCTGGCGAGCCGAGCTCAACAGGAGGTGGAGAAAGCTCAACACCTGAGGTCGGACTAAGCTCGATCGAAGGTGGAGGGAAACTCGACACCTCTAGTCGAGCTGAACTCGACCCGAGGTGGGGAACGAACATTTCTCCACTAAACACCCCTCCGGCGAGCCGAGCTCAACAGGAGGTGGAGAAAGCTCAACACCTGAGGTCGGACTAAGCTCGACCGAAGGTGGAGGGAAACTCGACACCTCTAGTCGAGCTGAACTCGGCCTGAGGTGGAAGGTGGGAAGTCCACACCTACCAGGGAGCCGAGCTCACCTGGAGGGGGAGGGAACTCCACACCTACCAGGGAGCCGAGCTCACCTGGAGGGGGGGGGGGACTCCACACCTACCAGGGAGCCGAGCTCACCTGGAGGGGGAGGAAACTCCACACCTACCAGGGAGCCGAGCTCACCTGGAGGGGGGGGGGGGGGGGGGGGGGGGGGGGGGACTCCACACCTACCAGGGAGCCGAGCTCACCTGGAGGGGGAGGGAAATCAACACTTTCTCGAACTACCGGGGGCGGAGAACCAGTTCACGTCCCAGGTGCTTACCTTCACCGAGGGGCGGAGGGATTCAACCATCTTACCAAACCGATCGTCCTTCTTGAAATCTTACCTGCCGCGAGTCAACCCGATGAACCTCCCATCTGTCGGCATGACTGAGCCTGGAGAATGGTCTATAGTCAGGGATCTTACCGATTGGAGGCGGAAGTACCCGTCCGCGTCCTAGGTGCTTACCTTCACCTGGAGGCAGAGGAACTCAATGCCTTCCCAACCTGACTGGAGGTGGAAGTACCCATTCACGTCCTAGGGGATTAGCTCACCTGGATGTAGAGGAACTCAACGCCTTCCCAATTCAATTGGAGGCGGAAGTACCCATCCACGTCATAGGGGCTTAGCCTACCTGGAGGTAGAGGAACTCAACGCCTTCCCAGTCCAGCTACCAAGTAGCGAGTCGACCCGATGAGCCTCCCATCTGCCGGCATGACTGAGCCCGGAGAATGGTCTCTAGTCGGGGATCTTACCGATTGGAGGCGGAAGTACCCGTCCGCGTCCTAGGTGCTTACCTTCACCTGGAGGCATAGGAACTCAACGCCTTCCCAACCTGACTGGAGGTGGAAGTACCCATCCACGTCCTAGGGGCTTAGCTCACCTGGATGTAGAGGAACTCAACGCCTTCCCAATTCAATTGGAGGCGGAAGTACCCATCCACGTTCTAGGGGCCCAGCCTACCTGGAGGTAGAGGAACTCAACGCCTTCCCAGTCCGACTGGAGGTGGAAGTACCCATCCACGTACTAGGGGCTTAGCTCACCTGGATGCAGAGGAACTCAACGCCTTCCCAATCCAATTGGAGGCGGAAGTACCCATCCACGTCCTAGGGGCCTAGCCTACCTGGAGGTAGAGGAACTCTACGCCTTCCCAGTCCAGCTACCAAGTAGCGAGTCGACCCGATGAGCCTCCCATCTGCCGACATGACTGAGCCCGGAGAATGGTCTCTAGTCGGGGATCTTACCGATTGGAGGCGGAAGTACCCGTCCGTGTCCTAGGTGCTTACCTTCACCTGGAGGCAGAGGAGCTCAACGCCTTCCCAACCTGACTGGAGGTGGAAGTACCCATCCACGTCCTAGGGGCTTAGCTCACCTGGATGCAGAGGAACTCAACGCCTTCCCAATTCAATTGGAGGCGGAAGTACCCATCCACGTCCTAGGGGCCCAGCCTACCTGGAGGTAGAGGAACTCAACGCCTTCCCAGTCCGACTGGAGGTGGAAGTACCCATGCACGTCTTAGGGGCTTAGCTCACCTGGATGCAGAGGAACTCAACGCCTTCCCAATCCAATTGGAGGTGGAAGTACCCATCCACGTCCTAGGGGCCTAGCCTACCTGGAGGTAGAGGAACTCAACGCCTTCCCAGTCCAGCTACCAAGTAGCGAGTCGACCCGATGAGCCTCCCATCTGCCGGCATGACTGAGCCCAGAGAATGGTCTCTAGTCGGGGATCTTACAGATTGGAGGCGGAAGTACCCATCTGCGTCCTAGGTGCTTACCTTCACCTGGAGGCAGAGGAACTCAACGCCTTCCCAACCTGACTGGAGGTGGAAGTACCCATCAACGTCCTAGGGGCTTAGCTCACCTGGATGCAGAGGAACTCAACGCCTTCCCAATTCAATTGGAGGCGGAAGTACCCATCCACGTCCTAGGGGCCCAGCCTACCTGGAGGTAGAGGAACTCAACGCCTTCCCAGTCCGACTGGAGGTGGAAGTACCCATCCACGTCCTAGGGGCTTAGCTCACCTGGATGCAGAGGAACTCAACGCCTTCTCAATCCAATTGGAGACGGAAGTACCCATCCACGTCCTAGGGGCCTAGCCTACCTGGAGGTAGAGGAACTCAACGCCTTCCCAGTCCAACTACCAAGTAGCGAGTCGACCCGATGAGCCTCCCATCTTCCATCATGACTGAGCCTGGAGAATGGTCTCTAATCGGGAATCTTACCGATCGGAGGTGGAAGTACCCGCCTGCGTCCTAGGTGCTTACCTTCACCTGGAGGCAGAGGAACTCAACGCCTTCCCGATCTGACTGGAGGTGGAAGTACCCATCCACATCCTAGGTGCTTACCTTCACCTGGAGGCAGAGGAACTCAACGCCTTCCCAGTCCAACTACCAAGTAGCGAGTCGACCCGATGAGCCTCCCATCTGCCGACATGACTGAACCCGGAGAATGGTCTCTAGTCGGGGATCTTACCGATTGGAGGCGGAAGTACCCGTCCGCGTCCTAGGTGCTTACCTTCACCTGGAGGCAGAGGAACTCAACGCCTTCCCAACCTGACTGGAGGTGGAAGTACCCATCCACGTCCTAGGGGCTTAGCTCACCTGGATGCAGAGGAACTCAACGCCTTCCCAATTCAACTACCAAGTAGCGAGTCGACCCGATGAGCCTCCCATCTGCCGGCATGACTGAACCCGGAGAATGGTCTCTAGTCGGGGATCCTACCGATCGGAGGTGGAAGTACCCGCCTGCGTCCTAGGTGCTTACCTTCACCTGGAGGCAGAGGAACTCAACGCCTTCCCGATCTGACTGTAGGTGGAAGTACCCATCCACATCCTAGGTGCTTACCTTCACTTGGAGGCAGAGGAACTCAACGCCTTCCCAGTCCAGCTACCAAGTAGCGAGTCGACCCGATGAGCCTCCCATCTACCGGCATGACTGAGCCCGGAGAATGGTCTCTAGTCGGGGATACTACCAAATGGGAGCGGAGTACCCATCCACGTCCTAGGTGCCTACCTTTGTAACATCCCCCAAACTGCTAGACCCCTAAGTTGGTTTTGTCATGACAGGGTCATGACAAAACCATAGGAAGAGCCTTTTGACCTTAAGAGCTTAAGAAAGGAGGAGGAACCACCTTGGTCTGCAAATAGCAATCCCCATCCTCCAAGCTTGGGATTGGAATTTAGGACTTCAACTTAACCCTGGGACCCCACCATAGTGTCCCTAACCCTTTAGGGGTCCCCTTGGGGCACCAAGGGCCCATGGAAGTCAACCTAAGAGACCAATTTGACCAAAGTCAACTTAAACCCTCAAATTGGTCAAAGTAGCCCTTTTAGAGCCAATCAACCCTCACCATGTCAATTTGATCACACTCCTAGGTCTAGAATACCATGAGAGACCTAATGGACCCAAAAGCCCCATCATGGGACCCCCAGGGGTGCAAATTGACCAAAATGCCCTTTTTAGGTCAAAATGACATTTCTTCTCAAAGTACCCCAATTGACCTTCACCACATTAAATTGACCTCACCCATAGGGTTATCATATCATGGGGGACCTAGTGGACCAAAAAGCCCCATGACCAAGTCAACCCTAGAGCCCAATTTGACCCAAGTCAATTTAGCCTATTTTGGTCAAATCAACCTAGATTGGGTCAACCAAGAAACATATGACCAAATTGACTCCACCATTAGTTCCTAAACTTAATTTGGAACCTATTGAACCCAAAAGCCCCATCCTAGGGTTCCCCAATTGACCAATTTGACCAAAAGTCAAAATTGTCCAATTTAGGTCAAAATGCTCAAACCTAACCCAATCTCTTTGGGCTAACTCAATTGGATGGTCAACCAGCCCATGTGGACCCTCATTAAACTCAAGGGAGAGAGTATGAGCCGGCCATGGTGATTAGGAGAGAGAAAGGGAGGTTTTCCCATTTTTGAGGTGAGAGAAAGAGGCCATTCATGGCCATTAAGAGGATTCACCCCTTGGCCTCCCCAATTGATTCTTCCATTCAACTCCTCAGCCGGCTAGGAGGAGATTCCATCAGTTTCCAAGAGGCATTGATGCAGGGGAGATGAATGGGGGCCGGCCCTTGGAGAATTCGAAGAGGCCATTAATGGCCAAGGGGGTTAAAGCCACCACCACCCCCATTCGAACCCCTGATCACCTTCAGAAGCCTGAGAGGAGAGAAAACCCTAAGTTTCCGGGAGATTTCGCGCACTGTAAGAGGAATCGGCATGGCTTCGCAATCAACCCAAGCTCCCATGGTGTACTCGAGATTGACCCAACGGCAAGCACTCCAGCAGGTCCTATTCTCCTCCCTGAACCCTAAGGAATAGATCCCAATCGCCGGCGGCTCGATCCGTGGCCAATTGGCCGGGAATCAAGCCAGCCTTGCCTCCCGTCGATCGGGTTGGGCTTCCTCTCCCAGACCCCGATTCCGGCCACCTCCGGCCGATCAAACACCGCTCATCGCCGGCCCCCATCTCAACGGAGGTGGTGGTGGCGTTGGTCGGCCGGGGCGGCGCTCAGGTGGCCGGGAAATCACCGATCAAAGTGGCCCAGGCGTGCGCAATCTCAGCCCCAGGCTAATCGGGGACGATGGCTGTGAGCCGTCCGATGGCCCGCCTTTTTCTATTCGCAGGCATGAAATGATTATTTCATTTATTTTGATTATATGTCACACATTGTGACAGATTTTGTGACCCAATTTTAAGGCCCTTAGGGGCCATAATTCGAAAAATGCTCAGAGATAACTTTTGTAGGCCTTGGTGTCTACTTTCTAATGGGAGTGAAATCAAGCTATTTGGTTAAGTGTGGGACCCACAACACTCATTCTAGTGAGGCTGGTCAAAACTCAAACCAGACCTTAAAATTAGTATAACTCTTAAATGGCTAATCTGATGTAGTTGATATTTTGGCTAAGCATCCATATGTCCTATACCTAGGTTAGGTTTGAGTATCAGATTTTTAGGAGTTAATTTTCCTAAGGTTTTTGTAGAAATTTAATAATCCTTACACAAATTATTTGGAGGGCCAAATGATCTCCAATCTCCACCAAATTTTGGTGGGGTACCATTTGGGTCATGATAAACCCCTGGTTAAAATCTCATCTCATTTGGAGATCTTTTGACTAGGTAATCTTTGGGCCAAAGTTTTGCCCTTTAAGGGGAAAATTGTGCTAAGGGGACACTTAGGACTTCTCATAGCCAAACCACCTCCTATTGGAGTGGTATTATGTCCACTACCCTAACCCCACCCAAATCACCTCCAAGAGAGTGTTATGGAGCCATGGGGAGTGGGTTTGCCCTAGGATTTGGGGTAGGAGTACTTTGGGGTGCAAATAGCCAAGTGAAGAATCATTGGCCAATTAGGTCCTTTGAGACTTGAGACTTCTTAGGAAGGTCAGTGGGATGAATTTGAGACCCCATGAGGAGTTTGGTGAGCATTGGAGTTGTTTTGCTCAAGGTCATAGGGTTGATCCCTATGGGGTGGAATTTGGGGTTGTGAAGGACATAGGTGTGGTTGTCCTTGGAAAGGTGTGAGATGGACTCCTCTGGGCTCTATGGACCCCATGATACCCTCACAAGAAGTTTGGGTGTATTTGGATAGGTTTAGACCCTAACCCTAGACTAAACCCTAATGGGGTGCAATTAGAGGCTAATGAAGGAAGAGGGGTCAAACCTTAATGGTTTGACTTGAAATTTTGGGGAGGTGGTCTTAGTGACCAGAAAATGCCACTGTGAAAAATTGAAGGGATTTGGAGTTGCAAATCCTAAGTAATAAACCCTTGGGTAGATTTGTAAATAATTAGGGTTTGGGGTTTTAGGAAGAAACAGTACTTATTGATTTACCATCTTCTGTCATAATCTTGGTTTTAATTCTTTTGACCTCTGGAGGAATCTGTTAGGCCATGGGAAGACATTTTGGGGTTCAAAGTGTAATATATCATATAGTGGACAATTTTTGGGATGGTCTATTTCAGGCACATAAATTGCTGTAATTGCATGAAACTTTGCTGGTTATCTTTTCATATCAATAAGTAACCACTGTAATTTTCTCATAATTTATGGATCAATATTTTTGGTAGCTCTAGTTCATTTTGGAAGAAATTGCAAATATACCCTTGCATGAAATTACAAATGTACCCTCTGTGGAACATGGTCAAACTTTGTAGGACTGGATACTATGTTATGATGCACCTCTGTATAAATTTTCATATGGATTGGAGTTCATATGAGGGTACCTCCTTTGGAATTTATTGGAAATAAATGTGTTTTGGAATTTTTAAAAATAGTAAATCTTGCTGATTTTTCCTAAAATTCAATACCTACTGTTTATGAGGTACTCTTGATTTATAAAAAAATTGGAGTAGGCATTAGAGGTCAGAAAAGTACACTTGTAGTTCAAACCTTAGAAATATTGCCCTTTGGAAAATTGTTTAAAATATTATTATTATTTGGAAAATTATGAAACCCTAGATTTGATCTGGATCAGGTAACATGGACTCCCAGTAAATCCCTTGAGTCATAGAGTTGATTATTTAGTGTACCTCCCTTCATGAGCATCAAATGTTAGGGGTGGTCTGCGTTTAGCAATTTGGCAATCTTTGGGGTTAAAGGTCGATCTGGTGGTCTTGGGTCTGGAGTGTTGAATGTGGGGTGGTAACCCTGTATTATGTAAGGATCCCTAGAGAAGTTAGTGTTTGATGAGTCTTAGGGTGGTGGGGTGCCACCCTCGGAGTAGGTCGTCCGGAGATTGACGAAAGATCGTCTTTTCCGGTTAGCGTCTTTTAGCACCTAAGTTTATTAAAACAGGAAAGCCATTATGAGGTTTTGCTTATAGAAGTCTAGCCGGTTTAGTCCGGCGATCTTATGTTTCTGAGATGTTTAGTGGTGACGGGCGGGTTAGCCCGGGGAGCTTGTAGCTCGGTGTTGTTGAAAGATATACGGCTTGTGCATAAGGTGGTGGGTCCTTCGTGTTGGCGATCGTTGCACCGACGTTAACACTTGGGCTCGGCAAGTGTGGTATTTACACTTAGCCATAAAAGTCTGGCGGTCAGTCAGTAAGAGTACGCAGGCGCTCCGCGGATTTTGTGGAGGCGTACGATAGGTCTAGGTTAGGTAGTGCAAATACCAACCTAGAGGTGGGCGAGGCCCAACCCACCGCTTCCGTTTGCCACTACGGGAGTATCCTGGGAGTCTAGCTCGCTCCAAAAAGTGGGAACTAAAGGTCTATGCGCATAGAGTCGTGGTGGGTGAGTTGCACTTGTTTGATCACCGCATAAAAGCATACTCTGCATGTCATGGCATAATCATAACATTTAACCCCGACACCTATCGTATAAATTGGTATGGGACTTTTTATACGATAGGCTCTGCTAAACGACCCCTTGGTCTATAGGTTTGTATGGGCATTCCTATAAATCAATGGTTTACTTTATCTTACTTACTTGCCTCTACTTTTGTTTCTTACTGTATTTCCTATACTTTACCATGCTGCTTATATATCTCATGTTTTGTTTATATACATACACCTGTGTAGCGTAGATCTTACCTTGTCATCTGCTTTTGTATTACCCCTTGTTGTCCTCCGCTTCCTCCTCTCCATGCGGTGCCTAGGAGCCTTGGGGGGAGGGGTGGGGAATTGGCTGAGTCTTTATGACTGACGGTCGGTGGACCTTATCATTTTAGGAGACCACGGCGACGAGGCAGCTCCAGAGGCCGGTGCAAATGGAGGCGGGGCAGTCTAGCTCAGGAGCTCAGATGACAGGATCCGTGAGTGATGAATTAGTTGTTGTGCTTCCGCGAGTGAACTATGTAGTGAGGCTCTGATGTATCGGGCTGTAGCCCTAGTTATCTTATTTCCTTTCTTTCAGCTATATTGTGGACATCTTCTGATGGTTTATTTATATATGTGATGTGGACTTAATTTGGTCTTTTATTCAGTTAAGCTTACTTCTCTTGTGATCGATTTGGCCGGCAGGATCGGCGTTTTGTAGTGGCGACCTTCCCGAGCGAAGGTGTCACCGCAAAACGGCGGTTCTGGGCCTAAGACCCGGTGGTTTTTGCAAAAAAAAGGGGTCTTACAAGTGGTATCAGAGCCAAACATCGATCCAAGGAAAAGAAGTCCACAAACCCTGGGCCACCCCGCGCGAGCTTAGTTTGCGGACAAACTAGCAGCGGAAGCAATGGTGTGCCCATAGGGAAAATCACATGTAAAAGTCCACTTATAACTGAATTCTTCTTCCCTTTAGCTAAGTCCCTTATAAGTGCAATCTTTCTTATGTAGCCGGCAACGGAACCTTCACCTCAGCATGGAGTCCCGCCGGCTCCGAACGTCGTTCCACCACCACCGGCTCCTACCCCGTTCCAGCAGACGGAGTTGGGGCAGACTCTGACTGCCATTTTGGAGACATTCAGGGCACAGCAAGCACCGGCTCCTCAGCAGAACCCCGGGGCCAACTGGCTGAGCATCTTTCGGGGTCTCTCCCCACCAGCATTCATCGGGACGGAGACTGTTGTGAGGACCGAAGAATGGGTAGACATCATGGAGGAGATGTTGTCAGGAATCCAGTGCCCGGCAGACATGGAGGTGCCACTGGTGGTTTCTTGCTTGGAGTCTCATGCCAAGAGGTGGTGGAAGAGGTTCCTGGCTACAGCTTACCCGGGACTTGAGGCAGCAGACGTTTTGTGGGAAGATTTCAAGACGGCACTGCTGGAACATTTTGTGCCGCAGTCGGCAAGAGACGATCTGGAGGACAGATTTTTGCAGTTAAGGCAGGGGAATAGATCAGTATTGGAGTACCACCAGGAGTTCACCCACCTGTCCCGGTTTGCGGTGTCTTACCAACTGGACGATGCGGGATATGCTAAGAGATTCTATAAGGGCCTCCGTGATGAGTTGAGGCAGGCCCTCCTTTTTGTCTCCGACGGTAGTATGTCCAGGATTCTGGAGATGGCGAAGAAGCTGGAAGGAGACCAGCAAGTTGTTCGTGGGAGGAAGAGACCCATGGAGGACCAGGGAAGAAATGGCAGGAGAGATCAGCCGAGAAACAGAGACGCTGGAGAAGGAAGGACGGAGGTCCGACCCCGTCAGGGGGAGAGGCAGGAGCAAAGGGAGCCGGTAGTGCTGGCTCCTCAACCTCTGCAGATGAGAGAGATGCCAAGGATTGGAGGGAATGGGCAACCTCCAGAGTGTTTCTACTGCCATCAGGTCGGCCACTTCAAGAGGAACTGCCCCCAGAGGAATACTCCTCCAGCACCTCAGGCAGCACCACGGGGTCAGCATCTCGGGGGCCGAGGACATGGTCGAGGACGTGGATTTCAGGGTGACGATCGGAGGCAGTACAGGGAACAGGCTTATGCCCTAGACTTGGCCAGGCCCCGGGACCCAGCAAGGGTCATCGCAGGTACCTTGTTGTACATTCTTTTAATTTGATAATGTCTTTTAAAGTTTTAGTTTTACCTTAGCATTGAACCTAGCATCAAACCTTCAGGTTTAGTATCCATTTTTGGCAAACCTGCTTTTACCTTGTTCGATACGGGTGCCTCGCACTCGTTCGTCTCGGCTAAGTTTATTGAAGACCTAGACCAAGTCAAGCACACCAAAAGCGACTATAGGAGGGTGCGATTTCCGGACGGATCGGAGGTTCTAACCAATTTAACGTGCATAATGAGTCTGGAGATTGGAGGAAGACTGTTCGAGGCCCCGGCAACTGTGCTAAAGATGAGGGATTACGACCTGATCCTGGGCATGAGTTGGTTGTATGAGAACCGGGCAAGGATTGACTGCCCGGCAAGGCGGATCGTGCTAGAGCATAAAGACGGTGTAGTGACTTTCGAAGGTACTCAACCTACCTCTCGTCTCTTTTTATCATCCATTCAGGCCGTCAAGGCCCACCTGCAGGGAGACGAGGTTTATCAGGTGCTCTTTGAGGCGACTGAAGTCAAGGACTCGGTGCCAAGTATCCCGGTAGTGCGAGATTTTGCTGATGTTTTTCCGGAGAAGCTTCCTGGGCTACCACCGCACCGCGAGAAGGATTTTCAGATTCAGCTGGTACCAGGGGCCAAGCCGGTGTCCAAAGCTCCTTACCGGATGGCCCCGAAGGAGTTGGTAGAGTTTCGGAGCCAGCTGCAGGAGCTGGTGGAAGCAGGGTTCGTTAGGCCGAGTTCCTCACCTTGGGGAGCTCCGGTGTTATTCGTAAAGAAGAAGGATGGGACGCTCAGACTGTGCATCGATTACAGAGCTCTGAATAGGCTGACGGTGCGGAACACGTATCCTCTGCCAAGGATAGACGAGCTCTTTGACCAGCTAGAGGGAGCCCACTGCTTCTCGAAGCTGGATTTGAGGTCAGGTTATTATCAGCTGAGGATCCAAGAGGAGGACATCCCGAAGACGGCTTTCAGCAGCCGGTATGGATTGTACGAGTTCACGGTGATGCCGTTCGGGCTCACAAATGCACCTTCAGCATTTATGAGCTTGATGAACTGGGTGTTTGAGCCTTACCTTGACATCTTTGTCATAGTGTTCATCGACGACATCCTCATCTACTCGAGGACGGAGGAGGAGCATGCGCAGCATTTGGCACTGACCTTGGGGAAACTTCGAGAGCATCGGTTATATGCAAAGTTCAGTAAATGTCAGTTCTGGTTGAAGGAGGTAGCCTTCCTGGGCCACATCATCAGTGGAGCAGGCTTAACAGTGGATCCTGCAAAGGTTCAGGCAGTACGGGATTGGCCGCCGCTGAAGACGGCCACCGACGTAAGAAGTTTCTTGGGACTTGCCGGCTACTACCGGAAGTTCGTTCAGGGGTTTTCCCAGATAGCCCTCCCGCTTACTTCCCTGACAAGAAAGGATGTTATCTTCACTTGGACGCCGCAGTGTGAGACAGCTTTTCAGGAGCTGAAGGGTCGGCTTACTTCAGCCCCCATCCTTGCCCTTCCGTCGGGAAGGGAAGGATTTCAAGTGTATACGGATGCGTCATATCAGGGGATGGGTGTCGTTCTGATGCAGAATGGGCATGTGATAGCTTACGCCTCCCGCCAGTTGAAGAACCACGAGCGGAATTACCCGGTGCATGATTTGGAGATGGGAGCAGTCGTTTTCGCTCTCAAGATCTGGCGGCACTATCTTTATGGTGTCCACTGCGACATATTCTCAGACCACAAAAATCTGAAATATGTAGACACGCAGAAGGAGTTAAATATCCGGCAGAGACGATGGGTGGAGTTCTTATTGGATTACCAGTACACTATGCATTATCACCCAGGGAAGGCGAACGTAGTAGCAGACGCGTTGAGCAGGAGAGCTACTACGCCAGGAGTAGGGCCTAAACTAATGGCCATGGAGTTAGTGAAGATGTTAGAAGATATGCAGATCTCCCTAGTATCTGAGGATGATCCGGAGCTATACGAGGAGTACCTAACGGCGACTGGTGCTACTTATGACATTCGAGACCGCATCAGGGAATGGCAGAGAAAGGATGCCAAGCTGGAGCCGATTTTCAGAGCCCTGGAGGCAGGTCCAGCTGGAGATTATTCGATGAAGGACGACCTGTTGAGTTTTAGAGGTCGAGTGTACGTGCCGGCAGGAGATCAGATCCGGGAAGATATTATGGCAGAGGCTCACTGCAGTAAGTATTCAGTGCACCCGGGTGTTACCAAGATGACGGCAGATCTGAAGAGGACCATGTACTGGCCGGGTATGAAGAGAGACATCGTTTATTTTGTGACCCATTGCGAGACCTGCCAGCTTGTGAAGGCGGAGTGCCGGAACCCCGCAGGATTGTTACAGCCACTCCCAGTGCCGGAATGGAAGTTCGACGATATAGCAATGGATTTTATTCATGGTCTTCCCCGATCTCGTGCGGGGAATGACTCGATTTGGGTGATCGTCGACAGGTTGACGAAGGTGGCCAGGTTCATTCCGATCAGGAAGGATGATTCCGTCAGGATTTTAGTACGGAAGTTTATGGAACAGTTCATCCGTTATCATGGTGTGCCAAGGACGATAGTATCTGACCGAGATGGACGTTTTACGTCAAGGGAGTGGAGAGCAGTGCAGGCCTATTTAGGCACCCGATTGACCTTCAGTACGGCTTTTCACCCCCAGACAGACGGGCAAACGGAGCGCACCAATCGGACCTTGGAGGATCTTTTGCGTCTTTGTATTCTAGACCGCGGGGAGCCTTGGGAGAGACTGTTGTCGTTGGTCGAGTTCTCTTATAACAACAGTCACCAGGCTAGCATAGGCAGAGCACCTTACGAGGCATTATATGGACGGAGGTGCAGGACACCATTGTCTTGGATTCAGGATGAGGACCCCAAGGCTCTTGGCTCAGAGTTCGTGGAGGATACGGAGGCCCAGGTGAGATTGATTCGAGATAGGATGCTGGAGGCCCAGAGCAGGCAGGCCAAGTATTACGATGCGCGTCATCGTATGGTGGAGTTCCAGATGGGAGACCGGGTTTTCTTGAAGATACGTCCGATGCACGGAGTCTCGAGGGTTCGCGGCCGAAAGAAGCTCAGTCCGAGGTTTATGGGACCTTATAGGATCCTGGAGCGGATCGGTCCCTTGGCTTACCGACTGGAACTACCGCCGGATTTAGAGGGACTGCATGACGTTTTCCACGTCTCTTCGCTTAGGAAGGCTTTACTTCGGCCTGAGCAGCAGGTGTCTACTTCAGAAGGGCCAGTAGCTACAGATCGATCGATTCACTTGGAGCCGGTTCGGATAGACGACACAGAGCTATGAGTCTTGCGGCGCAAGAAGGTTCCGCTGGTCAAGGTCCTATGGAGGAACCATGGGCAGGAAGAACATACTTGGGAGCCACTGGACTTGATGCAGCAAAAATATCCGCAGCTTTTTGTGACAGGTACAACTTACTTTTTCTGGGATGTTACAGTTTTCCTTTAGTAGAAACCCCATAGGCTTGTCTGAATTTCGAGGACGAAATTTTTATTTTTATGTATTGGGATTTGTAACATCCCCCAAACTGCTAGACCCCTAAGTTGGTTTTGTCATGACAGGGTCATGACAAAACCATAGGAAGAGCCTTTTGACCTTAAGAGCTTAAGAAAGGAGGAGGAACCACCTTGGTCTGCAAATAGCAATCCCCATCCTCCAAGCTTGGGATTGGAATTTAGGACTTCAACTTAACCCTGGGACCCAACCATAGTGTCCCTAACCCTTTAGGGGTCCCCTTGGGGCACCAAGGGCCCATGGAAGTCAACCTAAGAGACCAATTTGACCAAAGTCAACTTAAACCCTCAAATTGGTCAAAGTAGCCCTTTTAGAGCCAATCAACCCTCACCATGTCAATTTGATCACACTCCTAGGTCTAGAATACCATGAGAGACCTAATGGACCCAAAAGCCCCATCATGGGACCCCCAGGGGTGCAAATTGACCAAAATGCCCTTTTTAGGTCAAAATGACATTTCTTCTCAAAGTACCCCAATTGACCTTCACCACATTAAATTGACCTCACCCATAGGGTTATCATATCATGGGGGACCTAGTGGACCAAAAAGCCCCATGACCAAGTCAACCCTAGAGCCCAATTTGACCCAAGTCAATTTAGTCTATTTTGGTCAAATCAACCTAGATTGGGTCAACCAAGAAACATATGACCAAATTGATTCCACCATTAGTTCCTAAACTTAATTTGGAACCTATTGAACCCAAAAGCCCCATCCTAGGGTTCCCCAATTGACCAATTTGACCAAAAGTCAAAATTGTCCAATTTAGGTCAAAATGCTCAAACCTAACCCAATCTCTTTGGGCTAACTCAATTGGATGGTCAACCAACCCATGTGGACCCTCATTAAACTCAGGGGAGAGAGTAGGAGCCGGCCATGGTGATTAGGAGAGAGAAAGGGAGGTTTTCCCATTTTTGAGGTGAGAGAAAGAGGCCATTCATGGCCATTAAGAGGATTCACCCCTTGGCCTCCCCAATTGATTCTTCCATTCAACTCCTCAGCCGGCTAGGAGGAGATTCCATCAGTTTCCAAGAGGCATTGATGCAGGGGAGATGAATGGGGGCCGGCCCTTGGAGAATTCGAAGAGGCCATTAATGGCCAAGGGGGTTAAAGCCACCACCACCCCCATTCGAACCCCTGATCACCTTCAGAAGCCTGAGAGGAGAGAAAACCCTAAGTTTCCGGGAGATTTCGCGCACTGTAAGAGGAATCGGCATGGCTTCGCAATCAACCCAAGCTCCCATGGTGTACTCGAGATTGACCCAACGGCAAGCACTCCAGCAGGTCCTATTCTCCTCCCTGAACCCTAAGGAATAGATCCAAATCGCCGGCGGCTCGATCCGTGGCCAATTGGTCGGGAATCAAGCCAGCCTTGCCTCCCGTCGATCGGGTTGGGCTTCCTCTCCCAGACCCCGATTCCGGCCACCTCCGGCCGATCAAACACCGCTCATCGTCGGCCCCCATCTCAACGGAGGTGGTGGTGGCGTTGGTCGGCCGGGGCGGCGCTCAGGTGGCCGGGAAATCACCGATCAAAGTGGCCCAGGCGCGCGCAATCTCAGCCCCAGGCTAATCGGGGACGATGGCTGTGAGCCGTCCGATGGCCCGCCTTTTGCTATTCGCAGGCATGAAATGATTATTTCATTTATTTTGATTATATGTCACACATTGTGACAGATTTTGTGACCCAATTTTAAGGCCCTTAGGGGCCATAATTCGAAAAATGCTCAGAGATAACTTTTGTAGGCCTTGGTGTCTACTTTCTAATGGGAGTAAAATCAAGCTATTTGGTTAAGTGTGGGACCCACAACACTCATTCTAGTGAGGCTGGTCAAAACTCAAACCAGACCTTAAAATTAGTATAACTCTTAAATGGCTAATCTGATGTAGTTGATATTTTGGCTAAGCATCCATATGTCCTATACCTAGGTTAGGTTTGAGTATCAGATTTTTAGGAGTTAATTTTCCTAAGGTTTTTGTAGAAATTTAATAATCCTTACACAAATTATTTGGAGGGCCAAATGATCTCCAATCTCCACCAAATTTTGGTGGGGTACCATTTGGGTCATGATAAACCCCTGGTTAAAATCTCATCTCATTTGGAGATCTTTTGACTAGGTAATCTTTGGGCCAAAGTTTTGCCCTTTAAGGGGAAAATTGTGCTAAGGGGACACTTAGGACTTCTCATAGCCAAACCACCTCCTATTGGAGTGGTATTATGTCCACTACCCTAACCCCACCCAAATCACCTCCAAGAGAGTGTTATGGAGCCATGGGGAGTGGGTTTGCCCTAGGATTTGGGGTAGGAGTACTTTGGGGTGCAAATAGCCAAGTGAAGAATCATTGGCCAATTAGGTCCTTTGAGACTTGAGACTTCTTAGGAAGGTCAGTGGGATGAATTTGAGACCCCATGAGGAGTTTGGTGAGCATTGGAGTTGTTTTGCTCAAGGTCATAGGGTTGATCCCTATGGGGTGGAATTTGGGGTTGTGAATGACATAGGTGTGGTTGTCCTTGGAAAGGTGTGAGATGGACTCCTCTGGGCTCTATGGACCCCATGATACCCTCACAAGAAGTTTGGGTGTATTTGGATAGGTTTAGACCCTAACCCTAGACTAAACCCTAATGGGTGCAATTAGAGGCTAATGAAGGAAGAGGGGTCAAACCTTAATGGTTTGACTTGAAATTTTGGGGAGGTGGTCTTAGTGACCAGAAAATGCCACTGTGAAAAATTGAAGGGATTTGGAGTTGCAAATCCTAAGTAATAAACCCTTGGGTAGATTTGTAAATAATTAGGGTTTGGGGTTTTAGGAAGAAACAGTACTTATTGATTTACCATCTTCTGTCATAATCTTGGTTTTAATGCTTTTGACCTCTGGAGGAATCTGTTAGGCCATGGGAAGACTTTTTGGGGTTCAAAGTGTAATATATCATATAGTAGACAATTTTTGGGATGGTCTATTTCAGGCACATAAATTGCTGTAATTGCATGAAACTTTGCTGGTTATCTTTTCATATCAATAAGTAACCACTGTAATTTTCTCATAATTTATGGATCAATATTTTTGGTAGCTCTAGTTCATTTTGGAAGAAATTGCAAATATACCCTTGCATGAAATTACAAATGTACCCTCTGTGGAACATGGTCAAACTTTGTAGGACTGGATACTATGTTATGATGCACCTCTGTATAAATTTGCATAAGGATTGGAGTTCATATGAGGGTACCTCCTTTGGAATTTATTGGAAATAAATGTGTTTTGGAATTTTTAAAAATAGTAAATCTTGCTGATTTTTCCTAAAATTCAATACCTACTGTTTATGAGGTACTCTTGATTTATAAAAAAATTGGAGTAGGCATTAGAGGTCAGAAAAGTACACTTGTAGTTCAAACCTTAGAAATATTGCCCTTTGGAAAATTGTTTAAAATATTATTATTATTTGGAAAATTATGAAACCCTAGATTTGATCTGGATCAGGTAACATGGACTCCCAGTAAATCCCTTGAGTCATAGAGTTGATTATTTAGTGTACCTCCCTTCATGAGCATCAAATGTTAGGGGTGGTCTGCGTTTAGCAATTTGGCAATCTTTGGGGTTAAAGGTCGATCTGGTGGTCTTGGGTCTGGAGTGTTGAATGTGGGGTGGTAACCCTGTATTATGTAAGGATCCCTAGAGAAGTTAGTGTTTGATGAGTCTTAGGGTGGTGGGGTGCCACCCTCGGAGTAGGTCGTCCGGAGATTGACGAAAGATCGTCTTTTCCGGTTAGCGTCTTTTAGCACCTAAGTTTATTAAAACAGGAAAGCCATTATGAGGTTTTGCTTATAGAAGTCTAGCCGGTTTAGTCCGGCGATCTTATGTTTCTGAGATGTTTAGTGGTGACGGGCGGGTTAGCCCGGGGAGCTTGTAGCTCGGTGTTGTTGAAAGATATACGGCTTGTGCATAAGGTGGTGGGTCCTTCGTGTTGGCGATCGTTGCACCGACGTTAACACTTGGGCTCGGCAAGTGTGGTATTTACACTTAGCCATAAAAGTCTGGCGGTCAGTCAGTAAGAGTACGCAGGCGCTCCGCGGATTTTGTGGAGGCGTACGATAGGTCTAGGTTAGGTAGTGCAAATACCAACCTAGAGGTGGGCGAGGCCCAACCCACCGCTTCCGTTTGCCACTACGGGAGTATCCTGGGAGTCTAGCTCGCTCCAAAAAGTGGGAACTAAAGGTCTATGCGCATAGAGTCGTGGTGGGTGAGTTGCACTTGTTTGATCACCGCATAAAAGCATACTCTGCATGTCATGGCATAATCATAACATTTAACCCCGACACCTATCGTATAAATTGGTATGGGACTTTTTATACGATAGGCTCTGCTAAACGACCCCTTGGTCTATAGGTTTGTATGGGCATTCCTATAAATCAATGGTTTACTTTATCTTACTTACTTGCCTCTACTTTTGTTTCTTACTGTATTTCCTATACTTTACCATGCTGCTTATATATCTCATGTTTTGTTTATATACATACACCTGTGTAGCGTAGATCTTACCTTGTCATCTGCTTTTGTATTACCCCTTGTTGTCCTCCGCTTCCTCCTCTCCATGCGGTGCCTAGGAGCCTTGGGGGGAGGGGTGGGGAATTGGCTGAGTCTTTATGACTGACGGTCGGTGGACCTTATCATTTTAGGAGACCACGACGACGAGGCAGCACCAGAGGCCGGTGCAAATGGAGGCGGGGCAGTCTAGCTCAGGAGCTCAGATGACAGGATCCGTGAGTGATGAATTAGTTGTTGTGCTTCCGCGAGTGAACTATGTAGTGAGGCTCTGATGTATCGGGCTGTAGCCCTAGTTATCTTGTTTCCTTTCTTTCAGCTATATTGTGGACATCTTCTGATGGTTTATTTATATATGTGATGTGGACTTAATTTGGTCTTTTATTCAGTTAAGCTTACTGTTCTTGTGATCGATTTGGCCGGCAGGATCGGCGTTTTGTAGTGGCGACCTTCCCGAGCGAAGGTGTCACCGCAAAACGGCGGTTCTGGGCCTAAGACCCGGTGGTTTTTGCAAAAAAAAAAGGGGTCTTACAACCTTCACTTGGAGGCAGAGGAACTCAACACTTACCCCAAGCCACTTAGTCAAGGCGTTACCTGAAACCTCTTCATTCATCGTCGAGGAGCTACCTGCTTATTACAACGCGCCCCTCTGGGCCAACTTGGTCACATGCACCTTGACCATCTCTTTCATCATCTCCTCCACTTTCTCTGTCTTCTCATTCCTTTCCTTTCTGTTGGTCCTTCCTGCTTCCCTGGTCAACCTGCAGGTGGGAGACTTGCCTCTGGAACTCAACGCCTTCCCAGTCCAACTACCAAGTAGCGAGTCGACCCGATGAGCCTCCCATCTGCCGACATGACTGAACCCGGAGAATGGTCTCTAGTCAGGGATCTTACCGATTGGAGGCGGAAGTACCCGTCCGCGTCCTAGGTGCTTACCTTCACCTGGAGGCAGAGGAACTCAATGCCTTCCCAACCTGACTGGAGGTGGAAGTACCCATTCACGTCCTAGGGGATTAGCTCACCTGGATGTTGATAGGTAAAATTTAGGATATAAATATTTTTCTCCAAATTCTACGAACTATAGGCAAGAGCACCTATCGTTCATAGCATAGGATATTCAAAACAAATAAATATCAAGTGTCGTATTCCACGGGTCTGTTGATTACTTCTACTCACGCAAATTATTATTATTTTATCGGCAGTAAAATAGAGTTTTGAAAATAATTAAATAAAAAGAAACATTTGATCGGGAATCCTTCTAAAGTAAAATATTTCGTAAATCTAGAATTCGAAAGAAATCGATTTAGACAAACTTGACCGTGGAGGTTCCCAAAATATGATAGAGCCTCTCTCGAGAGAACTACCACCTAACCTTAGGTTGATCGATTAAGACCCCTCGGCCAGTCGAAACCCCTAAGCTTGCTTTATGCGGTGAGCCCCACTATTGGATTTGACTCCAATCCGGAAGAATTTCATCACCCTCTCTCGAGGAGTGCAAACAATTCTTTTTACCGATGAGCGATCTACCGTATTTACGGATCTCTCGATACACTAAAATATGGATCAAACTTGATTTTCATACACTAGAAATATGAAACCAATAATTGCAAATCATCGGTAAATCTTAGTTTCCAAATCCAAACTAAGAATAAAAGATTACGAAATATAATAACTTAGGAAATCATCCGATCAAATGCTATAAAATTAGTTAAACATGATTTAAAAAGAAGAACAATTTTATTTCTAAGAAAAGGAATAACACATACAAGAAATAAAATTCTAAACTAAGAATTAAGAAGTGCAAGACAAGAAGTAAATTGCATAAAGAAAATACAATAAGAAAATGCTGAAAAAACTAATCTAAAAATGACTCAATCTAAGCTAGGATCGGATTCCCATCACTTTGGCAGCAGCTGGCTTTTATAGGCAGAAAATTGCTGAGTCACGCCCTTGGTCACGCCCGTGACCAAGGGCGTGTAAGCTGCGTAATTGCGTCTTGAAAGCCCGGGAACGTTGAGGAAGAGAAACCGCCAAAAATCAATTGCATGGCGGGTCACGGCCTCGGTCACGCCCGTGACCAAGGGCGTGTCTTGAACGGGTCTGGAAACGGCGGGAAACGCTGCGATCTGGAGTTAATCTGGCGGTTGCAGAAGAGTCACGGCCTCGGTCACGCCCGTGACCGAGGGCGTGTAAGCTAGAAACGACGGGAATTGATTGCTGGCTGAAATGAATGCATTTCGAGAAAGTCACGCCCGTGACATTGAGGTCACGCCCTCTGTCACGCCCGTGTCAGAGGGCGTGTAATTTTAATCTGACGTGGCGGCTAACATCTTCAATTGGAATATGCGGGGCTGGTTCACGGCCGTGACATAAAGTCACGCCCTTGGTCACGCCCGTGACCAAGGGCGTGTACTTTGCGATTTCGGCTGAAATTCTCCAAATATTCTCCTGATTACTCTTATGAGCATGAAATTGCATTTAACAGCCCCAGATTACCTGAAAACACAAAACAAAGTGAATTAGACATATATTAAACTAAAATTATATAAAAACTAATTAATTACTACTAAAATATTATATAAAAATAACAATAAATAATGTACTATCAAATACCCCCATACTTAAGCTTTTGCTATTCCAGAGCAAAACTAATTTATAAGCATGAGAAGAATTTATAGGACATTCCAAAAAGATTTACTTCCAATTATGTATTCCAAATTTTATAAGACTCATATCAAATTAAGGTAAGAAATTAAAATTTAGATTTATTAGAAATAATTTATAATTCATAAATTGAAATGAGTAGAATAAATATTAGTTTCAAAATTCTCTAACTAAATCTTCATAAACAAAATTGCATTGAATTAAGTAAAATAATCCAAGATTAAAATTATATAAACTTTACAATCATGAGAAACTTTTAGAAAACTACAAAAAATTAACTATGCTCTCTCAAAAATATCTTGGATAAGCAAATAAACTTGGCTAATTGGGGTAAAATTGGCATTGAAGAAGTTACTTTGAATATAGGAAATGATGAATTTTATCCTCTCATTTCCATCTTTTTTTAAATTCCTTCTTCCTTAATATCCCAAATGTATATGTTTAGGAGTGATGAATTTTATCCTCTCATCCCCATACCATATAATCTTTTAAAAATTTGGGTGCATATGTTTAGGAATGATGAATTTTATCCTCTCATTCCATGACATATGATCTTTTCAAACCTTTTTTATGCCAAATAAAGGGTCAAATAAAAAGGTAGGGGAAGGGATAGGGTTTAAAGGCTACAAAAATTCCAAAGATACATTTTAAGAGCATAGAAAACAAATTGAGCAATCTATAAGAAACTATGAGTTCAAGTTAATATAAGTAAAATCTAAAGATATTTAACACAATTACTACAAAATTGAATTATGATATTTTAAAGAGAGAAAGTAAAACTAAGAAATATTCTAAACAAATCAAGATAATGAAAAACTCATTAAATCAAATTCATCTAAAAATTAAATCTAACATATTTTGAAGAGAAATATAAGATTAAAACTACATAAAAAGAAAACTCTTTAAAAAGCCTATAAAGAAAACTCATAATTAAAATCAATTTTGCATAAATGAAGTTTGGAGAAATTTAATATATCAAAATTTATTTTATTGGAAATTAAAATAGTTTTTTAAATGAAAACATTTTTTGAATTTTGTAAATTTTTATGAAAATAAAGAAAAAAAAAAATCAATTTTTTTATGAGTTTTGAAAAAGATTTTCTAATTTTTTTGGATTTTTAATAAAAACTGAATATAGGAGAATACACCCTCATACTTAAAAATAAACATTGTCCCCAATGTTTATTAGCCAAGTAGGAGGGAAAAGAAAATAAAATGCGGAAAAAGTAAAGTGCAAGAAAAATAAAGATAAGCAAGGGGTGCCTCCCAAGAGCGCTTTCTTTTTCCCGTCTTTAAGCTAGACGGTTATTGTTAGGAAAACGGAAAATAAAAAGAAAGGTACACAGGCAACTCCCTTAATTCATGCTCAGGTGAGCATGCAGAAATCCGTTGCCCGGCGACTCCTCCGCTATACTCTTGATTCTTCCGTTGTCCGTTAGCGTGAAATTGTGAATCCAAATTACCTATACATACCTTAGGTAATTTGGATTGTTGGAGATGAGCGGCAAATGAATCGGTGAAGACGTTTGGTTGCAACGGCTCATCCTCTACATGAAAATCGTTAGTATAAAAAGAATCAAGATTAAGCGAGTCAGAAAAATTTTCACAAGGAGGAGTTTCTTGTGAAAATACATGATTAAGCTCCGGTTGTTCATTTTCAAAAATAAAATTCGTATCCAAAAATTTATTTGAAATTCCAAGTGGACTAAATTCATGGGACACAATATTTTCATGAATTTCACTTTCAAAGTGAATAATTGGCGAGAGAGAAAATTCATGAAAAATAGGAGGAGATTCGGGCGGAGGAGGAGATGAAACATGTTCTTCTTTAATTTCGTCCGGTGTCTCCATGACTCTTTTAAATTCGTGGTAAAGAAGTTCTTCTTGAGCTTGGGTAAAGATATTTAAATTTTGACAAATAGAATCTGGAGAATACCCAAGAGTAGAAGAAAAAGAATTTTGTGCGGTAAAAGAGGAGGAGTGAAAATCTTGATTGACTGGATTTCCTTCATCGCACCGAAAACTATCTGGGTGATCTTGCCACCATGAATAATTAATATCGGAGCAAGAAGATATATTATTAGAATCAGAAAAATCATTCGCATGAAAACTAGATGAATTATTTTCATCAAAGTTTGAATAATTGTTTTCATAAATAAACTCAAAATTATTTCCATAAGAAAAACTTTGAGGGTAAAAATTAATATAACAATCCTCACTTCGATGTGGTGCTCCACAAAAATTACAAATAATTTGGCTCTTTCGTGCGGCTTCCAAAAGATTGACTTTATTTTGAAGCTCGGCAACTTTGGCGGCCAATTGAGATAACATTTTTGAAGAAAGATAATTGAACAACCGTCACTTAATAGAATGAAATTTGAAAATAAATCAAAAGGAGAAATGGGGGCGGAGAAAGAGATTGATAAAAGTAATAAAATTCACGCTTTCAAAATATCAACAAAAATATTTCCCCGGCAACGGCGCCAAAAACTTGATAGGTAAAATTTAGGATATAAATATTTTTCTCCAAATTCTACGAACTATAGGCAAGAGCACCTATCGTTCATAACATAGGATATTCAAAACAAATAAATATCAAGTGTCGTATTCCACAGGTCTGTTGATTACTTCTACTCACGCAAATTATTATTATTTTATCGGCAGTAAAATAGAGTTTTGAAAATAATTAAATAAAAAGAAACATTTGATCGGGAATCCTTCTAAAGTAAAATATTTCGTAAATCTAGAATTCGAAAGAAATCGATTTAGACAAACTTGACCGTGGAGGTTCCCAAAATATGATAGAGCCTCTCTCGAGAGAACTACCACCTAACCTTAGGTTGATCGATTAAGACCCCTCGGCCAGTCGAAACCCCTAAGCTTGCTTTATGCGGTGAGCCCCACTATTGGATTTGACTCCAATCCGGAAGAATTTCATCACCCTCTCTCGAGGAGTGCAAACAATTCTTTTTACCGATGAGCGATCTACCGTATTTACGGATCTCTCGATACACTAAAATATGGATCAAACTTGATTTTCATACACTAGAAATATGAAACCAATAATTGCAAATCATCGGTAAATCTTAGTTTCCAAATCCAAACTAAGAATAAAAGATTACGAAATATAAAAACTTAGGAAATCATCCGATCAAATGCTATAAAATTAGTTAAACATGATTTAAAAAGAAGAACAATTTTATTTCTAAGAAAAGGAATAACACATACAAGAAATAAAATTCTAAACTAAGAATTAAGAAGTGCAAGACAAGAAGTAAATTGCATAAAGAAAATACAATAAGAAAATGTTGAAAAAACTAATCTAAAAATGACCCAATCTAAGCTAGGATCGGATTCCCATCACTTTGGCAGCAGCTGGCTTTTATAGGCAGAAAATTGCTGAGTCACGCCCTTGGTCACGCCCGTGACCAAGGGCGTGTAAGCTGCGTAATTGCGTCTTGAAAGCCCGGGAACGTTGAGGAAGAGAAACCGCCAAAAATCAATTGCATGGCGGGTCACGGCCTCGGTCATGCCCGTGACCAAGGGCGTGTCTTGAACGGGTCTGGAAACGGCGGGAAACGCTGCGATCTGGAGTTAATCTGGCGGTTGCAGAAGAGTCACGGCCTCGGTCACGCCCGTGACCGAGGGCGTGTAAGCTAGAAACGACGGGAATTGATTGCTGGCTGAAATGAATGCATTTCGAGAAAGTCACGCCCGTGACATTGAGGTCACGCCCTCTGTCACGCCCGTGTCAGAGGGCGTGTAATTTTAATCTGACGTGGCGGCTAACATCTTCAATTGGAATATGCGGAGCTGGTTCACGGCCGTGACATAAAGTCACGCCCTTGGTCACGCCCGTGACCAAGGGCGTGTACTTTGCGATTTCGGCTGAAATTCTCCAAATATTCTCCTGATTACTCTTATGAGCATGAAATTGCATTTAACAGCCCCAGATTACCTGAAAACACAAAACAAAGTGAATTAGACATATATTAAACTAAAATTATATAAAAACTAATTAATTACTACTAAAATATTATATAAAAATAACAATAAATAATGTACTATCAGATGTAGAGGAACTCAACGCCTTCCCAATTCAATTGGAGGCGGAAGTACCCATCCACGTCCTAGGGGCCTAGCCTACCTGGAGGTAGAGGAACTCAACGCCTTCCCAGTCCAGCTACCAAGTAGCGAGTCGACCCGATGAGCCTCCCATCTGCCGGCATGACTGAGCCCGGAGAATGGTCTCTAGTCGGGGATCTTACCGATTGGAGGCGGAAGTACCCGTTCGCGTCCTAGGTGCTTACCTTCACCTGGAGGCATAGGAACTCAACGCCTTCCCAACCTGACTGGAGGTGGAAGTACCCATCCACGTCCTAGGGGCTTAGCTCACCTGGATGTAGAGGAACTCAATGCCTTCCCAATTCAATTGGAGGCGGAAGTACCCATCCACGTTCTAGGGGCCCAGCCTACCTGGAGGTAGAGGAACTCAACGCCTTCCCAGTCCGACTGGAGGTGGAAGTACCCATCCACGTACTAGGGGCTTAGCTCACCTGGATGCAGAGGAACTCAACGCCTTCCCAATCCAATTGGAGGCGGAAGTACCCATCCACGTCCTAGGGGCCTAGCCTACCTGGAGGTAGAGGAACTCAACGCCTTCCCAGTCCAGCTACCAAGTAGCGAGTCGACCCGATGAGCCTCCCATCTGCCGACATGACTGAGCCCGGAGAATGGTCTCTAGTCGGGGATCTTACCGATTGGAGGCGGAAGTACCCGTCCGCGTCCTAGGTGCTTACCTTCACCTGGAGGCAGAGGAGCTCAACGCCTTCCCAACCTGACTGGAGGTGGAAGTACCCATCCACGTCCTAGGGGCTTAGCTCACCTGGATGTAGAGGAACTCAACGCCTTCCCAATTCAATTGGAGGCGGAAGTACCCATCCACGTCCTAGGGGCCCAGCCTACCTGGAGGTAGAGGAACTCAACGCCTTCCCAGTCCGACTGGAGGTGGAAGTACCCATGCACGTCTTAGGGGCTTAGCTCACCTGGATGCAGAGGAACTCAACGCCTTCCCAATCCAATTGGAGGTGGAAGTACCCATCCACGTCCTAGGGGCCTAGCCTACCTGGAGGTAGAGGAACTCAACGCCTTCCCAGTCCAGCTACCAAGTAGCGAGTCGACCCGATGAGCCTCCCATCTGCCGGCATGACTGAGCCCGGAGAATGGTCTCTAGTCGGGGATCTTACAGATTGGAGGCGGAAGTACCCATCTGCGTCCTAGGTGCTTACCTTCACCTGGAGGCAGAGGAACTCAACGCCTTCCCAACCTGACTGGAGGTGGAAGTACCCATCAACGTCCTAGGGGCTTAGCTCACCTGGATGCAGAGGAACTCAACGCTTTCCCAATTCAATTGGAGGCGGAAGTACCCATCCACGTCCTAGGGGCCCAGCCTACCTGGAGGTAGAGGAACTCAACGCCTTCCCAGTCCGACTGGAGGTGGAAGTACCCATCCATGTCCTAGGGGCTTAGCTCACCTGGATGCAGAGGAACTCAACGCCTTCTCAATCCAATTGGAGGCGGAAGTACCCATCCACGTCCTAGGGGCCTAGCCTACCTGGAGGTAGAGGAACTCAACGCCTTCCCAGTCCAACTACCAAGTAGCGAGTCGACCCGATGAGCCTCCCATCTGCCATCATGACTGAGCCCGGAGAATGGTCTCTAATCGGGAATCTTACCGATCGGAGGTGGAAGTACCCGCCTGCGTCCTAGGTGCTTACCTTCACCTGGAGGCAGAGGAACTCAACGCCTTCCCGATCTGACTGGAGGTGGAAGTACCCATCCACATCCTAGGTGCTTACCTTCACCTGGAGGCAGAGGAACTCAACGCCTTCCCAGTCCAACTACCAAGTAGCGAGTCGACCCGATGAGCCTCCCATCTGCCGACATGACTGAACCCGGAGAATGGTCTCTAGTCGGGGATCTTACCGATTGGAGGCGGAAGTACCCGTCCGCGTCCTAGGTGCTTACCTTCACCTGGAGGCAGAGGAACTCAACGCATTCCCAACCTGACTGGAGGTGGAAGTACCCATCCACGTCCTAGGGGCTTAGCTCACCTGGATGCAGAGGAACTCAACGCCTTCCCAATTCAACTACCAAGTAGCGAGTCGACCCGATGTGCCTCCCATCTGCCGGCATGACTGAACCCGGAGAATGGTCTCTAGTCGGGGATCTTACCGATCGGAGGTGGAAGTACCCGCCTGCGTCCTAGGTGCTTACCTTCACCTGGAGGCAGAGGAACTCAACGCCTTCCCGATCTGACTGTAGGTGGAAGTACCCATCCACATCCTAGGTGCTTACCTTCACTTGGAGGCAGAGGAACTCAACGCCTTCCCAGTCCAGCTACCAAGTAGCGAGTCGACCCGATGAGCCTCCCATCTACCGGCATGACTGAGCCCGGAGAATGGTCTCTAGTCGGGGATACTACCAAATGGGAGCGGAGTACCCATCCACGTCCTAGGTGCCTACCTTCACTTGGAGGCAGAGGAACTCAACACTTACCCCAAGCCACTTAGTCAAGGCGTTACCTGAAACCTCTTCATTCATCGTCGAGGAGCTACCTGCTTATTACAACGCGCCCCTCTGGGCCAACTTGGTCACATGCACCTTGACCATCTCTTTCATCATCTCCTCCACTTTCTCTGTCTTCTCATTCCTTTCCTTTCTGTTGGTCCTTCCTGCTTCCCTGGTCAACCTGCAGGTGGGAGACTTGCCTCTGGAATCGATCTGCGTAGCTTCCTTGCGTCTCCCCGTGCTTTTGTTGAATCAGGAACAGGGTCTACGCCCCCTTCCTGGTGAGACGGAGGCATCCTCCCTGCCCCCTCACTCGGGGCAGCTGGCCCCAGGAGAGCTGTTGAAGAGCGCTTGCGCTTGAAGGCTCAAGCCTTCCTCCGAGGCTGGCCCCTTCCCTTGCCAACACGCTTGCTCTATCTCCATCAAAGACGGCGAGGCGAGCACAGGTGTTGGCGATGCCGTGTACTCGCCCTGAGGGGGGAGTGCAAATCGCAAGACTTCCCGGATTGACTTCCTGAACTCCTCGAAGTCACCTTTCTTCATGCACTCCCCGGCAGGGGTGAGTCCCCCAGTTCATCGCTTCCAGCCATGAGACTTGCCCAGAGCTTTCCGAACTAGCTGCTTCCACGTTCACCGCACCATAATGTTGAAACCAGTAACCCGGTTTCGACGTTCGCAAGGGGGATGCAGCTAACCCTTACTTGACCTGAGCTAGACCCTTGACCAGTCACTAAGAACCAAAGAACCTTGCCCTTAAAGAACACCTAAGTCCACGAACGGACCCTTAAGCTGCAGCGTGGAGGTCCCACCACATACCCGGAAGCTCTCAAGGAACTTCCCCTCCCAAGCCAATGCTGAGCCTGGGCACCTTGGAGGGCACTAAGGATCACCTCACCGTCCACCTTGAGTGACAGGGGGAGGGGAGGAGTAGTGCTTGCTCACGCCTGAGGGAGGGGGGTAGAGACCAACCCTTCTCAAGGTGCCCATGGGGGTCTATTTATAGACTTTCCAAAAAATGGACTGCGGATAGCCAAGATCCTGCTATCCGCAGTCCAACCATGACCACGAACGATCAACGCATGAGGGGGGCGAGTGGGACTCGAGATGCCCACTTCCCCCCTCACGGGAGGCCATACCGACCTCCCCCCAATGTGTCGGGCGAGTGGGAGAATTTCTCCCACTCGCCCAAAGCGGGTGGCGAGTGGGAGGGCCCCCTCCCACTCGCCCCCAAGGTGGCCGGCGAGTGGGAGTGCCTCTCCCACTCGCCCGGCGAGTGGGAGGGTCCCTCCCACTCGCCCGGGTGAGTGGGAGAGATCCTCCCACTCCCACCACAAAGGGCCGGTGAGTGGGAGGGTCCCTCCCACTCACCCAAAGGTGATTGGCGAGTGGGAGGCTCCTCCCACTTGCCCGAAGGGAGTCAGGGGAGCGGGTGCTCCCCCCCCCCCCCCCCCCCCCCCCCCCCCCCCCCCCCCCCCGCTTCCCCCGCGGCCTCTCTTTGCTTTGATCGGTCTCGACCGCTTATGCGTGGTCGTTTTGCCCGTTTCGGCCACCTTCACTGTCTCGGCCTCATCCGGGTCGGGTCACACCAACTCGAAAAATATGAGGGTTGTACACCATTCATATGAATATTTTTTTATAGACAACCTAGTGAACAATCTAATTACAGATTGCACCCCGCCTACTTTTGAAATTACAAAAACTTTCTCTGTACGCTTACATTTCATAACATCCATGCACAAAAATACCTCCTCTGAGTAAATCTACGTGAGAATATTTTGTGGATGAATGTTATCAAATGTAAACTTACATATGAGATTTTTGTAATTTCAGAAGTAATAGAGGTGCAACCTATAATTTAGCAGACTTAGAGAGGTTATATATAGGAGTTTGAATAATTACAGGGGCCTCCCCTAGGAGTATGCATAATTACAAGTTGCACACATCTATCTTTTGAAATTACATTTACCACCCCTCTAAGTTTCCTCGGTTTACAAAAATGTCCTTCCATTAAAAATATGAATGAAAATGAAAAAATCAGCCAAATTATTTTATGATATTCAATTTTACGCTTTGTAATGACTATACATTTAAAGGTGTGACCTTTTCCTTTAGAAATATAAATGAAAAGTGATCAAATATGCCAAATTATTTTATGATATTCCAATTTTACCCTTTGCAATAACTCTATATTGAAAAGAGCATAACATTATACCCCTTGTAATGAATCTAGAATCATTATAAAAGTATATGATTGAAATATCATAAAATAATTTGGCTGATTTTATCATTTTCCATCGATATTTCTAACCGAAGAGACATTTTTGTAAACTAGGGAAACTTAAGGGGGGGGGAGGTAAATGTAATTTCAAAAGATAGAAGGGTGCAACCTGTAATTATGCAAACTCCCGGGAGAGGTCCCTGTAATATATATATATATATATATATATACATACATGAGAAGACATGATAGTAGTAAAACCAACTGTTTTATAAGACATCAACAAATATATAAGGGTTCATTAATCAGGTAAAATAAATAAAAGTCAAAACATAATAACAATATATGTAGAAAATATATAACTCTAAACACATTCAAACTAGAAAACTTCATAAGAAGTAACAGTCGGCGATCATCACAGTAATCTGCTGCAGTCTGAAACCTAAACTCAGTTAGGCCTGGGAGTGGCCCACTCAACCCTAAGAATCAGGTTATCATAACCATAGCCGTTGAGCTTGTTGATGGCCTTCTCTGCGTCTTCTTTGTAGGCGAAGTTCACGAAACCGAATCCACGGCTGACTCCAGTTTTCTGATCGATGGCGACGTAGGTGCGGCTCACGTGGCCAAATGTGCGGAAGAGCTCTTGAAGGTCCGCCTCGCGGGTATCCTCGGAGAGATTGGTCACACGGACGGAGTTCTCGTCGTTCCTGCGCCTCATCTCCGCCCCACTCCGGTCGGCGCCTGCTCTCATGCTCGGAGGAACGTACGCGGTTTTGGCGGCGCCGGTGGAGGATTCCGCGGTAGGGGGCTTGTCGGTGAAGGTCTCGGTCGGCTGGGCCAGGTCCTTGTAAGGGCATTTTGACGTCCAGTGGTCACCCTTTTTGCCACAAGTTCTGCAAACCATGAGAACAGCCCCGGCTTTCCCCATTGCGGAGAGCGGATCGCCTGACGATTTAGATTCTTCGGCCTTGCTACCTGTATTGAGGGTTCCGGCAAGAATTTACCAGAATAACGAGTCATAATATAATTAGAAATTATGTAAGATGACCAAAGAGTGTGTTTGATGTAAGTGTCATTGGAAGCGAATATCATCTCTAAAAAGACACCTGTTTTTGGTCAATATTCCTGTATCTAGAAATAGGATTTTCAAGATTGTAATTTTCAGGGTTTAACCTGAAGAGTCCAAAAACCTAGTTGTTGATTCTTGGATAAATCAGACGAAGAAAAATGGCGAACCTCAATTTGTAAATGGCGATTCGGAGTGAGTGCAGTCTGTGCAAAGGGTAATGAAAAGCAAAGCACGAAGAAAAAAACACTACGATCAAAGCACGTCTGAATTGACAAGACTCTATAAACACAATCAAGTAGAAGGATTCACATGCAAGATGGAGTGGAATGCAAGTGAAGAGAAAATATAATGCAAATTATAAAACAAACAATATATCTTTAGGGCCATTTACCGGGACCTCCCCTCTAAGTTTCGAAAATTACAGATTGCACCCCTCTTATTATTGAAATTACAAAAACCTCCCCTCAATGTTACAAAACATAACATTTACCTCCCCTGATGTTCACATTTAATAAAATCCATGCACAAAAATACCCCCTCGGAATACATTTTCAGTGGGGGTATTTTGTGCATGTATGTTATGAAATGTGAACTTCAGAGGAGGTAAATGTTATGTTTTGTAACATTGAAGGGAGGTTTTGTAATTTCAATAATAAGAGGGGTGCAATCTGTAATTATGCTATCTTCCAGAGGAGGTATTGGTAATTATTCGTATATCTTTATACTATGAGGGAACCCAAACCCTCAGTGTCACATTCAGGCTGCCTAAAATACCCTACATAACCACACCCCCATCCCACCCCCCCTTTTTTAAACCTGTAACTTTTAGGTCATTTGATAATTCCTGCGAAAAATTCCCCCTAAACCATTTCAGTCGTGCGTATGAATGACAATACCCCAATTTACCTGTGTTTCCACATCACACCATCCAAATTCCACAGCAACCCGCGTTCCCCCGACTTCTCCGCGTCCCCATCATTCTACAAGTGATCTCCCCATCCTTTTGATATCACTTTTCTGCTCAACTTCCTCGCATCTAGGTTACCCATGATTCTTCTAAAGTCCTAATTGGTTCAAACAGATCTTAGGATTCTTCCTGTCACCTCCCCCCACCACCCTCCTTCCCTCCCCCCTCCCGCCCGGCTCTCTGTTGCTGGCACTCCAATTTTTGTTTCTTCCCATTTTTTGAGGTTCTTTTTATATCAGTATTCAGGCTCTGCTCATTTTATTTTATTTTTTATCATAGAAATAATTTTCCAAAATCCGGCCACCATATCTTCTCATTTAATAGAGTTCGGTTTATGAAGTTTTGCATTTTTTTTAAGATTCAGGTCTGTGTGCACTGGAGAGAGAATAATCTTTATAGAAGACAATGTTCGAGGGATTGATGCCGAACAATACCTGAAAGAGTCGACTTCTACGAACTCTACAGTCCCCTCTTTCTGTTGTTTTAGCATTGATCTTAAGTTTCTCCAAATGGAAAATCTCCCTTTTAACATATAATCAGTTTTTACCCTAAAAAAGGTTTTAGTTTTACAATTTTAACGGATATCAAAAATACAAAATTTGAACACTGATTATTTGATTTGGCGTGATCAAATAGCAAGGAGCACGAGGGAGTATATACTAGAAATGTTGTTTTCAAGGAAATATTCTCGCTGCTACATGCAACAAACCAAGATGCTTAGAGTTGTAGTGGTAGTACATGTATTGTATATCCGACTTCTGACATTTAAGTGATTTATTGGATGGAGTTTTAAGCAAAATGTACTATGTTTAATATTGCGAAATTGTATGATTTTTTTCGGGTTTCTTTATCTAGCGCACTTTCATGTTATTTCTTTTAGCAAATTTTGTTTGTGAATGTAATATTGGGTCGTTTACTGAGCCTCTTTTGTAAACTTAAATTACATAACATGTATGCACAAAAATACACCCAGGGCTGTCAAGGGGATATTTTAGTTCATACATGTTATGAAATGCAAACTTACATCAGAGGTTTTTGTACTTCCAAAAGATAGAGGGGTGCAGCCTATAATTATGCTGACTCATAGGGGAGGTTTAGGTAATTATGAGTGGAAAATTCATGAACTTTATCGAAAAGAAAACAAAAAATTGGGATTACTTCTATGGGCTCATTTTGTCTGTTTGAAATTAGAACAGTCGCAGTGTTTGCAAAACTATTTGGTTGTGGGCAGATGGAGGCCACTCCACAAATCTCTTCAAAACTTCCATAAAGCGATGAATTCAATCTACACAAATTTCCTCAAAAATGATGACTTCATTTCCACACAAAATAAGTTCAAAAAAATACGATTATTAACAAACAACTGAATAAGCCCTAATGGTAATTCCAGGGGAATTTTAACACCATTAAACCGCTCTTAATCTAAATGTGTAATTGTTTTCTCTTGACACATCAAATAAAGGTTTGTCAGATGATAAAACCTTGTTTACACCTGTTGAGAAACTTTTATACAAAATGATAGCCTTTGACTACTATTATTTTCATAATCTTTTTTCAGAAGCTTTCTTATCAGAATAAGTGTTGGAATATTGACCAAGTGATTTTTCTATTTCATGTATTTCTCTCCGCACCATGTATTTCTCTTCACTCCTATATATAGGTGTGAGACCTCTTGTAATCAAGTATTATTCGGAACATTTCATCATCGCATCAGAGCTGCCTTAGGGCGCAACCAGCATCCCGCGAGAGCTCCTCTCCTGCAAGCACTCGTCTACCGTATGTGCTCGTCTCCCGCAAGACGTCTCGTTTGATCTCGCTCAACCTCGTCTCGCTTCATCCTGCAGCCTCCTCGCTCCTCTTCCCGCCTCTCGCTTCGAACTCGCCCAGTCGGCGAAACCGCGTTCAGTCGCGCCCGTCTGCGTCGGTTGTCGGACGGCTCCTTGGACTGGCGCCGGCAATGAAGGCCTAAACTCTATTTTCGGCGTCATTCTCTCTTCTTTTTTGAGATGATTCTTCCACATATATCTCATCACCGACTGTGACTTGTCGCGGATCCGTGGGTCGGATTAAAGATCTTCATGGATCTTGGTTTTTCCCTCTTTCAATGAGCAAACACTAAAGGCTCATTTATGTCTTCCCTTTGACTCTTTGATTTATATTCTTGGATCATCATGTCGGAGAATGAAGAATCCACTACTGTTTCATCCAGAGTCGGAGCCTCTTCCTCTGCCTCGACTTCCGGGGAATCTATTCGGTCTAAGTCATGACCACAACACGCATCAAAATACTACAATACTCCTAGATGGATCTAATTACCTCCCGTGGGCTCGATCTATTGCTCTTGCCCTGAAGAGCCGACGACTGTTTAGTTACGTTCGAGCACTACACCAAAGGCCGCACAGACTTCCCTAGATTGGTTGCATTGGGAGTCTGAGAACTCTATGGTCATGTCATGGCTTACGAACTCTATTGCCCGAAACTATTTGTCTTTGGATACATCGACAGATATTTGGAAGAGAGCGGAGGCAACTTATTAGTGCAGAGGGAATGCAGCTCAAATCTTCCAATTAGGATGGAAGATATTTCTTCTGAGACAGGGCGATCATCCTCCCATTGTCTACTACTTAGAGTTCACTTAGCTTTATTTAGGAGTATGATCACTTTGATTAGCACACCCCTGTGTCTCCTGAGGATGAGGTACTTGTTCGAGCCCCTGAAGAACGCAAGGTCTTTGAATTTTCACATGGGATGCATCGTGACTTCGATTAGATCAATGTTCAGATCCTTGGACGCTCTCCGACTCCTATTCCAAAAGTGTGTCTTGTTCAGCAAGAGTTTGATCGGCGACAGACTTGTCTACCTAACTCCATTTTCGAGGGGTCTACCCTTGCTACAAAGTATGGCTCTGGTAGTCGTGCTCCCCGTGACCCGAAGCCTACTGACAAGGATCATTTGATTTGTGACTACTATGGTAAGTCTCGCCACGCCCGGGACACATGTTTCTGGCTTCATGGCTTCCCATTTCCGAGAGGCGGTTCTTCTCCGCGAGGGAGTCACGACTATGGTCGGTCTCAGGGCTCATTCCAGTCTAGGTCAGCTCACCTTTCTGATGCCTAAGAGGAGACCTCGCCCTGTGTTGGTACTGATATCGTGGGTCTTCATGTGACCCTTTTTGCTGATGAGATACAGGCCTTTCGCCGCTTGATGCAGGGGCAGTCTACTAACCCGTCTATCTCATCGTCCTCCTCCTATGCACATCAGAGACTACCAGGCACCCATGATGCGTCCACTCGTCCTTCTAACCACTGGATCATTGATTCTGGATCCACAGATCATATGATTGGCTCTGATACAGTTTTTGTGTCATACCTTCCCTTGTTTGGTAGAGAGATGAGTATTGCAGATATATCCTTCTCTTCTACTACTGGGAAAGGATCCATTGCTCCTCTCCTACTCTATCTTTTGTTCTTCATGTCCCTAAGTTTACCCGCAACCTTCTCTCAATTAGTCAGATAACTAATTCTATGAACTGCTCTGTGACTTCTTCCACACTTCTTGTGTGTTTCAGGATCTGAAGAAGGGGAAGGTGATTGGCTCCGGTAGACTATGTGATGGCCTCTACGTGTTTGACTCCTCCAGTCTTACATCATGCGGACCAGTCTTCTGTTTTGATTTTTGGCACTGTCATCACAAACATTCATCTATCCCTTCTATGAAACTTTTATTTCCTAATGTCTTCCTTGTTATTGGAACATTTTCACTGTAATGTGGGTGAACCAAACAAACACCGTCGTACTTCTTTTAATCATGTTTCTTCTACTAGCTCTACGCCTTTTGTTGTTATTCATACTGATGTTTGGGATCGTGTCTTGTTGCTTCTATTTTTGGATTCTCTATTTAATGAAAAATAAAAATTAATTGTTTCTTTTTTTTCAGCGTTTTCACAAAATGATGACAACTCAATTCAATACCAATATTAAAATTCTTCGTAGTTGCAACGGTCGTGAGTATATTGATTCTCAGTTTGAATGACATCTCAGTGATCTTGACATTATTCATCAAACGTCTTGTGTATACTCCTCTGCTCAAAATGGCGTGGCAGAGCGTAAGAATCGTCATCTTTTGGATGTGGTCAGGTGTCTCTTACTTCAGATGCACCTTCCAAACCACTATTAGGGGATGTTGTTCTCACAACAGCTTACCTCATTAACTGTATGCATACACATGTTCTCGGGTTTAAAACAATCCTTAGTACTCTTCAAGTTCCTCCCACAATCCTTAGTACTCTTCAGTTTACCCAAGTATGTCGCAAGCTACGGCTAGAAGTGGCCAATTCAAACACAATGGCACGGGGGTGGATGCCAGCGTACGAATGACAGAGAGGAAAAGTGTTGTTGCCGTCGTCAATTGTTGGAGGGAGAAGGCTTCAAAGCGAGGCAGCCACTGGAAAGGGAGAGGTCGACGACGGCCCTTGCTGGTTAGCGTGAGGCAGGCGGTCGGGTCGTTCTGGTGGGAGTTGGAACGACGCATCTTCTTCACTGGCAGAGGCCGGCGTCGTGAGCGACGGCTTCGTCGTTCGGGGAAGGCGTTCTGCAGGTGAAAGATGACTGTTCGGGAGGTAGCAACAGCAACACTTCGTCGTTTGGAAGACGATCTATAGGAGAGAATCGTAACAACAGCAGTGGATTTCCCGGATTACCGAGGAAACGATTTCTGGAATTGTTTCCTTAATTTTTTTTCCGGTGCCTTTTCTTTGGCAGAGCTGGTCCTTTAATAGAATTTTAGAAAACTGATTTATGATGAATTGCTAATTCCTTCAAATCTCCATTTTCCAAATATACCTTTCTCCAATATTCCTTTCCAAAAATCCTGACCCAATTATCATGATTGCTCTTTGATGACTTTTCCAAATATTTTATTTCCTAAATAATTGATTTCCCGACTCTTTTGAGGATTTCTCTTTATGATGAGTTTAAATATTCTTTTAAATTTGAATTGTCTTCCCTAAATCTATGCATCCTTAAATATTTATGGTCTCATCGGGTGGTCAAACCGATAAGCCAGAAATACAAATTGTTGCGTGGGAAAGAAAAATACATGACACGAAATAAATAATAAAAGATAGATGACACATGATGGTATCATGCGTCATTGGATGCGGCGGAGGATGCATCAATTCCCCCGTGGTTGATAGATCTCGACCACGGCGAGAGCTCATAAAAATTGGCAACGTAGAGATCGGGGCGTCGTCGTTGTAACTCGGCGCCGCTAATTCAAGGGTTGTTAATAATGATTCGTCTCGGTGCTATGCTCAGCGGTGCAAATCCAAGGTATAGAACCAGTGCAAGAATTGGTAAAAAGTGGTGCAAGTACAAATGGGGGAAAGTGCGTAGGGTGGCAGTAAAGGGGTGGGCTAAAGTGGGTGGGGCGCGACGACAAGAAGGCTGGGATGCGAACAGGGGACTGGCGGGGCCGCGGGGACAGCGGCACGACACGGTTTTCTTTGCTGGAAACAACAAATATGATAAGGGGATGGCATGAGTGGGGATCAAGAGGGGCAAGAGAGGATGGCCTAAGGCAGGGGATGTTGGGGACGAGCAGAGATAGTCGAGCGGTGTGCGGCTCGAGGCCAGGGACTATCGAGCGGTGGAGCAGGCATACCAGGGGGTCAACGGGGTGAGGGGCAGCTCGCATGTGATCGGAGAGGACATTGGAGGCAGATGGATTTGTTGTTGAGGTCGGGTGTCTGGTCACTCGACGACTGTTGTGTAAGGAGGGACGAGTGAGGGGTGGCATGGGTCGACGACAGGGAAATCGAGGAAGTACGTCAATCGAAGTAGCGGGCTTCCATTCCTGGCGGCAATAGTAGTGGAGGATCCTTGAACGACGGGTCGGACAACAACAAAGCTAAAGAACCGATCGGTGTTGGCATGTTGGTCCCCCGAGGATGCGAGTGTGTGGGTGATGGCCTGGATGCGGGACGCCTGTGTCGGAGGCAATGGAGGCACGCGCTGGCTGCAACTGGTGAGAGTCCCTAGCCTGAGTGCCTGGGATGATGGAGGGGCTGGTGGCCGGTGATGGTGAGGGCAGTGAACTAATGAGATGTGTCGCTGCGGGGATGCGAGCAAGCACGTCGAGTTGATCATGTTTGGCCACTAGACGTTGCGCTATGGCGAGGAGGTTTGTGAGCAGAGCATTTTGTCGATCGAGGCTCTCGTGAATGGATGCGACGATGGAGGACATGGCCAGAGAGGATGTTGTCCAACCGACGGCTGACGGGGTGCTGGGGAAATTATGGCAACAGAAACCGCGGTCGAAAAAACGGCAGGTTAAACCAATTGTTACGAACAAGAATCATTGATGAGCGATCCACTCAAAGCGATGCGCACGGGAGAGAGATTAAGCGACCCAAAACCACAAACATTGCATTACATTCATAAAAGATATATATGCGGGGGGGGGGGGGGGGGGGGGGGGGGGGGAGTCCGAAGAGGGGAGAGGGAGGAAGACAGAGAGAGCACATACACTTATGATATACCCGAATACGCCAAAACCTCAAGCCTCCCCCCTTATATATATGAGGGAGGACATACATAATACTATTAATTAATTGATTATAACTTATTATATGAGTTTATCACGACGGCTTCTATATGCGCGCTCCATGAATTCCGACGAGGGGGGTCAACTTGCGTGAAGGTGTGAGCTTAACACAAGATGAGTCATCCTCAAGCTCAACGACCTTAAAGTCAGCAACAATAATGTCATTGTCTTCGATAGCTAGCAGCAGACGCAATTCTTTAATAGGCAATTGGGAATAAGGGAGTAAGGTTGTTTGCAAAAAAAACAAAATCCCTGGTGCAGAGGTAAAACGTAATCTTGGTGGAAGAGTTAGAGTATTTTGCTTTAGCATGGGAACTGGTGAGGGTGGAGAAAGAGGGGTTACTTGCATGACCGGTGGAAGGGGAGTTATGGGGTTGAGGGTGGGAAGCTTATACCGGCTAGGAAGGTCCAATGTGCGATCAAAACTGGGAGGACTTGGTGACGTAGCGACTAGAGGAGGCGCGGGAAGTCATTGTGAATTTCGCTTCCACAAAGCAAGGTTGCTAGATGGCTAACACGAGCATAGCCAACTCAGAGTGCGCAATCGAGTGCGGATGTGAGATTGCAAGCAATGCATTAAGCAACACAGGAAAAGTGTCATGAATAAGCATGGGGCATGATGTGCAAATTACACAAAATAGTCAGTGTAAGCCTCCACCAAGTTGGTTTGTTGAACTGGCAAACATCCACAAAGGTGTTCCCAGGATGATACATATCGTAACGCAAAATGAGTTCCTCCTTGAGCAAGACACAGATCGTGTGTGGCATCGACTAGTGAAGTCAATGCATCCACCACTGAAGGCAGACCCCTTCATGTAGATCATCATTTGGAGTACCGAGCTAGCTTACGAAGTGAGTTGTAACTTGAATGCTTGTTCCACCATAGTGATCCATCCTAAGGGGGGGAAATTCGTCAAATAAAGGCACAGCCATGCGGAAAGGTGGAAGATGTGAGTGAAGCGAGGGCTGAGGAAGCCCAACATAGTGCTCAGTGGTGTTGTCAAGGAACGACATCGATAGGTGGAGACTCGGTCGCTGCCAATGAGGTGTTTTGCAAGTCGCAAGATGTTCTTGACGTGGGATTTGCAGGATGTCGATCGGGGCAGATTCAACCACGTCCATGCGGGAAGAAAGAATGCTCATAGAACACTCTACTTCTTGAGGACACTTAGTCTTGGCTCCGATGACAATTATACAATAGGCAAATAAAAGTCGATTGTGGAATCGGTTATGGAATCAGTTATGCACTCGTAGTTGCACCCAATAGGATGAATGCAATGTAAATATAGTTCTAGATGTAATCTAAATTAAAGAAAGTGACATTAGATTTAACAAAAGCAAATTTGGAACGCAACTTGCACAAGATTAAAAATTTAAATTCATTCAGCGACACAGAGAATTCGATGATCGACAATTTTACAACAATCAATATGAACTAAAATAACAAACTAGTTGTTCAAGATAAAACCAACTTTGTATGAACAAGAAAAAATTATTAAATCTCCCTTAGAAACTAGGTTACATGCTCTTAACTAGGCAGGAGAACAAAAATATTAGGAAAGATCTCACCAGGTATGAAAAGGTAAGGTAGGATGGTCGGTGGAAGGTCCGGTGGAAGACAAGATATTCATCGCGCGAACATTGTAAAGGCAGCGGTGGAGGCTTGCAAGGAGGACGGTGCGATGACGAGGTAGAAGAGGTAGGATGACGTAGAAATTCGTGGAGGGACGAAGGAGGAAGGAGGATCCGAAAAAGGGGTAAGGAAATACAAGGGAGAGCAGGGAAGAAGAGTGGGAGGGGACTCAAGGTCCCTTAAGGCGACTGCTTCAGAAAATTAGAATAGAGTTTTTTTTTTTCACTTCTGCTGCATTATATCCTACGCCTGACGGCCTGATCACGAGAACTGTTGGCCTCATGCGAGATTTGACCTGTGGGGCACGAGAGAAATAGTTGGCTTCAAGTGAGTTGGTTTCATTCCTTTCCACCTTTTTTTCCCATTTTTTGTTTGTTTTTTAAACATAGTTTTGTTTTGTTTTTCTAAACAACCTTTTATTTTGAAAATAACCTCTTCTTTTTTACCGCCGTTGCTAATCAAAATAAGAATAAATTCTAATGGGAATTAAACGTGTGTAGGATCAAAATTGATGTTAAGGCTCAAACTGGGATTAGGAAAATGAATTTGGCTCAATCCACCCGAATCAAAGGATTATGTCTTCGATTAACCTAGAGTAAAAAAATCGTTCGATCTAGTTAATCGCATCATAGAGAATACATCACTACAATTTCTCTGGTACACACAAAATTGCAGGAATATAAATGGGCAAATTGAGACGTAAAAGAAAATGTTTGACATAACTAAAATAAAATAAAATGCATATGTAAAGTAAACTTTGGTGTAGCGAGTGTTTGTTCGCATCAAATTCCCCCGGGTGGGAAAATCTCGTCTGATAAGAAAGCCTCAGTGATATGTTGGAATATGACGGGGCGTCTCGACAACTCCTCTGTCTCGATCCACGAACAATCTGTCAATGGCTGTCCTCGCCATGGTACTAAGAAATTGTCGATATACCCCATTTCGAGTCTGAGTGGTACGAATATCCACCACTCGTCTATCTCGTCGGTCTCTAACTGCTCCGCAGGTGTAGATAGTAGCATCTCTAAATCCACCTCACCTATCGTGTCTCTTGTATATGTTGTCAGGTCGGCAATGTTGAATACAGAGGAAGTGGCCACTGTAGGTGGGCAATCTAACAAATAAATGTTACAAAGAACACAAAATGGGTCAAACTTTCTCCTGCTCAACTTACCCTAAGCACCAACTGAGAATCTATGTGGCCGGAAGTATGTCATCCTCATATCCCCCTCATAAAAAGGTTGCTCTCTCCTATGTTCGTCAGCAATTGTTTTGTATCATGTGTTTGAGATACGGAGTCTCTCAAGCACTTCCCTCTGGACCTTTAGGATCTGGTCGCTAAGCTCACTAGCCACTGTATTAATCTTACCATGAAACAACAAAGGAGTCCTATCTAGTGGATGGGTTATAGGCTGGCCATAAAAGATCTCAAAGGGATTTTTCCAATGAAACCATTCACAGAGTTATTGTAGGCAAACTCAGCTTGTGGAAGTTTGAAATCCCACAGAGTTGGTCTCTCACCCACAAGACATTCAAGTTACCTAGGATCCAATTTTCTACTTCAATCTGCTCATCAGTCTAAGGATGATGTTTTTAGGGCAGCCCGATGCACAAAGCATCCCCGTGCAGCGAGGGTCCGAGGAAGGGTCCCACCACAAAGGTTAAATGTAGGTAAACCTTACCCTGCATTTTTGCAAGAGGTTGCTTCCAGGACTCGAACCTATGACCTCAAGGTCAAGGGATGATATGTGCCGTTAAATTGAAGTTTGAGTCTTAATTTTGCCCACAATGTTTTCCAAAAAGGACTCAGGAACCTAGTGTCACCATCAGATGTGAATGTCTTAGGTATGCCATGCAGATGAACAACACTCCTAAAATATAAATCATCTACATGTGATGCATATAATATTTTCCTACATGGAATAAAATGTGGCATCTTGTTGAATCTATCGACAATGACATAAACAGAATTGACCTTCCTAGTAGTTATAGGAAGTCCTAAAATAAAGTTCATGGTGACATCTTCCCAAAGTTTGCACGGGATAGGAAGAGGTGAATACAAGTAGTATTTTGTGTAGTGTCTTTGAACAATTGACAAGGCATCGTTTAATAAAGCGACACATCTCCCCGCATGCTAAGCCAAAAATATATATCCTTAACAAAGGCTATACTCTTGGTCTCACCAAAATGACCACCTAATCCTCCACTGTAAATTTCTCGAACAAGGTACTCCCTTGAAAATAAGGCACTCACTAAATGACCCATCAATGATACATAAGAGTGACCCCTTAAATAAAAATCCATCATGGATCAAAAAAGTGTAGTCGGGCCAGTGTCAGTATCTAAGTAGGACTCTCAAATAGGACTAAAGTACGGATTAGTCGAATAGTGGTCCTTAAGAGAATCCAGTGATAATGCAATGGGCCTAAGGGTGACTAATAACTGTACCATCCTATACCAACATGGGATGCATCTCAGTCAACTTCAAAGACCTTCTCAAAATTGGGTAGCCAAAACTGGTGTTTGTGTCATCTTGATTTTTATTACCTTAAAAACATGTTCAGCTTCTGGTATCCATTGGAATATACCTTTCTTAAGACAATCAATCATGGTTGCAATCATGGTACTAAAATTCCGAATGAATCGGCAGTAAGATGATGTTAACCCATGAAATCCTCTCGTCTCACTAATAGTCATGGGGGTAGGCCTACTTTTGATGGCTTCGACTTTTATCGAGTCAACCCTGATACCTTTATTCGATACAATATAACCAAGAAAAATCAAGTCGTCGGTCGTGAATCAGCATTTCTTAAGGTTGATGTACAAGTTGTGATCTCGTTGGGTATGGAGTACTTTATTAAATGAGATATGTGGACGTCAAAACTAGGGCTATGAATCAAGATGTCATCAAAATATATGACCACAGATTTTCCAATGAAAGGTCGGAGCACTTGATTCAACGCATGCATAAATGTGTTGGGTGCGTTTCATAAACCAAAGGGCATGACAAGCAACTAATAAAGACCCTCTCGAGTCTTGAAGGTTATCTTCCACTATTCATGGGTCAGATCCTAATATGATGATATCCACTTCAAAGGTTAACCATGGAAAAGATACTGAAAACGTGCAACAAGTTCAACACACCATCAAGACTCAATTTGGTAAATCCAGACTTGATGATGATCTTATTAATGACCATATTATCAACACACATTATCCAAGATCCGTCTTTCTTCAGAGTGAGGAGTTCAGGAACCGTACTGCACACAAAGGCTCATACTCTCTCTAACTAATCACTTATTTAATAGTTTATGTCACTTGCTTATGCATCTCCTCATACTCAATTGGGCACATGCAGTAATGAGGTGTGGTAGGCTAGCGTCAGGTACTAAATCAATATGATGTTGTATATCTCGCATCGACGGTAGTCCATTGGGAAGTTGATGTATACTAAATTGGGATTTGATTTTAAAAGATAAAAGTGAGATCACTTCTAAATAATGTGGTGCTAGTGAGACGCTCACGCATAATATCTTGTGACCATCAACAGAGGAATAACTAGACACGTGTAAACGCCGAACATTCGTTAACGACAAACAAGTTAAAATAATAATTTAAGGCAGGATCTGAAGTAAAGATCAAATTAAAATTAAGCATAAAAGGTAAACTAACATGATTCGAGCACCAGAGAAATCAGAGGTATACCATAAGTGCATGAGTGTTGCTACTAAACCCCATTCCTTGTTCGGACGACTACAGGTAATAAGGAGGTTCGGCTGAAAGGAGACCCAAGGTCGCAGGTCTACAAATCAAAATAGTTTTTCGTCAATGGTGGCTGGGAAGAGGAATCAAGACTAGGAAACCCACATGAGGTCTCAGGAAGCACTGAGGAACGACGGGGAGCGCTTCGTTCACGGCAAAAGTGAGCCGGGGTGGGACGCCAGAGCTTGTAGAAGGGGTGATCGGCGGATCTGGGCCCAGGGTGGTGCAGCTCCGTCGACTGGAGAGAGAGATCGATTGTTGGGCGGAGGATGGGACTGGTGAAGAGGAGTCGAGCTGGACTTCTTTGGGAAATAGAGAAATGACTTCTCTATTCCTCAAAATTTTGTCCAAGCTCAGTCAAATAGGAGGGGCCGGTTACCTTTTATAAAGAGGTATGGGGTTTTATTTTAATAAAGGGAATTGAAGGGGGGAGTTTCAAAGGGGGCCGACTGTTAATGGGAATTAAAAAAAACAAAGAGTTTCTTTTTAAATTGAAAGCATTAAGTATAAGTGGGAGTTCAAAGGGTCATTCAACATGTGGCTCTTGGTATTTTCAACTCATGGATGAGGTTTTAATTTAGAACTCTAGGAATTCCCATATATTTTAATAAGGCTGAAATTAAATTAAATATTTTAATTTATAAAATATTTAATTTCATAATAATAAATATTAATTTAAAATACTTAATTTTAATACATTTTCATAATCTTGCCATAATTATCACTTAGCCTAATTTGACGGACATATTCATTCATGATCTTATTGGTCGGTCACTTCAATAAGTCGCACAAACATGCGCGAGTAACAAGCACAATACAAATGCATAACATCATACACAAATAAAACATGTGCAAAGACGTGCGCGACACTAATAAAAATGCGAGAAATAAAAGTAAAATATGATGCGACTCAGGTTGCATCAGAAGCTCATCAGGGGTCAAGTTAGAATACTCCCTAAGTATGGGTTGGACCTCCTGTGGAATCTCAATCTCTATTCTCGCTTCTTTCCCTACCAAGATATACAATAAGTCAGTTTTTTAACATGTCTCAAGTTCTGTGGTAGAAAGAACAAAAGTGGTGGTATCCATAATAAGTATTTTTTTCTTTGGCTTAGGAAGGTCAAACTGAGAGTGAAGGACAAACTTCTTGTCGTCTTTAAAAAAAGTGTGTATTTAACTCTCTATCATGACATGTCCTATCATATTGCCAAGGTTGTCCAAGAAGGATATGACAGACCTCTATCAGCATAACGTCGCACCAAATATCATCCTTATATGATTTTCCTATTGAGAATTTCACTGGACAACTTTGTGAGACTAGGACCTCGCTCTTTCTTTAAACCACCTTTTTATAAGGCTTTACAAGAGGTTTAGTCTTCAATTTCAGATTTCTTACCATCTCCAGGGACACAATTTCCAGTATTACCAAAATCAATCACGAGGATGCATAACTTCCCGCCAGATGTGCACATGGTGTGGAAAATGTTATGCCTTAGCCACATATCTCCAATGTCTACCTTAAGTGTGGCTAGGACATGATTGGCAACTAAAAAGTTGGCATATGTCTCTCCCTCAAGCGAGAGACTAACATCCTCCTCTTCTGTTACCTCTTCCTGAAACTCTTCCTCAACTTCTTCTAAATTCTCCACAGCATCTCATTCTTGTTATCAGATTCACTCTAGGTGGGTTGTTCCTTCTACAAGAGGTAGAAACATGTCCATACTGACGACAGTTTGTAGCAAGGACCAATTTGTCTTGCTCCAATTACACCTTTACCCTTATCAACATGATTCACTCCTTGGATGGGAGGACGAATATTAGCATGGTTAGTAAGCCTTGAAGTGTTGCAAGTGTGTGTAGCTTTATTTTGGAGTGCATGATTAGGAGTTCCTCTATGAGTATGGGCTAGTCCTGTCGTACTCATACTAAACCTAACTGCTCCAAATATTTGAATGGCAGGTCGTTATAGACCTAACTAGCCGAGCCTTGATGGCTCATGAGGCCACACCACCTCCTTGAAGTGCGAAAAACTCACGATGTTGGCTCTGCTCCCTCGTCCTCCGAGCTCCGCACAACTGCACCAACCTCGTCGCTTGTTATCAAGTCCCTCGATCCAGTGTGGCAACGCGTCGCAGCACTTAAAAATTGGAGGCCAAATTGGTGGCCGCTGTCCAAGCATTAGCTGCTAAAAGTTGTGCTTCCTTCCCGCCACACACACGAGCATCCTCAAGACACCTCTATCAGTCTCGACCAACTCCATCCAGCACTCTTCCTTCCAGCCGCCGATTCGCTGGTCTCGAGCTCTATGCCAGCTACTCTGGTAGTCATTCTCCATCCCCCACATTCGTCGATTAATTTCCAGCTAGAACAACCACTCTCCCCCCACTCCCACCTCGTTGTCAGCCCCTTGTGGCTCTCACAACGTCAATATCCCTCATCAAACAGCCTCGCCTACCAACACCAACCACAACGCTCGTCGAAGTGCAATTGATGACCATCTCACAACATACTCCTTCGCTCAACCAGTGTCCACGAGTGGGGCTCACAAGGGCACGATGTCGTTATCGTGGGGAGCCGTTATAGGGCTGTCTTTTGCCGGGGGATAAAAGAATCAATAATTCATCATTCGAGCGGCTTCCGAGATTGATTTCAAGCTTGATTTGAATGTTTGGTGGGATGTAATGATCTCACAAGACCCATTATTTGTTCACATGACCCATTATCAATTTATTTTATGTATGTTTTAATTTATGTTCGCACAAGCAATGAATGTATATTATTAAATCTTGTCATCTCTCTCTAGTTCTGTCTTCCTCTCCTTCCTCTAGGGTTGAGGGTGAGCAAGGCTCCCCCCTCCCCTTCTTTTCATTCACCCCCCTTCGGGTGAGCACAACTCCCTTGTATCTCTGACGTCCTCGCCATCTCCGGCCCTTCATCCGACGAATCTCCACCATGAAAAAGAAGCCCATAACATAATGGACATAGTTATAATTGGAGAGATAAAATTCAAATTGATGAGACCTTTATTGAGTTTGGTGAAAAAAAGAATAATGACGATGTGATTCAGAAAATATGTAGGTTCGAATTAGCAGAACAAACAATGAGTACATTGTTTTAAATTTGAATGAGGGTTATTAATACCAAACTATTTTATTAGAAGATAGAGAGATATTTATGTGTGATATGTTAAGTGCTTCAGATTTATTATTTGCAAGAATGTGTATCAATGAGGATATAAACTCTAAAATTAAGTGTGGCTGTTAAAATGAATAAAAAAGTCTTATGAGTACTGTGCAATAAGAGGATGTCATATAAAATGGTAAATATTATGAAACTATTACTAAGCTGATGATGTTTTATGGATCTAAATATTGGGCAACAAAAAGTCATTGCCTAAATTTAGTGCAGTAAAAATGAAAATACTAAAATGGATTGAAAAAATAGACAAGCTAAGGAAAGCTTAATCTAGAGAAACAATGGGAGTAACATATATTGAAGATAAAATAAATAGATGTAGGTGATTTGTGCATGTACAACAAATATTGGAAAATTCATCAACCAGACAAGTAAATAGAGTTAGTGTTGAAGGATTAGGCATAAACCCAAAATAGCACTGCATAGATGAATGTTGTTAAAGATGATTTATGTAGACTAGGGCTTCGTTTGGTTCGGCGGCGGCGGATCCATCCGGCGGATAGAAACGGAGAAGCCGAACTAGAGGGGGGAGGTGGCTGCTCCAAAAGGAGCTTTTTGGGGCGTGTCTCAAGGCGGGCGGGTGGAAACGGAGCAAACGCCGCCGGAGGGGCATTTGTTTTGCCGCCTTCCGGCGGCGTTTGCCCCAAACGGGGCGGCGAAACGCCGCCCCAAACGAAGCCTAGGTTTAACCCTTTGGGTAGTACTTTATGAGAACGAATGGAGATACAAAAAAATTAACTGCAGGTTAGCTAGAAACAGATTGGAAATGATATAAAAAGCAATGCCAAAATCAAAATTCTTATGATTTACTAAGTGAGCAAAATACTATAAAAAGGTGAAATATATAAATACTTGAGAAAAAAGAAAGTTTATATGTATTAAGAGTAGAAAAATCTGACACTAATAAACATAAAAATACCTAGAAAAGATGAAGACACCATTTTAAATTTAGAATATATTATAGATAAAATTTTCTAGATGAGTGAAGGTAAGAAAAATATGTAGCACAAACAGATACAAAGAGTAAAGTTGAGTTACCATCCTAGTTTGTGCATAAAGAAAATTGTATAAGTCTCCAAAACAAAATCAGTTCAGATTTGGAAAGTTACATAAGATTTTGATCATTATAGGATGTCAATTTAATGAATAAAATTTGGTATCAAAATTTACGAGTAAAGAATACATCAGAAACTACAAAAATCATAAGGGATCATACTAGAGATTCATAAAATAAAACTATGGAAGACTTATGAAAATGCATTCATATCAATTGATCAATCTAGTATAATACAAGGAAGATCTATTGCATAAATAAATTGGTGTTAAAGAAATAAATGAAAAGTATAAAGAGCAAAAAAATGATCAGTATATGTTTTTATCTCTAAAGGCATATCATTGAATGCCACAACAATTGATATTGTGGGCATTAAGGATAAAACATAAGTTCAAAGGAAAATACTAAATATGCATGATAGAGCAATAACAAGAAAATAACTTATTTGTGGAAAAACAAAAGAATTTTCCAATCACAATAGGAATACTCTAAGAATCGATATTAAAGTTAGACCCTTCTTTAATTAATTATTGATAATCTTGCAAAAGATATTAATGAGAAGTGCTTATAATAGATGTTAAGAGTTTTATTATGTGAGACCTCTTAAAAATTAAATTTAGATCAATCTAAAAAATAAAATAAAAATGGAAGCTAAGGAAGTTAGGATTAGCATAACAATAACTGAGAAAAAGAAATAGAAATTTATGGAAATAAATTAGTAATTATCAAGAGATATTAACGGAGAACCAAGTGATACCTAGTTATGATAAATTTAACAACCATAAATCTATCTATTTATCAAAGAATGGGAGTATACATAAACACAACTCCTGGAGTTAAATCTATGATATTAAATAGGGCAAAAGGAAAATTCTTCCATAAGAGAAAATCGTGGATAAAAAATTATAAATTTGAATGACAAACAACATTGGAGCATTCAACGACAAAGAAATCCCAGATATCCAAAACTATCCCCAGTGAAAAATAGAATGAAATAATGAGAATAATGATGTTAAAGAAATTATTCATGTAGAAAATAAGAAAGACAAGATAAAGACAAAAAGAGGGTGTAACAACCTGAAGATGTGGTCAAGATCACAAGGTGTAGGCGGGGCTAAAAACCTACAACTAACCTAGAGGAGTTATGCCTACACGAGTAAAGGGAGTATGATTAACTATGGATCAATTATATGAACTGGAAACTGTGAAAGGAATTTGTTTTTGTGCAGAATAAAGTTGAACTTCAAATGAAAAGTGGATGGGATTTGCAAACTGAACACAGTTTGGATAAAAATAATGACAACCAATATGATAAATCTGGTATTTTTCTCTTCATATGCACATATGTACCCACCCAAAATGATGGCATTTGTCATAGAAAAATCTGATACTAAGTTCAGAACCTAAATTAGCCCAAAAGAAATCTGGAAATCACATGATGCCATCTAATAAACTGGAAGAATTATTCCCCTCATTTACAACTAATCTACTTGCATAAACGGCATAGAATCAATGGAGAAACACAAACAGATGAGGCAGATCTGAAACAAAAGGATAGTTCCAGAAACGAACCAGGAACTCGAGGACCCTCTAGAATAATCTCCTCCGTGGATACCATTGTGAGTCGGCTGCTGGCATCCTCTTTCTCAGCGTCCCCAAACTTCGGCCATGCCCGGCGCTCCAGAGCACGTTTGCTAAGCCTTGCGCGCGCCAACTTGCGTGTGCGAGTTGTGGTAGTGATTTTGACCTTGTTTCCATCGTCGTTGTACTTGTACTCGATCACCTTCTTCAGGCCATTCTCGTCAGGCCCAATTACCATCCTCGGCGGAAGAAAGAAATCCATGTCTTCAGCATCGTCTTCTTCAAGTTCTCCCCACCGGAGCTTGCTTGCCGGAGCTCGGCTTACGTCCAGCGCCATCTCTACCGACGAAATCTCACGCTTACAGCCTTACACCCAAACAACTAGATGAAAAAAAATCGCGGACAAGGGAGCAAGCGGCAGGTGAGATTGGGGAGCGTAAGTTGGAAAACCTCTTTGGATCGATCGAAGAATGTGGAAGCTTGGTTGCTGAAACGAGAACCAATGAAGTATCGGATAAGGGAAAGGGGGTGGCAGTGGCGCGCTGGGAGAGGAGATCTGCAAGTGCACGAGAACCCTAGAAGAAGGAGAGGGCTGGAACGACGGGTTTGGGCGAGCGAGAGGTATCGGATATATCAATCCTGCTGGGTTCGGTCGGATCTATCGCTCTAGGAAATCACCGCCGTCTATTTCGTTAGTATTTAATATGATTGTTTATACAAATTTCACGGATCATCTCCAAGATTGGGATCACGATTATACGCTTTATTTGCTCCCGATGATTTTTTTTTTATCACTGTGCATTATACACACCTAAATATCTTATCCTTGAGAGATAAGATATTTAGGTACCTATAACGCACGGTGATCAAAATAGATCACGTGCGGGAGCAACTACAGTCGTATGATCCATGATTTTAATGGTGTAGATTGGTTGTGAAAATATACAGTCGTATTTGTGTAATACGATCGTATTTTAGATCAATCAACAACAACAACAGACCTAAACTTTGGCACTATGCACAAAGTGGCTTCTCTCAGAAGAGAAAGACCTAACTTTTGACAATAAATGCAAAAATGGTTGCTCACAGACTACCACTGAAATAGTGGCCCCATATACCGTCGTGTTTGGTGTGGAATCATGCTCTCAAATCAAAGTCAAAGACATCAGAGAGGGCGGACCCAAGAATCCATTTTGATTTATGTGCACATAACCGTGCTTCCTTCAGTCAGCATCCAGAGCATTGGTGAAGACATCAGAGGGGTATTTTAGATTAATCATGAGCGAAAAATCGTGCTAGCGAAAATCTACGGCAGGATCGGGGGTCGCGGAAGGTGATCTAAGGCGTGTTGCACGCACCAATTTTTTTCCCTCTTTGGGACAGCTTCTCTATTTGGGCTTTGGGGTAGCGGTGGGGTGAAAAAAGCAGTGGAGAGAAATCAGTGGTGACATTAGAGCTGTTAATAAAGTTGATTTACAAAATTTATAAATTGTTTGAAAAGTTTTCATTTAAATGTTTAAAAAAAAGACATTTTTTAATAATAAATTGTGTTTTATGTTAATCATTTTTCGAATAGATAAGTAAATATTATATAAATTCTAAATAAGTAGGTTGCAAAAAGTTAGCGCCGAGAAACAAAGATAATGAATGGTGAAGAATCACGATTGGGAGAAGAAAACATATGCAGCGGCGAGAAGGAAGAAAGACAGATTGTGAATGGTTGGGGCGTGACTTTTGTAAACCCCTCGAATAAAAGAGCAAAAATTGAAAGCAGAGAAATCTCTTTTTGAAAAGTCATGGACCGACTACTTAAAAATCCCCAAAACATCTTTCTTTGAAAAAGCACTTTTGAAAAGCTCCTCACTAAACACTTAAAAAGGGCGGTGGCAGTGGAAATAAAGTTTTTTCCACCACCACCATCCCCTCAAACAGAGCCTTAGGTTGAGAGAAAGCTATTTTTGAACTGCAAAAGTAGGCCTCATTTTTTTCGTTGATAAGCTCAAAATGGTCATTTTCTCTAAATAACCTCCGATGAACGAAATGAGTTTCATTACACTTGTATTGACTAAATGAGTCTAATGAAATTGACTGAAGTCGATTTTGAGCTAATATGATTAAAATGGCATTTCAGGGTCATTGTGTCGAACAGCGAAACTCAAAACGACCATTTTTCCTAAATGACTCCGGATTTGAATGAAAATAGGTTTATTGCACTCGTATTGACTATACGAGTCTAATGCAACCGACTGAAGTCAATTCTGAGTTCATTTGCTCAAAATGACATTTCGGGGTCGTTGTGTCAAACAGCGAGGCTCAAAATGGTCTTTTTCTCTAAGAGTCCATTCGTTTCACATATATTGATATTGAAGTATTGAGTTTGAAAATATGACAGTCATTTCTATTGTTCGTACCAACAATTGTAGAATGGAATTGGCTTTCTGGTGGAAAGTCGACGATATTCACCATAACCTAAAAACACATCAATCCAATGTCTATCTCTAGGGGCAGATATTGAGATCGCCAACTTCAGCTTTCTAAAACGAGAGCAATTTTTTTTACGACCCGAATACAATTTTTTTGGCAAGTATGTGATTTTTTTGCCAGTACACAATTTTTTCGGTCCGGATATGACTTTTTCACCAGTGCACAAATTTTTCGCACAAATGCGATTTTTCCGACCGGACGCGATTTTTTTTGGTCGGACGTGATCCCCCAACCCCCCCCCCCCCCCCCCTCCCCCGGTCGGGCCTCACTCTGGTCGACTGAATATGACTGAGTATTAATAGAATATTCATAATAAAATTTAAAAATATAAAACACCGTCACTCCCTCTCTCATCAATCCCGCGCCCGTTCATCTTCTCTCCCGTCATTCTCTTTCGCTCTCTCTCTCTCTCTCTCTCTCTCTCTCTCTCTCTCTCTCTCTCTCGCGCGCGCGTGCGCGCCCGCAGCGCTCCCCGCTATTACTCTCCGGCGCCGCCTCCCCCATCGACTCCAGCCAGTTTCCAACGACTCTCAGGCGCGCGTTCCCCGACTCACGGCACAGGAGATCCTAGGCTCGAGATTCATCTCCGCTTTGTACATGTTCTCCGCCATTATCTTTTTTTAGGGTTTCCATCTTCTCCGTCATTGTTGTCCAAAGAAGGAGAGTGTATATCATTTTTGCGGAGAACGTTTGGTTCTCCACGGAGATCTCTTGGGTTCTCCGCGGAGATCATTGGATTTCCTAGGAGCAGAGCCAGGTCTCCGCGGAGAACCCAAAAGATCTCCTCGGAGATCCAAAGGTTCTCCGCGGAGAACCCAATAGATCTCCGCAGAGATCCAAAGGTACTCTGTGGAGATCCAAAGGTTCTCCGCGGAGATCCAAAGGTTCTCCGCGGAGATCCAAAGGTTCTCCGCGGAGATCCAAAGGTTCTCCGCGGAGATCCAACGGTTCTCCGCGGAGATCCAGTAGTTCTTCGTGGAGATCCAAAGGTTTATGGGTTGCTTTGGATTGTCTCCTGAAAACATCCTCAATGCCCTAAACATAGTATAAAGAACTATATCTTCATTCCTTTTCAAGTGATCATTCTTCATTGCAAAACCTGGTAAATCAGTTATAAAGAACTCTCAAAAATGACACCATGTTTGGTAATCATGAATGATGCTCTCATTCACCTCTACTGGACATATCTATTCATAACATAAAACATAACTCAAGGGGATCCGGATCCTTTTTGTATACTCTCATTCTTTCTACTAATCGTAATTTTGGTTATAATTACTAGATTGTCTGTCTTTTCGTCATTGATTGCAATGAATGGTATTGACCTTTTGTTGTGGGACATTGCGAAAACACAACGATCAGTAGAGACCCTCGTTCATCGCTGCCCTGAAATTCCACCCGAATCGATTCCGACGCAAACACCTCCATTCTATTCGTCAGCATTTGACCGCCCCACTAGTGAGCCGTGCATTTGTGGCAAGCAATCTGGCACGTTGAACAAAATTCAGGAGGATTGGATCAAAATACAACTGAAAACGATGGAGAATGACATGCGCCCTCCTATCTGAATCGATCCGCCCGTGCCACTGTGGAACAAGCGTCCTGATATGAATGCGTATCTGTTGAAACCGTTGCTCGTGATCGATCCGGAACGACAGTACGACGTCAATGTGGCAGCAGGTGCATGTCCATCTTACAACAAAGTCGGCTTTCTTTCCCGCAAGCAATTCAGTGCCCCATAAGTTAGTTGTAGATTGCATTGACACCACTGCATTTTCTATCAGTGCTCGATACGTGTGCAATAAGTCGAACACCTCTGGCGACTGTGGTGTCACGTTCCATGTCATGGACGAGGCCAAAACCGAGAAGTTGATCCTGACACCCATCATCCTTAACTATCATGTGCAACTGTTCGAACAGAGCGCGCACGACATCGGTCTTGTTCAAATGGCTTACGACTTGTACACGTCCCGTTCCGGCATTGCTGATGCCGTCAAGGTGATTCGTTGTGCCCGAACGACTCGATACATGCGTCAAGCTGCACTATATCGTGGTCACGTGTCGTGGTATTTGGATATGCGCTTATGGGATGCAGCACTCGGGCAAACGTCATCGCAGCAGGATCCGACAGTGTTCCCTGATTTTCCATCATTTTTTCAGCATTGCAACAGGTACAACGACACTCTCGGTCCAGTGGAATCAACGCTAACACGCCTAGTCCAAGACTGCATTGCTCGCCAACTTTCGTTCTTCAACCGAATGGAAGGCGCCATAACCAGGACTCATCTCTCGGCTGACCATCATCACAATGTGCCGGGACACATGAAATTGACGGATGAGTTCAATGGCAGGAAATTCCCCCCATTGATGGATTACACTCCATCATGAACGGGCGCCAACAAATTCTTTCCCATCAATTCACAACGACGAGTCGACGACGGGCAACACAGAGCGGCGATTTTTTGGTCGAAGTTTGCAGAACCGGTACAACGCTTACGATATTGATACTTCGCTGCTCATCATGTACCTTGACAAGTGATGCGATGATCGGGAATGGCTACAAGACTTCGACAACATCTTTGTTCTCCTAGAAAATCATCACCTCATCACGAGGTACAGGGACAATTCGAACGACACAGATCGTGCCTGGCAGGAACAATTTATGGTTGTCGTGGCCAAAATCATTGTTGGCAATGGACATGCTTCAATGCGGGAAGGCTCCATCATTGAGGCTGAATTGGATGCATTGTTGGATCGAATTAAAAAGTGAGAAATGGAGAATGATATGCAACCTTCGAAGCGCATTGTGACTACCAAACTCCTAGCTTGCCACGAGACGCAGAAAAAGCACATCAGAAATTGCTTAACGCCGCCAGCAGGCGCGTCGAACACCATCGTGGATCGCTTCTTTCGTTAGACTCTACGGCGTGGATCAGGGAAGAACAAAAACTTATGGCGTCAAGGACGAGCCATTTGCCCGAAGACTATGTCCCTGGATGGAGGGATCCTGCTGCTCCATGTCGTGGCCGCTCAAATCAACTTTCGCGGCGAACTACAATTTGATCTTCGCTGGGCGTATTTGCCAATCTCTGGTATGCATATCAATCTCACTTAGTATCTCGCACTGCTTTCGACCGATGACATTACTCCCTCACCTATGTCTCTGTTGACAATGTTCCATATGCCGCCTCTCTTGATTGATGATTGTGACGACGAGTTTGGATTGACGACAGTGTTTAGACAATCCTTTCCTCAACTGTCAGAAATTCGTACCGGACAATTAGAATACGTTGGAATGATCGCTGAATCAATAGCAGATAATGCAATTTGGTCGAGCCACGCGTTCGATGCGATTGTGAAGGATGCACTTGATGTTGCCGCAACTGCTGTGGAGAGGGCTCGGGATGATAATCACATAATTGGAGAAGACGAAGTTGCACCGCGACACTATACTAATCTGAATCATACCGAAGACGTCGATATAAGCAACACGCCCCATTCCATTCAGTCCAGTCGCAAGCGCCGAAAACCCGAACCAACATCGCATGGACAAAGCTCTTCATCAAATCACCATAAGAAATCTCGCAGCCTTAACGCATTGGGCAATGAACGTTGATCGGCATTACAAGGGCTTAATCTCTGGGAAGCTGTGATGAACACTTCACCAATGATCAACCCCTTCGAACGACGCTTACTCCGAATGTTGCTCTCAAATTTCTTCAGCCCGATGAACTGCTGGATCTGAAAGATTTTCCCATTGAATCCTTGCATATTCCATAATTGCATCGAATATGGTATGTTCTTGTCTCGGCTTTGCATTGCACCAATTTCGCTTTCAAACGGTTCATTCGGTTGAAATTAGAACAGGCTCTTAAACAACACTTAGAGGATATGGTTGCCCAGACTCGATTCAAATTGCCCATTCAACGAGCAGCGCCCAAACGCAACATCATTACTGCCTTGAATCAGGCTGGGTCATTGATTGCTCCAATGCAGGCGCGCCGTGAGGATAGTTTTATGCAGTTGGAAGAGACTATCACCACAACAATAACTAGAACCGTCACCTTGACAACCGGCGTCGATCACTGTTCAAGTCAACCTCGTGCAACAGATATGCAATCCATGCCTGAACAAGTAATTGAAGGATCAACGGACGATATCATTGATCGACTTGTTCAAAAAGAGATTGATGTTCGGCATGCCGACAACATTCACTGGACCAAAGTGGTCGCACCAGCTTACGCCCGCATTGCTGCGCGTTGTGAGGATCTAGTTCAGATGACCCACAAGGAGATTCAAAATCGTTGGGAGTATCTTGGACGTCTCAAAAGGAAAGGGGCATCAACCACATCGATAACACCAGGTCGTCAGCACAGTTTGCAGTCGCATACCGAAGCCAAGAAGGACCTCAGTGATCAAGACTCCATCCACCTTCCACCGTCGCCACTTCTTACACAACCATTGCCAGTCGAAACTCCGACCACTCAGAATTCAACTCAACCAGCATCTTCTGCAGTCATCACGACGATGGAGGAACCTGTTGTGGGCAGCTCGTCCGCTGTCAGCGAGATTGATTTCTGTCCTCCATTCATGGTCAATCAACAATTGCCTACTTTGAATCAAATAATGGAGGCCATCGTCCCCACCCCATCTACAGGGGAGCCGTTTTCGCAATCGGAGAAGGAGTTGCTCAATTACTTGCTAACTAGTCAAGCAGAGCGCTCCCATATGAATTCGACAACTGCTGATCAAACTTCTTGGAAGAGCCTGGCCAAGCGTTTCTTGTACTGGGCGCGAGTCGCACGGGTGTTGGGGATGAACCAGTTTCGGGTTCGATCCGATGTGCAGCTCAAGCAAAAGGTGAAGGATAATAACAAGAAAAAGAGCTTGCAACAGTCTTTGTGAACCCGGACAGGCATATTTTTTATTGTTTATATATATCATGTAACATCCCGACTTTGAAAAGGGGTCTAGCCGGTTCAGTTGAACCCTTGGAGGAACCTAGGTTGGGTCATCAGGCAATCACGACCCGACCTTCACCACATAGAGGTGATCATTTAGAGAAATGACTACTTTGGGTAGCATCGTGCTTCGCCACAACGTCAAAGTTTTAGAATATGGAGCATACGTGCTCCGAATCGACTTCCGTCAGTTGCGTTAGACTCGTATAGGTGATACGAGTGCAACGGAATTCGTTTCGTTCCAATCCGAGGTCATTTGGTGAAAGTGACCGTTTTGAGTACCGTAGCGCGTCACGACGACGTAGTTTTAGAATATGGAGCATACGTGCTCCGAATAGACTTCCGTCAGTTGCGTTAGACTCGTATAGGTGATACGAGTGCAACGGAATTCGTTTCGTTCCAATCTGAGGTCATTTGGTGAAAGTGACCGTTTTGAGTACCGCAGCGCGTCACGACGACGCAGTTTTAGAATATGGAGCATACGTGCTCCAAACTGACTTTTATCAGTTACGTCGGACTCGTATGATCGATACAAGTGCAATAGAACTCGTTTTGTTCAAATCTGATGAGATTTGAGAAAATTAGCAAAATGAGCTGCATTAAGTCATGCACCGTCTCGAGGGAATAATTATGGGCGAACGGGCTCAGAATCAACTTTGGATGCTTTCATTAGCTTTGTACGGCTGACACGAACACAAAGACACACTTCGCGCATTTTTCCCGTGCTTATTTGGAGAGTTGTGAATATATATGTATGTATATAATTATGTGCTTATATAAATACATACATATATATATATAACAAAAACTTAAACCAAAACCAGGAAGAGAACAAAAAACAGCGAACAAGCTGGGCGGAAAACCAGGGGCGAAAACCTTGGGCGGGAGAGAAATCTCACCGGGGGCAGCAGCGATCTCCCACCTGGACAAAATTCGGGGTAGATCCATCGACAAGGAGGTGGCCAATGAAGGAGAGCCACATACTACAGCCGTCGAGCTCGTTGGGAGCTCCAGATTGGTTGTTATCGTCTATAAGAGGGTGGCTCCGTTCCTCTTTCCGGCAGGACTGGCGGAGAGGAAAACCGCCCCTTCCTCGTGTTTCTTCCTCCTCACAATAAGAGCCCTCACGATGCTTAAGGTGGGTAAAGTAGGAAGCTTATAAATTTCGAACTGGTTTGGTACTCGATTGGAGGAGCTTCATCTCTTCCTCCTCCGGCAATGGTAGACTCTAGACCTTCTCTAATTTTGTTTACTCATCATCTTGGGTTATCATGAGAATGGAAAGATTTATGGTGCTTTTGTTTAGAGGTTTGGGTTTTCTTCCTCTTCAAGAAAGGATCTCCTCTTCCTCTCACTAACTATATCTCTCTCCCTCACACTCTCCCTCTGTTTGTGCAAGCGTTAATATATATATATACATAGTTATACATATATATGCTCAAAGAGGGGGCTTCACATGAGAAGATTTTTGAGCAAGAAACACAAGTGCGGTTTCTTTCTTTTTATAAGGGGATCGATGAGTTGCTCTCTCCCCCATCTCTCCCCCTCCTCTCCTCCTCTTGAGAATGCTCTATCAAATGGGGTATCAGCTTCACCCCTTTTCTGTTTGAGTATTTTCTAATTTAGTTTTGAGTTTTGTTTTATTTTCTGCTACGGGGATGGAATTTTAAGCAAGGGGTGAGGCTTTCTCTGAGGAGTTGGAAATTAAATTCCATCTACCTCTCCCCCTTCTCTCTCTCACTCCCCAATTACATTCCTTACAATACTTCATCTGAGTTTAACATTAATTGGGATTGGCTGGATTGTCTAGTCTTCCAGTAGTTGGCATATTATTTCACAACAGATGATCGAGGTTGGTTGGGATGGGTTTAGCCATGGGATGCTCAAAGTTTTGGAGGGGCGTTTTCTAAAATAAATTTTAGTTCAATATATATATACATATATATATATATATATTTGTACGAAAAGATGGCTAATGAGTAAATTGTTGTAGTTGGTAAAGAAATACTAGAATTATTTTATCAAGTTATCTATGAATATTGTTCTTGCAATTTTGTTGGGGAATATTCTTGATTATAAATCGATTCGTTAGTTTAATCCCATTTGATGAAGACTCTAAGTTGTTATCTTTCATTTTTGAGAAATCTGAGTGGAACCACCAGAGGACCAGGTTTGAACTCTTGAACATACTGGAAATTTTTAGAGTGGTTTGAGGGGAATGGTTAGATGGATTTCCAAGCTTACCTATTTCTTACCAGTATAAATATGAGGTTCATTTTCACTGGTTGTGGGAAGCTTTAAACTAATTTAGTTTATAACCCTCTATCTTCGGGATGGTTTCATATGGTAAGAGGCCGTGATGCTCGTCAAGCTGAGCCGAGGATTTTGGATGTCGGCTCGCAACGGTTCAAACGTGTAAATATAACTGTTTGTAGTTTTAGCTTTCTTAATTTCATGCGTTTGCGAGTTTTGAAACGCGCGGCATATGGTAAGAGGCCGTGAAGCTCGCCAATATAATCCCTGGTGCTTGTAAACTCATGTATGGCATTTGATTCAAAGGTCTAATGCATAGTGGAGGATTTAGCATACTAAATAACACTATGCGGACAAATGAAAGACATATAAAAAGAATTGTTACCTGGGATTTAATTAGGGCTGGTCTTAGATCAGTTCTTACTGGTCCAACTCTACTTACTTTATGATGGTTGGGTTAAGATCATGGGAGAAGAAATAGATTCAGTATTAAGATTATCATCTCACTTTTTCTCCCACTCTCTCTCTCCTCTCCTTTCCCTCCCTTTCTACCATGTATAAACTGGAGGAGAGGGTGGCAGATATAGTTTTGTTTGAGCTTGACATACGATAATATAATTAATTATGAGTAAGTTAGAGATTACTTGGGTGTTCCATGTTTATTATTATGCCAAGGAAGGAGTCTTCATTGATGGATTTGGAAAATTCTGTCTTCCCCCATCTCTCTCTCTTTCTCCATCTTCTTTCCTTCTCCATGGGAGATGGAGGAGAGATTTGGAAGGGGAAAGAGCAATGGAAGTTCACACTTCCTCTCTCTCTCTCTATTACATCCTTCACCATGCAGGTATTTTACAAAGTCTTTGTGAAGGATGACCTCAAATGAATGGAAACTTGCGGCGGGATGCCATGAATTAATGAAAAGGTTTCTCTCTTACGCAGTGACCTTAAAATGGCAATACCTTGATTATGACCAAGATAATTCATGCATTTGGATCTCGTTAACTTTTCCTCTTCTTGTTATCCTTCTACAATGTAAGCTTTGATTCATTTGGGCTCTTTGGAACTATTATGCTTTATTTAGTTTAAGCATCAATTCTCTATATCTACGAGGATATAGAGCTGGTTGGGTATTTGAAGTAAGTTGCTTATTTTTGTTGGAAGTTGGAAGAGGAGAATTTCTTCTCTGCCCTTTTCATTCTCATCTTCTTTCTCCTGATGACTTTCCTCTGCTTCATGTAATGTTCAATAAAAAGAGTCTATGGAAGACCTTGGAGTTGTCCTAAGTAATCGAAACTTGCTAAGAATGTCTTTATGAGAAAATGCGGGGCTCTTTTGGAAAACATGTGCCATGCTAGGAGTTTTCACTTCAACAAAAATATATATATAAATATGGCTACTCGCAATTTTCCGAGTTTTGAACCTTGTGGCATATGGTAAGAGGCCATGACGCTCGCTAAGCTGAGCCGATGATTTTTGGTTACTGACTCGCAACAATTTGTGTTTTAAATATGGTTGCTCATGATTCTCTCGTCTCCTACTGCAGTTGGTGTAGGATTAGTACTCATTATTATTTTCAGTATACACGTGACAATCATTACCACTTATATCATGAATATTGGATCGGGTGTTATCCGAGATGGTGGAATTGATCTCGTATAATGCTGAATTGATTGATGGAAGGGGTGTCGGTAATAGCACCTTGAAACATTATCCTCTCCTATATATTGCTTAAATCCTTAGGAGATTGCTGGATAGGATGTGGATCCTTAATGAATTGGAGGGGGAATGCTTTAGCTTGGTTTACCATGTCGAGAATTGGATTATGAATTCCTTTGCGGAGGGTCGTCGACCTCCTGAAACTTGATGGGTTGTTGTGTGGTGGAAGTAGAGCAGTGATTGGGAATTTTGTCCTTCCATTTCACTTCTTCTTGATAAAGCACTCTAATAATGGATACTTGGCATGCTCAGGCCTGGGAGCTTTCAATTATGCTGCTAATTTAGCATATTCTTACTCTCCTTACCTCTCCTTGAATGTGGGACTTTATTATAAGGGTCTCGGAAAAGTATTTGCCGGCTATGCGGGATTTAATGCCTCATGTATGTGGATGGCTTGGGTATGATTTCCAAGCCCCCAAATGATAGACGGAAGCCTATGTTACATATGAGGATGGCTTGGGTTTGGCCCCCAAGCAATCCAAAAGATCGACGAAAGTCTGATTGAAATAATTGCCCCTCTCGGATGGAATTATTGTTAAGCTTAAAAGGAGTTTCTCTTCTCCCCTCTTATGAATGAAATGATGCCTTCGAGGAAATAATTCCTACAGGAATAAAATGATGCCTTCGAGGAAATAATTCCTACGGGAATAAAATGATGCCTTCGAGAAATAATTCCTACGGGAATGAAAAGTTGCCTTCGAGAAAGTAATTCCTATGGGAATGAAATGGTGCCTTCGGGAAATATTCCTACGGGAATATATTGTGCCTTTGAGAAATATTTCTACGAGAATATATTGTGCCTTCGGGAAATATTCCTACGGGAATATATTGTGCCTTTGAGAATTATTTCTACGAGAATATATTGTGCCTTCCGGAAATATTCCTACGGGAATATATTGTGCCTTCGGGAAATATTCCTACGAGAATATATTGTGCCTTCGAGAATTATTCCTACGGGAATATAAAATGTGCCTTGGGAGAATGTCGGATGGCCTATGAGTTTTACTCTAAGGCAACCCGCACGATGGACGGTCTGGGAGGGCAACCCGTGCGAAACTTATAAAACTACGTGGGTCTGAGACCGTATGCAGGATGATACGGAGTACGTAGGCGGTGGTCGTGGGAAGACTGCCTCGGCCCAATAAGAGTCCAGATATCCCCTCCCTTATAAATGTTATATTATGTTTGTTTGTTAGTAGGGGTTGGATTTTGTTCGTAGTTCTAATAACTTGTCTTTGGCACAGGTGACAGGTGCGGATGAGTGACAGCACCTATGTGTGGATGAAGCCACAGAGCAGGCTACGTCAGGTATAAGTTTGTTAAGCCGCATCTCCTTTTGTTGTGCCCTATCTCAGGGTATATATATATAATGGCATAAATCCTTGATGGTTAGGATTTTATGCGGCAGAGATATGTAGATTATTTACAGGTCTTGAAATTGTGGTTTCTGTGATAAAACTACGTCTTCCGCTAAGTATTATAATATGCACTCTTTGATGGTGTCTTCCGCTAGAATACTGCTTCCCTACTCTGTTGGTGTGTAGTGACTTTCGCTTAACACCACCCCTAGGTGTGACAACGGAGTGTTCAAGGAAGGGGGTTGGAGAAGCTAGTACCTCCACCCTTCGGGATCGCTTCGGCGTCGTGCTAAAAGGGTGGTGTGCGATAAGATCCCCCGGTCGGACCGTCGATTTGGGAGGGGGGGTCTTACATATCCGAGAATAGAGACCTCAACTACGCCAGTAGCACATTTTCATCTCTGCGGAGAACCATTTGGAGAGCTAAATGGCTCTCTGCGGAGAGCCAAAAGGTTCTCCACGGAGATCCATTTGGCTCTCCGCGGAGAGCCAAAAGGTTCTCCATGGAGAGCCATTTGGCTCTCCGCGACCTTTTGGCTCTCCGCGGAGAGCCAAATGGATCTACGCGGAGAACCTTTTGGCTCTCCGCGGAGAACTTTACAGTCGATTTTCATATCTTTATACGCTGGCATATCTATAATTTATTGTAACAATTGTTTATAATTTTGGCAGATCTATGGGGCAGAAGAAAATTCATGTTTTGAGCTCAATGTGCTATTTATCGGCGTTTGTGAGCCAAACATCAGCCATCCTTGAACGAATGGAGGAGACACAAAAGAAGATGCTGATGGATGCCAACATCTGGCATATTGTCCATGCACCAAAGGTGCCGCAGAACACCCCCCTCTTATACAGTCTGCTCAGCTGGTACGACATTGAGAAGGACGTCTTCGTCATTGGATCAAGGGAGCTTACCTTCTCCCCCAATGACGTGACGTTGATACTGGGTTTACCCAACTATGGGGAGGAAGTCATCCTGACTTCCAAGCCTTTTGCAGCACTCACGAAGACCGAATTGAAAGTGGAGCTTCAGGCAATGGAGAAGGGGTTGTCCCCTATGACGACCAATTTATTAGTTTTGCACCTTCTGTGCAATTTCTTCTTCCCCTCGAGCGCGGAGAGGTTCCCAAGGTTCTTTGATGAGGTCTCCAGCTTGGAGAACTTCCAGAAGTTCAATTGGCCAGAAGCCATCCATACCTTTCTAATGAGGTCGTTCAGGGTGATGGTGGAGAAGCTGCCACCAGTTCAGAAGAAGGTCAACTGCAACAGATGCCAGAGTCCTCATTGGGATACATCTACGGATGCACTCATGTTCTTGTTGTAAGTATCTATGTAAAACAGTGAAATCATGTGAGGTAATAAAGACATGGCTGGCATTTTTTTAATGAGGTTGGATTATGTTGGGCTGCAAATAGAGGTATGTTGGGTTGCAAATAGCCATCTTGACATGAGGTTTTAAGCGGTGGCTGGCATTTAAGCGGTGGCTGGCATATTTTTTTAAGTGGTGGCTTTGTTCTAAACCTACTAGACCGAGCAGCTGCTGTCATTTCCTCTTTCTCCCTCGACGGTGTCGCTCTAGGGCACGGCGCCGATCTCCTCCTCCGTTCTCCTTTCCTTCTTAATCTCACGAAAAAAGCAGTGCTCTTGTGGCTGTTTAAGGTTCTATAGCTGCGGTTTTGGGCTGAACTGGAGCTTTGCCAGGTTGTTGATTTTGGGGGTTTTCGGAGGAGCAGAAACTTGGTTTGTTTGTCTCCTAAAGCACTGTGAGCTCCTTGCTTTCTTTTTCTTATCTTAAGGGTTATTTGATGAAAGTATTCGGATTACATGTGCCCCAGGTTGAAATAAGGCTAGTCATGAATATGAAATAAACAACACATAATATAAATTTGTTTTCATACCTTGCATTATTCGCTGGATCTTTTCTGTTTTATCTTAATCAGTTCTTTTTGTTTTGCGTATCCCAAGTCACGTCCGTTACCTACAAAATTTGACGACGGGCTTAGTCATAAAAATATGACTAAGTGAGGATATACCTCTTTCATTTCTATATACAATAAAAAAAACTAACACATTTTAAAACATAGTTTTCATACTAACTGTTTTCTGTCTCAGTAGTGACCTTATGGAGCATATTACTACATGAACATGTTAATCACTCAAACATTTTGGGCCGTATAAGATCATAACCATATCATGTACAATGTAACATAAAAGCAGTGTGTCCATGTATCAGTATCTATGAAAGAACATAATGATTGGGGGAAACATATCAGTAATCATAAACAGTATAAGGAGCTATAGCACTCATATGAACTATGGAACATGCAAACAATGCAAGTATCATAACTGTTTCTGTATCATGAAAGCAGTGCAAATACATAACTTCACGTCAGTTTTCATGTCTATAAGCATTTATCAATGTACCTTTATAATCATTTAAATCAGTACTTCCATGAATATTTCGTTTCTTTGGATATATTAGGGGCAATTCGAATTTTTTTTCCTTTTTCATTTACCCCGAAGGGTCCTTTACCCCGAAGGGCCATTCATGTGCATGCATTTCAAGTCGCCCGTAATATAACCTCGTGTCGACACGTTTACATAATAATGAGTTATTCATATTTATTAATCCCCTCAGAAGTAATTCACATGTTTGCCTTTATCAAGGTCATGCAATATAGCGACATTAATTATCAGTGATATCAACTATGCATTTAACATTCAGTATAATAAGAGTGCGTATGTAAAAAGAAAGTAAAGTCATATGGCTTAAATGAAACAGGTAGCACTCACCATCAGTATCAGTGTTCATAACATTGTTGTCATGTCTATTTTGAGGTGCCATCCTTCGCGGTATCTGTATATAAATCGTATCCTTTATAGATGTTTATATTGGGGTTGCACCTCGCTATAGCTACATTATAGACTATTATGATTACATCATTTGGAAGCTATTTATTCATCCCTCGAGTTCGCATAATCATAAAAGAGACACATGCAAAGCTCAAAAATAGTAGACACAAAACAAAATTCCTGTCCCAAATGATAATGATAGTCGTCCAGCCAATTGAAAACCATGTAACTTCTCAATATAAAGCAGTATAACTAATCAATATAATTCAGTATAAAGGAAAACTGACACTATCACAGGAAAACCCCCCATTGAACACTTAATCGCTTTGAAAACCATAGCAGCCGATCAGAAGGTAAGGCAAAGCCCAAATCCCTTAACAACAACTATCACTGGAAAGAGGGGCAGCCACTAATGGCCAACAAAGTACCACATGGTAACCAAATATGAAAGGCAGTGAACTATAAAAGTTTCCCCAGTAACAATACTACTAACAGTTCTGAATCAAAAGAATTCCCTTCATGAATAAAAATGCCAGCAGCATAATAGGAATCTCCCATAACAAAGATGATAGCATATGTTGATATTTGTCATTTCATTTAAATATAACATCCTTTCTCATTTATTGACATTTATTGACTTCTCATTCTAACACTAAACTAAACCCACAAAGTTCTTGTTCCTCCCTTTTAAGTGTTATGGTCAATACATTTCGTGTTGTCTTTATCCGTACTAATCACTATAGATATACAAAGTCTACTGACCATCGCCTTCATTGTTTTATATGACGCAACCGGTCATGTCGGAATGTTTTGGAAAATCTTAATTTGAAACTTTTGATGGTAACAGATTTGAAAATAATGATATGACCAAAGTAAATTTTGTCGATAAATTTTATACTTGTCTACTTTGTATAAGTAATCATTCTTGATATACAAAATAAGCTATATATAGAACTTATAACAATAATATCCTCTTTGATTCTCACTTAACACCATAAACTAGAGATGATAGTTTTACCCAGTCCATTTCCACTACTTTGACTCATGAAAGTACAATTGTGCTATGTCTTCATTTTATTGTTATGATATTCATCGCTTTGTAACATTACTTTCATCCTTGCTTGCATATAATTGCATGCATGAAAATTTGTTTCTTACTTCCAATTACATCTAGTGTTAGTAGACTGTCCATATCTATGTGATTCTCATTTGCAATTTCCTTTTTCTCGTTCTCAGTTTCATTTATAATTCATAACACATTACTTAAGTTCACATTCAATGAAGTCATGACATCATTTTAATACGGCGTACATTTATACCTTCTATTAAAACCATATGTCGTTTATCAAACATGTTGTTTCAAAATCACGTATGCATGCCATATCTGATGAAAGTAGACTTACAAGACATATGCATTGCATTTACTATGGTTTAGTCATACCATTGCAACTTTCTCAAAGCTTTTTCTCTGGATGTGTAATAATGTCTCCATGAAAAAAAATTTACATTCCACTTATCTCTTTGTAGAACATTAAAGTTCGTTATTTGTACATTCTTCATTCTCGAGTTAACCATACCTTCGTCCTCGTATATAGATAAATATATACATACAATCTTTCTTCCAATTCTAAATATATACCATACGCATTTCTCTAATTGTAGAAACATTTAATTTTACTCGTGCAATAAGAACGATATTAAGATCTACTTGATTTCATTTCGCTTTAAGGTCATGTAAAATCCATTGCATGTCTATCCTTTAATGAATTCTTCCAAACCTTTCGATGTGATTCGATACCATATTCCGTTTCCTGTTTATATAGTTGTGTACCGCGTGATCTCAAAACTAAATATGTATGTTATATAAGGTAAAAGTAAACTTATAATTTGCTTATTTTGTCCGCTTTTATTTATCTTTTCTCTTTAGTAAGGTCTTCATGGAAAAATAAACATTTGATCCTTGTAGGAAATTAAATATTCATCATTTGTACACCTTTTGTTACGTGTTCAACCATTTTACATACCTCCATCTTCGCATTATAAAAGGATACCATACTATTATATATATTTAATCTTTCTTCCTATACTCGTTTGCCTATCATAAATAATACTTTCCATTTGAATTGGTTTGTGCAATAGGGACAAGCAAGATTTACTTGAAGTTCGTGTACATTTCATGTAGTCCCATCACTTCATGATTTCTTTCAAAACTCTTAGACGTACTTCGATTTAACAACAATTTCTTATTTACTAGATTTCTATGAACGACCTTTTCATCTACATATCATGTGTGCTTATTCAGTACTCACTACAACCGAACTTATTTGAAACCTAGCTCTGATACCAATTTGTGAATTCATGGTATGTGATGACATGAAACATGCTAGTATATCACTGAAAATGATTCTCGCTAGAATGTATGGCCTTGTATAAGGCAAACAGACGAATGATTAATTCTGAGGGGATATAAAAATAAATAACTACTTTATGTAAACGTGTCGACACTAAGTTTTATTATGGGCGAATTGAAGTGCATGCACATAAATGAAATGAATGAAATATGATAACCCTTCGGGGTGGGCCCCAATGAATGAAACATGATGAGTCATGTAAAGGAAAGAGGAAAAAGGATTCAAGTCGCCCCTAATATTACCTAAATGAAGGAATAATGTATATACTGCTTGTAGCTTTTAAAGTAAACCCTGCTTTTACTTTCAGTTATTTATATCTTCATTTCATAGACCATGTTAATGAAAAGTAGTATTGATAGTATACGTGAAAGACATATGGATACATAGAAATGCTATTATGGAAATGGATATGTTTACCTGCTTTAATGCTCTCACCTTGTTACTCATTTAGAAATGGTATTGTGATGGAAATATGCATGTTATTGTATATATTGCTGACATGTTTGCATGTATAGCAGGTTAAAGAAATAGAGTTTCGCTTAATCTTTATTAAAGACGTTCCAATTCAAATTTTTAGGTAAAGGCAAATCTCATGCAGAGCAGAACTAGAAAAATATGCATAGTATGCGCTGGCGTATTATAAATAAAAGCATGTACCTCTCTTTTTGGTTATCAGACTGTACTTGTTAGAATATGTTGGACACTATGTAAATTTTATGGAACTTATCTCCCGTTTTGAACTTGTGAAAATTATATAGGACTTTGATATTATTCAGTTGATAGCTTATGCATGTGCTTACTCATTGTGTTATGTTAAATGCTATGATGAATGCGCGCTCAAAGCTTTATGAAATTATGTGATGATATTATTAATTGTAATGGCCTACGGGCCGTTACATACGTAACTACAAGCGGAAATATACAGCTAAAATAGCTGTAAGTACAGTTCGTTGTCATGCAATATACTAGTGTACATTACGTAGTTACTAATACACAAACATATTTGTGTTAATGCAGATTTCTGTGCTCCAAAAGGCGACCGTCAAAAAAATCCACGCAGGATTTTCCAAGTGGACTATCCACTTGACTGCTGGTATACCACAACAGGAGAACTCTGTGGACTGTGGTGTCTTCGTTATGAAGTTTATGGAGCACGTAGCGAAGACAGGGGTGATAAGCTGGGAGAGTTGCACAGACTGGCAGACAAAAATGCTTATGTTTAGAGCCCAGATCTGTGCAGAAATCTTTAAATATTTTGTGGATAATTGATGTAAATTAAAAAACATTATTCTTGTACATTTGAAATGTGTCTATAATAGCAATTGTTCCATGGATGAATAACATTTTCAAATGGGTCGAAAAGTGCATAATTATAGGTTTAAATAAACTCCTCAGAGATCCAGAAGGAGATCCAAGTGGCTCTCCGCGGAGATCCAAGTGGCTCTCTGCGGAGATCCAAGTGGCTCTCCGCGGAGATCCATAAGGTTCTTTGCGTAGATCCATAAGGTTTACCGCGGAGAGCAAGGAAAGCAAATGGTTCTCCGCGGAAATCCATTAGGATCTCCGCGGAAGCCAGAATATAATCCTCTCCGGGGAAATCCATAAGGTTCTCAGCGGCGATCATGTTGGTTCTCCGCGGAGAACAAATGGTTCTCCGCAGAGATCCGGAAGGTTCTCCGCGGAGATCCAAAAGGTTCTCCGCGGAGATCCAAAAGGTTCTCCGCGGAGATCCAAAAGGTTCTCCGTGAAAAACCATTAGGGACTCCGTGAAGATCCAAATGCCTCTCCGTTGAGTTTCAAATTATGGCCGCGTTCTCCCTCCCTCCCATTTTTTTCTTCATTTCCCTCTTTTCTCTTCCTCTCTCCCCCTTTCCTTCTCCTCCCCCTCATTTTTCTCCTCCCCATCTTTTTCTTTCTCTCCCCCCTCCCCCCTTTCCCCCCTCATACCAGAGTAGAACCCGGCGCCCCCCGACCCCCAGATTCACTTTTTTCAGCTGGAAGCGAATTTTCTGGCCAGACGCGGTTTTTTTTTGCTCGAGCGCATTTTTTCACCCGGGAGCGATTTTTTCGCCCAGGCGCGATTTTTTCGCCCGGGCGCGATTTTTTCGCCATGACGCGGTTTTTTCGCCCGGGCGCGATTTTTCGATTTTTTCACCCTGGCGGGGTTTTTTTGGTCGGGAGCGATTTTGACTGTACAACCCGGGTTTCGCCCGGCTCTTCCCATTAGAACTCGCAAAGCCAGTCTTCCAAGAAGCATAGGCGAGGTCGCCACTTATATGTTCTCAGCAGCCATAAGGAGGCGAGACCAGAGTACCAACATCGGTCTCGCCCGAATCCTTGACGGGAAGCGTGGCGCATTCCACAGGTTCTGCGAGACCCGCGAGGTCGCGGAGAGGGCAGGAGTTCTCGCCCGCGAGGTCGCAGAGAGGGCAGGAGTTCTCGCTTAAAGCGAGCGAGACCCAGAGACTCGAGTAGTTCCGTGGACCCCCCCCCCCCCCCCCCCCCCCTTTTTAGGGAGGGTTAGAAGCTAGAATTACCCTCTTGCCCCTGGAGGTCTGCATATAGCCCCTTCAAACAGCGGAGTTTGGCTATAGGCAGGCCAAATTGGGGTGCTTATAATAAGTTCAAAAGGCGGAGTTCCGCTATTCACAGACCAGTTCAGAAAAACTATAAATAAGACCCAAAGGGCACCTTTGGAGAGGATTCCGGTTGGAAGCTTCTCTCTCCTCTGGTTATCCTTGCCGAGACTCCCCTGAGCTCTCCAAGGTGCCCGGGCCTCAGCTTTGGCTTAGGAGGGGAAGCAATCTAAAGATCTTCCGGGTGTGCAGTGGGACCTCCCTGCTGAGTTTAAGGTTCTGTGTTGAGTTCAGGAACCCCGACTTGCTCTCCCCAAGAGACCAGTAAGTGCTAGTCGCCCCTCAACCTGTTGAGGGCCCCGAGCTCCACAAGAGACCAGTTTCTGGTTTCAACATTCTTGGTGCGGTGAGCGTGGAGTGTGACTAGTGCAGGAAAGTCTTTAAGAGAAAGCATGGCGGGCGAGGAAGAGCGAGATGCAGGATTCGGAGGCTCGCCACCCACAGGGCCACCAGTGACGATGGATATGCTGGCCGAGCTCAAGAGGGATATGATTGGGGCCTTTCAGAGCGCCATCGCCTCGGCGCTAGGTGGTTTCGCTACCCCGGCCCCTCAGATGGCTCCCTCATCCGGGGGCTGCGAGAACGCCCCAGGCCAGCGAGTAGGCAAGGAAGCAGCGGTCCAGGAGGCAGGCCGAGATCTCGCGGGTCGCGAGCTCTTCCCCAGTCCAGTGGGAGCGAGCGAGACCCCTGCCAGAGTGGTCTCGGCAGGAGGAGCCTCGGCAGGAGGCTCTGCAGGAAGAGTAGAGACAGTTCAGAGGGTGAGTGGGGGAAGCCCCTTTTGTGAGTTGGTACTCTCGGCACCACTCCCCGAGGGGTTCAGGGAGCCAGCCATGACCTTGTATGTTGGGAACAGTGACCCCGTCCCCCACCTGCAATGGTTCGAAGATATGGTCTCGATCAGACCCATGTCGGACGCCTTCAAGTGCCGACTCTTCGCCACCACCCTGAAAGAGAAGACGAGGGACTGGTTCTACCAGTTGCCCTCGGGTTCGATCTATGCCTTTGAGGATTTGCGTAGGGGGTTTCTGCTGCGTTTCTCCACCTTGAAGAAGAGGAAGAAAGACCCGGAGTCTCTCTTCAATATCAAGCAGAAACAAGGTGAGTCCCTAGCCCAGTATCTGGAGCGGTTCAGGGAAGAGGTCCTCCTCATTCAAGAGATACCAGGGCACACACTCCAGCTGGCCTTTACGGTGGGACTGCGAGAGGGTTTCTTCAAGATGGATCTCAAGAGAAGGGTCCCTCTTTCCTATGAAGAACTAATGGAGCGAGCGGCGGAGGAAGTGGACGGGGAGGCAGCTAACCCCGAGTTCACAAGGAGATTGGCACGGCTGAGCGAGCCGGAGAATAGGCATCCCGAAGGAAGGAGAAGGGAGGAAGTCAGGGCCCCGGAGTTGGGGTGGAGGCAGCAAGGTGGTGGGATGCAGGGCCCGGGAAGGGGGTTCCACCATGGGGGAGGTAACTTCCAGGGAGGACAGGGGAGACCTCACCAGCTGGGGTGGAGGCAAGGCCCGAGGCCGCCCCCTCCCCCGCCTCATCAAGCGATGGAGATCGGAAGAGGAAGAGCAGGAAGAGGAAGAGGAGCGGGAGCCGGGGGAGTCGGTCCCAGGAGAAGGAACAGAGGAGTGGGAGGAGAAGGGAGGGCGGCCGCGCTGCCGTATTGTGACTTCCACCAGGAGGAAGGTCACGCGACCGCCACTTGCCCGGAGTTCCTAGAAATGAGGGGAGTAAGAGGACCAGCGCCACAACCGCAGCAGCGCCCGGTGAGGATCGAGGAGGTCCTCACCCAGGAGGATGAAGAAGAAAGATGCGAAGATCGGGTTGACGTGGGAGCCCGGGGGGGAATCGGGGTGATCCACGGAGGGGTGGGGATCGAGGCAACCCGGAAGACGAGCCTCCATGCAATGTACCGTCGGAGCGTAGCTTTGACATCTCAAGCCCCGCCCCCGGTGGAGAGGATCACCTTCTCCCAGAAGGATATGCCCGGTCATGAAGACCCGTTCTGCGATGCGCTGGTTATCCAAACCGCCATCGAGAATTTTACCGTCTCACGAATCCTGGTAGACAATGGCAGTTCGGTCAACGTTATCTTCAAGAAAGCGTTTGACGAGATGAAGGTAGAAGCCCGAAGGGTGTTGGCCTCGGATGGCCCCCTGTTTGGTTTTTCGGGAGAGAGAAAGGAGGTGGAAGGAGGAGTAGGACTCCATGTAACTCTCGGGGGGCAATCGCGGAACTGCCGTTTCGTGATTGTGGACGCCCCAAGCAGCTATAGCGCCATTTTTGGTCGGCCTCTTATTAGTGCATTTAGATGCGTCCCTTCCACTCTACACCAGTGCCTAAAGTTCAACACAGGTGGAATCCAGGTCCGAGTCCGGGGAGATCCCAAGGTGGCGAGACAGTGCTACGTGACAGCTGTCAACACCATCTCCTGGATGGGAGAAGCGGAGGAGTGGGATAAGAGAATGGAGGAGGTGGCCGAGGCCGGAGGAGAGAAGGGAGACGAGGAGGAGGAAGGAAAAGAAGGGGACGAAGAGATCACCCCGGAAAGGGGGGTAGGGGAGCACATGGTGGTAGATGAAGAAGAAGAGGGAAAAAAGGGAGGGAAGCCTAAGGAGAGAAGGGTGGAGGAGGTGACGGAGATGGAAGGAAAGGAAGGGGGAGCCCAAGAGCTCGCCAATGAAGGAGAGGAGGAGAGGCCTTGGGGGGAGCAGTCGCGGCTGGAGGCCGTAGACGAGGTCATCGAACTGGAGGTCGTCACTCGACTAGGAATGATGGAGAAGGTCCGGGTCAGCAGAGAGCTCAACCCTAAGGAGAGGGCGGAGATCCTCGCCTGCGTCCAGAAGAACGTGGACGTTTTTGCCTGGAGTGCCGCGGAGATGCCAGGGATAGATGCGGATGTGGCTTGCCACCGCCTCAACCTCGAGCCCGTCACCCGCCCCATCCGCCAAAGGAGGAGGCCCACTGCAGACAAGCTGGAAGGCCCTATCCGCGAGGAAGTGGAAAAACTTCTGAAAGCAGGTTTTGTAAAGGAGATCCAGTACCCAGGCTGGGTCTCCAATGTCGTCATGGTAAAGAAAGGAGGAGGTAAATGGCGAATGTGTATCGATTTCTCTTTGCTTAATAAATCATGCCCGAAGGATTGCTACCCTCTGCCTAGAATCGACGCGCTGGTTGACTCAGCCGTCGGTTTTCATATGATGTCTTTCTTAGATGCTTTTTCAGGTTACCACCAGATTCGCATGCATCCCCCTGACATCAAAGACGTCTCCTTCATCACGAGGGATGGATGCTACTGTTACAGGATGATGCCCTTCGGGCTCAAGAATGCGGGGGCTACATACCAAAGGATGATGGACCGGGTTTTCCGTGAGCAAAAGGGGAGAAACCTGGAGGTCTACGTCGATGACCTCATGGTCAAGAGCCGAGGTCTCGAGTCCCACCTCCACGACCTCGAGGAAACTTTCGAGACCCTACGAAAGTTCAAGATGAGACTCAACCCGTCGAAGTGCGTCTTCGGAGCCAGTCGAGGAAAATTCTTGGGTCACATGCTCACCCCGGCTGGAGTGGAGCCCAACCCGGATAAGGTCAAGGCAATCCTCGAGTTGGCACCCCCAAGAAATGCTAAGGAGATCCAACGTTTGACGGGAAAGTTGGCTGGGTTAAGTAGATTTCTCTCCAAGGCAGGGGAGAGATGCTCCTCTTTCTTCAAGGTGTTACGGGGTAATCAAAAGTTCGAATGGACCTCCGAGTGCGAAAAGGCTTTTCAAGCGTTGAAAGAACAACTGACCAAGGCTCCGTTACTGCAAGGGTCGGGGTCAGGGGAAGACTTGTCTTTATACCTGGGGGTAGGGTTGGAAGCTGTGAGTTCCGTGCTTGTCCAAGAGGAAGGGAAGAAACAACTACCGATCTATTACATAAGTAGAGTGCTGAGGAAGGCCGAGCTTAGATATCCTATCTTGGAGAAGCTGGCCTTCGCTCTAGTGGTGTCGGCCCGAAAACTTCGACCCTATTTTCAGGCACATTCCATAAGGGTAGTGACCGACCACCCCCTCCGCAATATCATGGAGGGTGTAGAACACTCGGGAAGGTTGGCCAAGTGGTCGGTGGAGTTAAGCGAATTCAACATCTCTTATGTACCGAGGGTGTCCATAAAAGCGCAGGCGGTGGCGGATTTCCTGGCTGACTACGTTACTGAGGTAGAAGAATCGGAACTACCCTATCCGATGTCTTAGAAAATGTTGGTAGATGGAGCGTCCGGAAGACACTCTTTTGGGGGAGGGGTAGTCCTGGTTAGTCCCCAAGGGACCAGGATAGAGCAAGCAATCCATTTCCACTTCCCCCTCACCAATAACCAGGCAGAATACGAGGCGGTGATAGCAGGCCTCCGCTTGGCTCGGGAGCTGGGAGTGCAAGACGTGGAGGTCTCGACGGACTCCATGGTTGTTGCTTGCCAAGTCAAGGGAGAGTTCGAAGTCAAGGAACCAACTCTTCAGCGGTACCTGGAGAAGGTCAAGGAGGTGGCGGGACAGTTCCGAACTTTCTCTATCAAGCATGTCCCAAGGGAAGAAAGCACCCAGGCCGATCTTCTGGCCAAGTTTGGTCCCCAGGTTGGGGGGACCATGTCGGAACTCTTCCGACCCTCCATTGAGGAGGGAGAAGTAATGGAGGTGGATCAGCGGGCGTCATGGATGGACCCTTTCATTACTTTCCTAGCCTCAGGGAGATTCCCCGAGGGAGAAGTCGACAAGCGGCGATTCAGGTATAAATCGGCTTACTACTCCTTACATGCAGGGGTGTTATATAGAAAGACCCTCTCGGGGCTCCTGGCCCGTTGTGTCTCGGAGGAGGAGGCCCCAAGGGTCTTGGAGGAGATCCATTCGGGAGAATGTGGCAGCCACTCGGGAAGCAGAACCCTGGAAGGAAAGGTTTTGAGGCAAGGTTATTTCTGGCCCACCCTCAGCAAGGATGCGACCGAATTCTCCAAGAGGTGCTCTAAGTGCCAACTCTACGCTCCTCTCCAACTCCTCCTAGCTCAAAGGCTAAGAACGATCACGGCCCCTTGGCCATTTGCAGTCTGGGGATTAGACCTGGTGGGACCTTTCCCCCAGGCGAGCGGTCAAAGGAGATTTTTGCTAGTGATGATCGACTACTTTTCCAAGTGGATCGAAGCGAAGGCGCTAGCCAAGGTAACCTCTCAAGTGATAAGGAACTTTGTTTGGGGTGAAATAATTTGCAGGCACGGGCTTCCTCTAGCCATTGTCACAGATAACGGGCCGCAATTCGCCAGCGAGGAGTTCGTCAGTTTCTGTACTCAGCTTGGCATAGATCTCAGGTTCGCGTCGGTCCACCACCCAAGGAGTAACGGGCAAGTAGAGGCGGCGAACAAAATTGTGGTGAACCTCCTCAAGAAAAAGATCGAAAACCTCAGAGGGAGTTGGGTGGAGCAACTACCCTCGGTCCTCTGGGCTCTGAGAACCACCCCGAACACGGCCACCGGAGAGACCCCATTCAAACTATCCCACGGATCCGAGGCTGTCATTCCGGTGGAGTTTGAAGTCAAGTCGCCTAGGGTGGCCACCGCAGGAGGAGGGGATGAAGAATGGATGGCAAACAACGAGGAAGGCCAACGGTTGTCCTTGGACCTAGTGGAGGAACTCCGAGACTTGGCCACCATCAGGCAGGAGGAAGTAAAAAGGCGGATGGCCAAATACTTTGACAAGCATATACGAGTAAAGCATTTCCAGAAAGGGGACTTGGTACTAAAAAAGGTTGATGCGGCCGGAAGGGGAGCCGCGGTGGGTAAGCTCAATCCTAACTGGGAGGGCCCATATATTGTGAGTGAAGTGCTGAAGTCGGGAGGTTACCACCTCCGGGATGTGGAAGGGGAGCCTCTCGGCCGAGCCAGGAGTGGGGATGACTTGAAACGTTTCTATCCATGAAGTTCTTGAATATATTGATTCCTATGTATTGGCGTTGTTTTTATACTAATCATGAGTTCCAAGCAACAAGTAATGATGTTGGATTGCCCCGGACGATCCCGCTGCCAGGCTCTCATTAGCTGGTAGGGCCGGTTGATCTCGCGGAGAGGCTGGCGAGGTGATAGACTTTTTGTGCTGGATTGCCCCGGACGATCCCGCTGTCAGGCTCGCGTTAGCTGGTAGGGCCGGTTGATCTCGCGGAGAGGCTGGCGAGGTGATAGACTCTTTGTGCTGGATTGCCCCGGACGATCCCGCTGCCAGGCTCTCATTAGCTGGTAGGGCCGGTTGATCTCGCGGAGAGGCTGGCGAGGTGATAGACTTTTTGTGCTGGATTGCCCCGGACGATCCCGCTGCCAGGCTCTCATTAGCTGGTAGGGTCGGTTGATCTCGCGGAGAGGCTGGCGAGGTGATAGACTTTTTGTGCCGGATTGCCCCGGACGATCCCGCTGCCAGGCTCGCGTTAGCTGGTAGGGCCGGTTGATCTCGCGGAGAGGCTGGCGAGGTGATAGACTTTTTGTGCTGGATTGCCCCGGACGATCCCGCTGTCAGGCTCTCATTAGCTAGTAGGGTCAGTTGATCTCGCGGAGAGGCTGGCGAGGTGATAGACTTTTTGTGCCGGATTGCCCCGGACGATCCCGCTGCCAGGCTCGCGTTAGCTGGTAGGGCCGGTTGATCTCGCAGAGAGGCTGGCGAGGTGATAGACTTTTTGTGCTGGATTGCCCCGGACGATCCCGCTGCCAGGCTCTCATTAGCTGGTAGGGCCGGTTGATCTCGCGGAGAGGCTGGCGAGGTGATAGACTTTTTGTGCCGGATTGCCCCGGACGATCCCGCTGACAGGCTCGCGTTAGCTGGTAGGGCTGGTTGATCTCGCGGAGAGGCTGGCGAGGTGATAGAATCTTTGTGCCGGATTGCCCCGGACGATCCCGCTGCCAGGCTCGCGTTAGCTGGTAGGGCCGGTTGATCTCGCGGAGAGGCTGGCGAGGTGATAGACTTTTTGTGCTTGATTGCCCTGGACGATCCCGCTGCCAGGCTCGCGTTAGCTGGTAGGGCCGGTTGATCTCGCGGAGAGGCTGGCGAGGTGATAGACTCTTTGTGCCGGATTGCCCCGGACGATCCCGCTACCAGGCTCGCGTTAGCTGGTAGGGCCGGTTGATCTCGCGGAGAGGCTGGCGAGGTGATAGACCCTTTGTGCGGGATTGCCCCGAACGATCCCGCTGCCAGGCTCTCATTAGCTGGTAGGGCCGGTTGATCTCGCGGAGAGGCTGATGGGATGGAAGATGTTGGATCTTAAGAAAGATGGTCCTCGCACGAGATAATCAAAAGGAAGTGTTGGGTCTCTAAAATATTTCTGAAAAGGAGAGGGCGACCTCTCGCTGGGCGAGAAGGATGGTCCTCGCACGAGATAATTAAAAGGAAGCGTTGGGTCTCTAAAATATTTCTGAAAAGGAGAGGGCGACCTCTCGCTGGGCGAGAAGGATGGTCCTCTCGCGAAATAACAAAAGAAAGTGTTGGGTCTCTAAAATATTCCGAAAATAAGGGGACGACTTCTCGCTAGACGAGAGGGGGGATCCTCAGCATAAGTAACGAGGAAAATGTGTTTGGACTAAAATATTTCAAAAGTGAGGGCGACTTCTCGTCCCAGCGAGAAGGAAAGTCCTCGGCACGAGACTAGAGCGAGAACGGGGACTTTCATCCCCAAGACGTATAGACTGAAACTTAAGGGGGCTTCTCGCTGGACGAGAAGGAAAGTCCTCGGCGCTTATAAAATAAACGGATTCCGCGACACATGCATCAACTGATGTAAAAATAAAAGCAGAGAGAATACGTAGCGAAGTAAGAAAGCATTGCGCAAAAATTCCTTTCCAAAGAAGAAGTTTTAGTTACAATGGGCGGCGAACTCGCCAACCCCAAAAAAGTTTATATATCAAAAAAATAAAATAAAGATCGCCTTCTAAGCCTCGCCAAAGAACCCCCCGTCGTCGTCGCCATCCTTCACCGGCGGGAGCGGCCTGAAGAGCTCCGGGACGATATCCTCGACCGTCACGCTCTCGGCCTCGGCAACCAGCAACCCAGCACCTTTCATGGCCTGGAAGACGAAGCGTGCCGCATTCGTGGACTCTATCCGGAGCGCTTCGTCGCGATCTCGCTTCTCTTCCTTTAACCGGCGAGGAGAAGGGGGAACGGCAGCCCGAGCAAGCTCACAGTTGAGTGCCTTCAACGCGGCGACCTCGCCCTCCAAGCTCAGGACCCGAGCGTCCGAGAGCCTAGCCATCTCGTCATCCTGTAGACGAACTTAGTATGAGAAGAAGGTAGGGAGTCAGAGATAACGTTGTAGAACGAACAACTCGCCACTCCGGTCTCGGCGGTGGCCAACTTTTCCTTTAGCTCGTCGACCTTCTCCTCGGAAACCTTGAGGGACTCGGCCAGTCCCGCGCATTCGCGCTCCAGCTCCAGACATTTCCTGCTCGTCATATGGGCAAGTTCCATTGCCCGCAATTGAGATCTCGAGCTCTCGTAGGCGAGACCCCGTGCGGTTGCATCCTTGTAGGCCGCGGCGTCCTCGCAGCCATACATGACGAAGGAGAAATTGAAGGCGTGGGAAGTCGCTGCACCCTCCTCTACCCAAGTGGGAAGGAGGGAGGTGACATCGATCTGGTTGACCTCTTCATTCCAGCGCACCAGGCGCTCGCCGGTTTCGTCTCGGGCTCGCATGCCAAGGCCGAAATGCAGATGATTCGACGGAATTGGCGGTGCCGAGGTCCTAACGGTGGCCTCGGCTTGCTCGACCTCCAGATCCTCGGGGAGTGAGGAATCGCCGGTCCCAGGACCCGAGGGCTCCGCCGGACGCTTTCCCTTTACGGAGGCGCGCAGGCTCTCGTTCGTCTTGGACCTCTTTGAAGTAGGCTGGCGGGAAGGCTGGCTGCCTGAAGCCCCCGACCTCTTCTTAGAGGTGATGGCAGTTGGGGGGGTACCTTCTCGGCAGGCCGCCGCTCCCATAGTTGCGAGAGCAAGATCCGCGGAGGGTTTAATGTTGCTCGCATAAGGTGGGTGGAGGGGGATGTCTCGCTCACCTGTTAAGAGTTGTGTTAGAAAGGATGGCGGGAATCAGAATTAAAGCAAAAAGGGGGCGAGATCATTACCTTCCCCGGGAAGAACCGGTGGAAGCTTGTCGACGTTGCGGCGGAGATGGACCACCTCGAAGTTCTTCTTCTGGAAGAATTGGAAGAGGTCGGCATCGTGACCGCCCAGAGGTGGAGGACGGTAGACGGTGTCGTTATACTGGATGGGCGAGATCGGGATGTTGCCGAAATTCCCCTTTACCAGGAGGAACTTCTGGGCCCAGAAGTGGGCCTTGTTGACGGTCTCGATGACCCTACAGCCCGACCCCACAAAATAGACCGTGCCCTCGGAGTAGGCGCGAAACGAGAACAGCTTCCGGAAAACCGGAAGGCTAAACTCGATTCGCTCCTCGCGCATGAAGCAGGCGAACCCCGTGATCACCGCCATCGCGTTAGGGGTGAGCTGGCCGAGAACAACTCCGTAGTGCCGAAGCACCTAAAAAGCCACGTAAAGAAAATTGAAGCAAGCGATATCAATCTCGCAAGAGTGATGAAGGAGAGAAGGAGGTGTACCTGGCGAACCTCGGGCCAGAGGGGGAGTCGCAGGCCCATGGCGAAGTGCGAGATCGGGATGGCGATCTCACCGGGCCGAAGGGTGTTAATCACCTCGCCCTTCTCGGGCCGGCGGGCGGTGAACCCAGTGGGAATGTAGTCGGCGATGGAGGAGAGATACTCTTCCTCGCTCATATTGCAGTGGAAGAAGTCGTGCTCGCAGTAAGCCCAAGCACACTTCAGCCGGCCTTCCGCCTCAGGAAGCTCTTTCGAGGTCTTCACCATCACGCGTACCTGCGAGAACAAGTGTAGAAGGAGGCGAGAACAAAGCTGACGAGAGCTCTGCAACTGGGAGAAGAGGAAGGCGGTAGGTAAATGATATTAATGGGGAGGCTATTTATAGAAATATGAAAATGGCGAGAAGAAGCCCAAGCGCCGGGATGCTGTCAGACAAAACGTCACATCACTGGGACACACCAAACAAAATTACTTCGCCAATCGTTGGCGAGCGAGATCAATCTGCAGGATTAGCTAGAATAAAATGATTTGCGAGCGGAAATATCACAGGCATGCGGGAACAAGGTAAAGGAAAAGCGGCATTATAAAAGCCACGAGCGATAACATAGTTAATAAGTCGTCCGATGCTCGCGGCGAGCGAGAATCAATAAAAACCATAGCCTAGCGCGATTGTTGCAATAAAGCAGAAGCGAATTGTTCATGAAAAAGGGAATCTAAAATCGCGGGGTCAGTAGGGCAGCCACTGCCATCTACCACCACCTCGCGGCCCCCTCCTCGGCGGCCTTCGGGAATTGTGGAATTCAGCAGCAGCGCGGGCGTCGCGGTCGATCAATTGGGCGTGATCCCTGATCCTCGCTATGAGCGTCTCCTGAGAGGCCTCGCATTCATTAGGGTCGGGGGGTATTGCCGCACGGAGTTTGTCGCATTCGTCCATCAGGGACGCGTGTCTTTCCTCCGCAGCCAGCCTATCCACTCTCGCCTGGATGTTGAGGTCCTGCAACATCTGGTTTTGCTTTTGGAATAGTTCCGCGGTCCGCCGTCTCATCACCTCGGGTTCTCGCGCATCGCCCAGAAAATCTTCTACCCGCTCGGGAAAAGGGGACACCTCGTCGTCCCCGAATTCGGAGTCGGTAAGCTGAATCTCGCCGTCTAACAAAGAAAGGTCGTACGCGAGGTTATGAAAGATAAGCTAGAGTAAAAAGCGGAAATGCGAGAAGGTCTACCTCTGGGACGGCGAGAAGAACCGGGTGGGGGATCGAAAGAAGTGCCGTAGTAAGGCCGATGAGTTTTTCCCTTTCCAAGGGGATATCTCGCTGCATCAGCAAGAGTAACATTCGGCGGGTGCGAGCCGCCTGAGTCTCGATTGGCGAGAAGGTCAAAGGTTGGTGCCGGGATTGTCACATCCCGGCGCCTGGGGGAAGGAGTTCGCTGACCCTGTTCCCCCGGGCTCGCTGGGGGCGAGGCTGCGATCAAAAAGTAAAAGATAAGATGAGAGGAGGCGCCATCGAATAATATAATTCCAATAAAAGAGGCGAGACCAAATAATGTACCAGGAGGATTCTCGCCAGTAGTATTCGCATTTACCCGAGGGGTAGTGGGCGGTTCGTTCGAGGGCCCGCCAATGTCATTGACAGTCTCGCTGACCTGCAGAGACGAAGTTTCGAAGTAGCAGTCGAAGGATCTCGCATGAAGAGTAATAATCCCTACCTTCTCGATGGATTTCTCGCTGGCCGAGGACTCGAGGTCGACAGTGTCTTCCCCCAATCGGCGAGCGGCTTTTGCTTTTTTCAGTTTCGGCGTAGGAGAGGGAGACGAGCGATTCATCCACGCCGGTGGCTTCGTCATCATCGCCATCTCCTGTGCCTTGGAGGCCTTTAGGCGAGCTTCCATTTCCTTGGAGAGAGGCATCGGAGGACAGCTACAGTAAAGAGAAGGATGGGGAGGAGAAGAACAATGAAGACACTTCAGCTCGGCTGGTATTTATAGCCAGGCGATGGGGCCCACAGAAAGATTCCTGACAAGACAGCTGTCGCCAGGCGAACACCCTAGGGTTGGATGATTCTTTGCGAGCTCAGGTTAAACTCGCAAAGAGCGGGGATTGTGTACAACCCGGGTTTCGCCCGGCTCTTCCCATTAGAACTCGCAAAGCCAGTCTTCCAAGAAGCATAGGCGAGGTCGCCACTTATATGTTCTCAGCAGCCATAAGGAGGCGAGACCAGAGTACCAACATCGGTCTCGCCCGAATCCTTGACGGGAAGCGTGGCGCGTTCCACAGGTTCTGCGAGACCCGCGAGGTCGCGGAGAGGGCAGGAGTTCTCGCCCGCGAGGTCGCAAAGAGGGCAGGAGTTCTCGCTTAAAGCGAGCGAGACCCAGAGACTCGAGTAGTTCCGTGGACCCCCCCCCCCCCCCCCTTTTAGGGAGGGTTAGAAGCTAGAATTACCCTCTTGCCCCTGGAGGTCTGCATATAGCCCCTTCAAACAGCGGAGTTTGGCTATGGGCAGGCCAAATTGGGGTGCTTATAATAAGTTCAAAAGGCGGAGTTCCGCTATTCACAGACCAGTTCAGAAAAACTATAAATAAGACCCAAAGGGCACCTTTGGAGAGGATTCCGGTTGGAAGCTTCTCTCTCCTCTGGTTATCCTTGCCGAGACTCCCCTGAGCTCTCCAAGGTGCCCGGGCCTCAGCTTTGGCTTAGGAGGGGAAGCAATCTAAAGATCTTCCGGGTGTGCGGTGGGACCTCCCTGCTGAGTTTAAGGTTCTGTGTTGAGTTCAGGAACCCCGACTTGCTCTCCCCAAGAGACAAGTAAGTGCTAGTCGCCCCTCAACCTGTTGAGGGCCCCGAGCTCCACAAGAGACCAGTTTCTGGTTTCAACATTGACGCCCATGTGCGATTTTTTCGCCCACACGCGATTTTTTTGCTCGGGCCCGCTTCTTTCGCCTGGGAGCAATTAATTTCGCATGAACGTGATTTTTTGCCAGGGGCATTTTTTTGCTCGGGCGCATTTTTTCGCCCTGGCGCGATTTTTTCGCCCGGGCGCTATTTTTTCTCCCGGATGCATTTTTTTCGCTCGGGTGCGATTTTTCCCCATGGGAGGCGATATTCTTACCCTGGCGCGATTTTTTCACCTGCGCGATGTTTTTGCCTCTCGGGCGAAAAAAACACGCCTGGGCAAAAAATTCGCTCCCGGGAGAAAAAATTGTGCCCGGGCGAAAAAATCGCTCCCTGGCGAAAAATCGTGCCCGGGCGAAATAAATTGCATCTGGACGAAAGAATCGCGTCTGGGCGAAAAAATCTACCCCGGGCGAAAAAATGAGCTCATGCGAAAAAAACGCCCCCGGGCGAAAAAGTCGCTCCCCGGCGAAAAAAGCGCGTCCGGGCGAAAATATTGCGCCCTTGAGAAAAAATCGCGCCGTGGAGAAAAAATTGCGCCCGGGCGAAAAATCGCTCCCGGGAGAAAAAACTGCGCCCGGACAAAATAAATAGCGCCTCGGCGAAATAATCGCGCCCGACCGAAAAATTGCGCCTAAGCGAAAAAATCGCGCTCTGGCCAAAAAAATTGCGCCCGAGCGAAAATATCGCGTCCGGGCGAAAAAAATGCTCACGGGCGGAAAATGCGCGCGTCGGGCTAAAAAAGCCCGTTATTTGCTTATGATAATTTGCAGGAAGAAGCTTATAAGCTCAACATTGATCAATGTCAATTCCTATGACAGAAACATTTCTGCAAACGAATAATAAAGATTGATGAATGTCAATTCATATGACAGAAAATCATTATACAGACGAACAACAGAATTGGATTTAAACTCAATGTCATTTTTCACGTGTATTGATATTGGATTGAAAGGTAATACTTTAATATCAATGTCCGTGAAACGAAAGGACCCTAGATGACATTGAATTTGAACGAAATGAGTTCTGTTGCACTTATATTGATTATATGAGTCTAATGCAACTGACTGAAGTCGATTCTGAATTCATATGCTCAAAATGTCATCTCGGGTCGTCTTTCTCTTCTAGGGTAACTCGTAGTGATGCATCAAACGCTATTGGTTGCGCACAATTATAAAATTCACGAGATAGTGAGACATTTCCACAAACACTTTGCGTGATTTCATTCCTCCACAATTTTACTACGCATGCAATATCAATCCTAGCGACGAGATTAACGGGCGCAAACTTTTTTAGCGTGGAGATTCCTTCTTAGTGATGAAAAGATTCCCAACGAAATTAATTAACCTGTGTGATACCCTTCCGACCAATTGGTTGGAGAGCGGCGACAAGCTTTCCTCGCTCTGACACGTTCGTAGTTTCCGCACGTACACCAAACCAATATCACTCACAAGAACTAAATTAATAGAGACGAATCACACAAGAGGGGGAGGTAAGAATCGTGTTACCCAACCGGGTGGATCCGGAAAAACCAATCGCTGCTAGCGACGGCGCAAGGAGTCACCTTGGTGGAAGGGGAGAAGCACCACCCGACCCCGATAGCACAGATCTCACTAGAGGAGGGGCGCTCTTCGTCAGGGGAGATGGAGCTCGCTGGATGGATCGCCCTCGGCCTCATTTGTCACGTCGAAGGGAGGAGGGTCGTTGACCACGCCGACTGGAGTAGGGAGGGGAGGCCGGTGTCACGTCGGGAAGGAGGAGGGAGGCCGCCGGTATCACGCCAAGCGGACGCTGCCGGTGTCGCGCCAGAGCTGGATCTGGAAGCCCGCACTGGATCGCCCTTCTCAGATTCTCACGGCAAGAAGAAAGAAATTTTTTTTAAATTCCACCGTACCATAATTTCATTAAAAGGGGTATATATATACTCCTAAAAAAACTCATCCTAGTCATACCTATGATGATCTCTAATCCTAGCCATCCAAGGTTCTAAAGCCCAAATAAAAATGCAGGAAATAAAAAGGAGATAAAATGTCCGTGTCCGCGCGCCTAACATTTTGGTCGATCGGACGCGTTCGATTAAATTAAAATGCACATAAAATGTTTGATAATATTAAAAGACGAGCTAATTAAATGTAACAGATCATGTCGCGGTAGGACCTCTGCATATTGGGCCGAAGGTTGTAATGGTGCATTGCGCCGCCAAGTGGTACCTGGTCGGCGCCATCAATCCTCATCCGCTCAAAATCACTCATCACCGGTGAGTGGTCTAAGCGGTAAAGGTGTAGCATGTCAGCATCAAGACGCTCCAACTCCGCGGCGGTCACCCATGTCGTGTCATATCCTGGACGGTCCTTCCAACGAACCAAATTGCGGTATATGCCGCCCTCCGTGGAAGTAAATGGTGGACCCTCCAAAATCTGCGTTGGAACAAAGAGAATCTTCGGGAACCTGAGACAAGTATCAGTAACAAGCATAATATGACTTAGAACCCCTCTTGTAGGTAAGGGGGGCAACTCTAAGTTAGTAAAATGTTGGAATATGGAATCACTCTCTAACTCGATAGAATGACCGTAAGGAGATGAAGAAGGGGGGTGAAGTAATTCCTGCGGTGTTTCATGAGACGGTGTAAGATTAGAAACAAGAAACATGAGGTGTATGTCTCAATCGGTAAGCAAGTCAAGAATGTACGCGTTATCGCCCAACTTCATTAAAATCTTAAAAGGGTCAGCGCGCCGGTTGGCTAATTTCATTACGGAACCCGTGGGTAACAGTTTGAGTAACAGTTTGTGTATTTTTTCGAGTCATTTTTTATTTTGAAATATATACATATGAGTACTTAAAATGCTCGTAAAAATATCAAAATTTATTTTTTGTATTTTTTTAAAATATCACTATAACAAAATAAATTCACTTTTGAGCTACAAAAAATGTTCAACGCAAGATTCTCCGGTGCGTTGAACGTATAGAAAATTCTCCCCTGGTCAATCACTCGGAGGTCGAGACAAATTGCTATGCGCCTTTTCGTAGGCCCTACAATGCATTGGTTTTTACTGCATTGTGGGGCCCATGGCAATGCACTGCCATTGGTTGGGGACTTGGACAAAAATTGCTCTTTGCTAGTATATGCCGGAGATGGGAGAAATAGTAGCTAGTTAACCCCGCATTTTTTATGATGTAATATCATAATATCATCATATATATATATACAAAAAAGCATTAACATAGCCAATATAAGGATTGATGTGAAATAAAATTTTTATGATGATGGTCAATATACTACATTATTATGTGTTAAAAATGTTTTTTATTGTTAATATGTAGTAGAAGAAAATTGTTATAAATAAAAATAAACTCCGCTGATTACAACAAAGTTGATATGGCCGAGTTGGTCTAAGGCGCCAGATTAAGGTTCTGGTCCGAAAGGGCGTGGGTTCAAATCCCACTGTCAACATTATTTTTTCTGTTTTTAATATTTTTTATTTTCTATAAAATAAAAAACGAAATCCCAGTGTAAACAAGTTTTCTTCTCCCTTCTTTATTTCTTTTTGATTGTAAATTAAAAAAAACAGTTTTTTTTTAATTTCTTGTATCCAAAAACACTTCAGGTGCAGATTTTATTAATCCAAGCCTTATTCTCTCCCAATACCCTGAACCGCGAAGCCTGGCAACGACTTCTTCTGCGCTCGCATCTTCGGTGATCTCTTCTCTAGAATCACCGACGGTGCTTTTTTTTTGGGGTGGTTGCGGTTGGATGTCGGTCTTTGACGTCGAAGGTTCCCGGTGAATCATGTGCGTCCGCTAGGCGGATTATAGTCCAGATTCAGATTCTTTGTCGTGGATCGTGCGTGTTTGGAGCATCCGCGGCGTATTCACTGGACAGTAATTTCTTCTCCTGCATTGCGTGATTTTGCATCAATAGGTTTAGCCGAGTACATATTTGTGCCCATGTTTGTATTTCTTGTTTACCTACAATTTTATAGCTGTACGTGCATATATTGTACCGAATTTTACAACATATGCAGTATAGTAAGGTATCAATTCCCTTTTTAAAGACTTGTTTGATAGATTTTATTACACTCTGATGATACAGTCGGTCATACAATCCTAGACCTTAATTAAGATCTGGTTCATACGGTCGTAATCGCTTGGCCGGTAAAAATAAGTCCCCCCAAACAAAATCTACATTATATACAATGAACCAACGGTATGTCGGTACAAGCGTGCTGCCTTCGTAAAAGTCTAGCTATTGCTTAACCATTGTGTATAAAGATGTAATGAATGTTATCATATAGTTGTGTATCATTTCCTTTTTTTTTCAGAGACTGGTCTGATCAATTTATAATAAAGTTCAAAAAGATTTAATGTATCTACTTCTTTATATTGGCAGCCCCTATTTGGCTATTGACACATCAATTTCTATGAGTTATAACGCGCCTTTTAAAAACATGCATTATACATGCATATTTAGGAAAAGTGTTCAACACGAAAATTTTAGATCTCATCGAGATCTACAACTTTCTTGTTGAACACTTTTCCTAAAAATGCATGTACAAAGCGTATTTTCAAAAATTCGTCAAAATTTTGTTATAATTACAATCAGGGCGACAATACGTCTTGTGCGTGCATTTTTAGGAAAAGTGTTCAACACGAAAGTTGTAGATATCGATGAGATCTACAATTTTCGTGTTGAACAATTTCGCTAAATATGCACGTATAATGCATATTTTCAAAAGGCGCGTTATAACTCATATAAATAGGTGTGCCAATAGCCAAATATGGGCTGCCAATATAAAGACCCATATTTTATAGGTATTTGGTGGATTTGCTGCATGATACGCTGTATAATTAATGATGATTGAAAAGCTCCGATATCTATCTTAACTGCAGTCTCGAAGTTCTTAAATCATTATTTTCTCTCTTAAAATTTTGTCAAAAGATAATATTCTCGACTCACAAACTTGTAAGTATGGACATATTGTTGGCTTTAAAGTTTAAAGAGCATGGAATCTTTATCATGAACTAATCACAAAGAAGATATGGCATAGTAGCAATAAATCATGATTAGTGGTTCACATAAGAAATCGGCATGAAAATCAACGTAATTCGATTTCTTCTCAATGCATGGAAATCGGCGTAAGTCAATTTCTTATCGTCGCATGGATATTGACGCAAGTCGATTTGTTATCAACGCTTGAAATTGACGTAAGCCGAAGAAGAAAAACGATGCACGTTGATATGAATTCAACATACAGTCGAATTATAACAAAGCCCACATGATTTTTCAAATGATAAAACTATTTTTGTATACAAAAATACAATTCAACAATTTTTCTAACACCCAACCCCAAATTAAAATCCGGTGTGGTGCATTTATGAATTCTTTTTATGTTTCTTTCAACATAATAATGATGACTGAAGATTTATATATCCACTTAAAGTGGAGGAGTTTGACAAGGTGAGACTAAAAGTTTCATTTGAACTGTACCAAATAGAAGTTCATTTGGGAGAACCGCAATGAAAATATAGAATAAAACTCGTGGACAAGCATTAAGCTTTGGCAAATTCCTCAAATTTTCATTAAAATTTTAAAGAGAGACAAGGAATTCCTGAAATATTCAAAACATTAATAATTAGAACCCTTGCATTTATAAATGGAAGTCAAATCAGACCAATTTTAATAGAAAACAAATAAAAATAAGATTTTTTTTTCATTATGCTTTGCTGGTTAAAACCGTATTGCAATTAGGCCAGCAATGCTCTAAGGTTCTGAGTGTTGGGCAGTGAATGGTGTACATGAGCAAAAAATGGGAGTTGCGAAGATGAGAATGCTTAGGTGGATGTGTGGTCACATGAGACTGGATAAAATTAGGAATGAATGTATCAGGGATAAGACAGGAGTGACCCCAATTGTAGAGAAGATGCGAGAAGCTCGTTTAAGATGGTTCGGACATATACATAAGAGACCATAACAGACCATTAGAGGCACTTGTTAGGCGTTGTGAGAGTTTAGTCAGTAGACATGTTAAATGGGGGAGGGTAGACCAAAAAAAACTTGGAATGAAACTATAAAGAAAGATATGATGTACTTAGGCATTAGTGAGGCTATGATTAAAGATAGGACGCAATGGCGGCAAAGGATCCATATAGCCGACCCCGCTATGGTGGGATAAAGGCTTGAGTGTTGTAGTTGTTTGTTTGTTTATGCTTTGCTGGTAAAAACTACTTTTGTTTACTGAAATCATTGAACAATATTTATCGTGCTCTTGATTCTCATATTCTACCAAAGCCGAGTGCAGTAAATCAAACATGAACTCCCAAAAGATAACTGATTTCATGCTACCATTCAAAGAGAATATGAGACATTGCAGTAAATCAAGTAGGAACTCCCAAAAGGTAGAATCATGAGTCACTTCTCTTTGCATATCAGTTATCTCATCAGGCTTTGTTAGGTTCTTAACAGAAAATCATTCAACAATCTTTATTGTGCTCTTGATTCTCTTTGTCAAATAGCTTAAGACACATATCATACACTGGAAGTGACTCATGATTGCATATCTTAGGTTAACGGGTTGGATCGAGAAATATGAGTTATTCACGATGAAGCCTGATGAGACAACAAATACGATATTCACCAATCTCAGAAATTCCTCCAGGTCACTTGGTGAGGAATTTTAGAATATAGATATATGGTGGGAAAGATTTTGAGATCGCAATCACCTACATTATATTGAATGGTCATTGCAATCCATGAATCACATGACTCAAGCAAAATGAGTCTTGAGATTCTTCTAGGCAATCTGAAGATACATAAGGTTTATTGAAGTTGTAGAGTCAAGTGGTAGCTACCGCCGACACGAAGCTCAAGCTTATTGTACTAAATGCAGAGAAATAAGAGAAAGATGAAGGTGATGATAGAGATGCAAATATGATGATTCTTACGAAAGGAATGCAGAAATTCTCCTAATAGCCTGGACATAACAAATATCCTTCAAAGAGCATGTATATACACTCAGCACGATCAAAGAAATCTAAAACTACAGAATGAGGGGAGGAAGAGAAATGCGTGTCCTTAACGTCCTACAAATGGAAGAAGACATGCCACATCTATAATGAGTACTTGAAACCAAGTAAGAAGGAGAGACGCAAATATGAGCAAAAGAAAAGTCTGAAGGCATCCATCTGGACGAGGCAAGAGGAATCGATGCTGATTTTAGTTGTGATATAGAGAAGTAGAAAACTCAAATGTGCTTACTTGGTGAGGTAGATGATCTTAAAGATGAGGATGATTGTAGTCCCATGCTTGGTGATGTGCCTTGAATGTTGATGAAACACTTTACTTATACATCAAAAAGTTTATGTACATAGATATTAACAGTGACATTTGTAATCTTTTTTAGCAAAGCTCTCATCCAAAATGAAAGATAGTCACTCTTCTTAATAGACCTCATGCTCCAAGTGTGTTGATCTAAATGGGAATATTATTGATTTAACTAATAAATTATTTAAGGCTCACTTCGATGAGGCTAATTTGAAATGGAGCAAAGAGCGATTTAGAGATTAAAGTGATGCAACTTCTAGTCTGGTTACAACTTGGAAGATCAAGACATTCACAAATATGTTTGTGGTGTTGGTTATTGAAATTTTTTGCATTTAGGGAAGAAATAGAGCACACATCCTATTAACAAAACTCTGAATTGTTAGCTAAATAAAAGTTAATATCACTGGAATTTTCAGCCAAAATTGCAAATAAAAAAAATCAATCAAAATGCATACCATGTCACTGAAAATTTTAGAAAAAATTGCATAACAAAACACCAAAGATTTCTGCAAAAACTTGATGCCAACTCTATGAAGTTCCATCCAATATTAAAATCATTCAGCCATTATTAAACTTAATTTCCCTAAATCTTGCAGAAATGAGTTGCAGAATTTGAGAAACTGAAGGGGGAACCCTCTGCATTTGTAAATCCAGCTACAACTGTACTTTCTCTATAACTAAAAGTAATTCCAAATCACAATCTCTTTATAGGTTCTTCATACCTTATGTTTTTTCTCTTTTAAAATTCTGAATAAGCACACACTCAGCCTCCAGTCTCTTCGACAGGAAAAGTCAGCTCACATGTTTTATTGGTATATTTAATTACCTATTGAAATTTCTCTGCACATAACAAATCAGTTCTTAACAGTTATTTTAGCGCGACTTCTGCTATATTATGGCCTTCAGTATTCCTAATTTTAATAGAATGCAAGGGAACAAAATATGCAAGCAGGTATATATGCAAGAATATCACAGTTCTATGCAGTAAATAAGCACAACTATTTTTGGAATTCTCTACTCATTTTGATAAGCAGTTTGAAGCTTGGAGAGAGGGTAAAACAGGCTATACATGGATTGATGCCATCATGTTACAGGTTTATTCATTGTTATCAATCCATTTTTTTGGCTTGATTTTATAGCATGATTGTTTGATTACATTATCTCATCATCACTGTTACTGATACCATCCTGAACTTTGTTAATTTCTTCCTGATTTGTCATGCATCTCAATCATTGTTTCTCTTGACACAGCTTTCAATTTATTCTCCTGAAATTGATTGATAATTTATTTGACTTCAATATCAGTCCTTCGAGATTAACATCTGTTAAAATCACAACGAGAACGTAACAAAATAACCCAACCGTGTATTCAATCTCATTCATGTATCCTTATCTGAACCCCCGAAGAGTCTCAATGCGGCGGATCACAAATTCATTCAATCTTCATTTGAGCTGTACCAAATAGAAGCTCGTTCGGGAGAAATATGTCGGCAGAGAATACAGAACTACTCTATACATCCATTGGGAAGAACTTTTTCTACACTTGAGAAATATCCAGAGGTGCTTATTTTGTAGCTTGCCACATCCTTATACTACGAAAAAGGTGGCTCAAATCTTCCCAGACTCAGTGGTGAGATTTTATGGCATTCCCCAGTTCATGGACAGTGACAGCGATGATGTGTTTATTAGCGATTTCTGGCAAGAGTTATTCCGCATCTTACAGGTCCAGCTCCGGTTGTCGACGGCTTATCATCCTCAGACAGAGGTGGTGAATAGGCGCATTGAAAGCTACCTTAGATATATGTGCTTCAAAAAGCCTAAAGCTTGGTCGCGTTGGCTTCCTCTTGCGGAATGGTAGTGTAATACCACATTCCAGAGTGCCATTCGCATGAAGGGGCAACTAGTTTTGAGTCGTTCTGTTCTCTAGCTGCTCGGGAGAGGGTTATTTTGATTTTGAAACATAACCTACATCAGGCGCAGAATTGTATGCGGGTGCTGGCTGATAAGAAGCAAAGAGAACGGGTTTTGGCCATTCAGTGTTGGGTGTATGTTCGAATTCAGCGTTATAAGCAAGCAAGCTTGCATACTCACAGCTTCCACAAGCGCGCATTCATCAGTGTTAAGAGAGGGCAAGTCCAGTGGCATATTTTCTAAATTAACCACCTCTGGCGCGCATTCATCATACATTTAGCACCGTGGTGTGTTGTGAAATCGGATCGAGTTAAGCCGCGGTAGCGCAACGGAATTTCACGAATGAGCAAGAACCAGTATCGCGCAAAATAAAATACGGAACGAGATTCTAGCATACACAGACGACACAAAAGATTACGTGGTTCGGAGTATGAGACTCCTACTCCACGGGGAGAGCGCGCCGAAAGATCCACTATAAATATGAGATGAGGTTACCAGATACAGCAGAGACCGATACACGGTCAAGCAAAAGAGAGAGAGATGCAAAAAACTGAAGAAGAACGCTGTCGGAATTCCGACACTGATATCGCCGAGCGATATCGCCCTGTCTTCTTCCTGGATCCGCCGCCGCCTGGACTGCACGCCTGAAGCCGAACACACCTGGATCGACTGCCTTGTGCCGCCGCGTCGCCGCCTGGCCAATCGCTCTGCCTCCCGGGCCCAAGACCCGCCGCCGGTGCTTCCGCACGCCTGGACCACCGCCCTGTGCCGCCGCTCTCACCGGAACCAAGTTCCGCGGCTGGTGCCGGCCTGGATCACACTGAGGGCCTCCGCCGCTGTTGAAAAACTCCCGGAGCCACCGCTGCCGCTGCCCGCTGCTTCCACCTGAAACAGCCCGAAAAGCTCCCTTGGCCTGAGGCCGCCTGTCGCCGCTGGACAGAGCCGCCGCCTCCTTGCCGCCGAGCTACTGGCGCCGCTGCTGCCGCTCACCTCTCTCAACTGCCTCCTCCCTCCTGCGGAATTTGTTTGGCGTGTGATAAACCGAATGAGGCAATCCCCATATATATAGGCAGAAGATATCAACCCCATTAAAGGAGATATCAATTTAATTAGGGGAGTGCCATAATTAGGCTCGGCAAAATAGGAAAGGCCACCCGGCTAAATAAGGAGATTTAGAATCCCCCCTAATTAATATTCCTATAATAGGACTCCTTTCAATAGAAAACAATGGCCTCCCATGGATCGATGAGGTGGCGTGATCTCAACGATCCGAGCACATGGATTAGTGAGGTGTCACAAATCCAACAAACTCCACCTTGACACCTCACCCGAACGTAACTCCACCTCCACCTTGGATCTCCCCTACCGGCGACTACGAACCCCCTCTCCCTGGGGTCTGACCGCGATCAACGCGCATCAGAATGAGTCAAGTCAAGACCGCTCTTGAACTTGACTCCAGTCACTGGACTTCCTCGCAAGTCCGTACTAATATCCCTCCAGGATATCTCCCGCAACTTCCTGCCTCTACCTCTACCGAACTCCCTCAACTCCCGGTGGCGCACCCCGACGAGCTTCGCCCTTGCCCTATAGACCGAGTCTTTTGCAAGACGACTCGCACTCAACCTCTCACTGTGCGACTCCACCTTCTCCTGAGTGATCATGAGTTCCCTGGTGGGACCCTTGAGCCGGATGGTTCCCTTTGCGGCGTCTGGGCTCTCCTGAGATGACTCTCCGCCCACGGATGCGAAAACTTTACCTCCGCCAAGATCCTTTCTCTGCGCACACGCCCTCGCCACGAAACCTGCCCTGCTCCTCCGCCGGTCCTTCTTCCCGGACTTCTCCTTGCCGAGGAGAGCCTTGTGAAGACCTTGCTGGACGAGAACGGCCTTTATGCGCTTCTGCCAAAGGCCAAAATCAATCTTGCCGTCGTACCTAGAAATCTCGAATTTTGCCGACATTGTCTTGCTCGCAGAGCTACTGGGCGATCAAGATGATATTCACGGAACCGATCTGGGAAGATAAGGAGCAGACCAATGTCGTCACCCACCGTTGACCCAAATCAGAGAACCGGAACGTCCAGACGATCACCCCCGCCGAACCTCGCTTTGATACCAATTGTTGTGAAATCGGATCGAGTTAAGCCGCGGTAGCGCAACGGAATTTCACGAATGAGCAAGAACCAGTATCGCACAAAATAAAATACGGAACGAGATTCTAGCATACACAGACGACACAAAAGATTACGTGGTTCGGAGTATGAGACTCCTACTCCACGGGGAGAGCGCGCCAAAAGATCCACTATAAATATGAGATGAGGTTACCAGATACAGCAGAGACCGATACACGGTCAAGCAAAAGAGAGAGAGATGCAAAAAACTGAAGAAGAACGCTGTCGGAATTCCGACACTGATATCGCCGAGCGATATCGCCCTGTCTTCTTCTTGGATCCGCCGCCGCCTGGACTGCACGCCTGAAGCCGAACACACCTGGATCGACTGCCTTGTGCCTCCGCGTCGCCGCCTGGCCAATCGCTCTGCCTCCCGGGCCCAAGACCCGCCGCCGCTGCTTCCGCACGCCTGGACCACCGCCCTGTGCCGCCGCTCTCACCGGAACCAAGTTCAGCGGCTGGTGCCGGCCTAGATCACACTGAAGGTCTCCGCCGCTGTTGAAAAACTCCCGAAGCCACCGCTGCCGCCGCCCGCTGCTTCCACCTGAAACAGCCCAAAAAGCTCCCTTGGCCTGAGGCCGCCTGTCACCGCTGGACAGAGCCGCCGCCTCCTTGCCGCTGAGCTACTGGCGCCGCTGCTGCCGCTCACCTCTCTCAACTGCCTCCTCCCTCCTGCGGAATTTGCTTGGCATGTGATAAACTGAATGAGGCAATCCCCATATATATAGGCAGAAGATATCAACCCCGTTAAAGGAGATATCAATTTAATTAGGGAAGTGTCATAATTAGGCTCAGCCAAATAGGAAAGGCCACCCGGCTAAATAAGGAGATTTAAAATCCCCCCTAATTAATATTCCTATAATAGGACTCCTCTCAATAGGAAACAATGACCTCCCATGGATCGATGAGGTGGCATGATCTCAACAATCCGAGCACACGGATTAGTGAGGTGTCACAAATCCAACAGTGGTAAACCTCCTGATCAGATTGCTCCCTAACCTTCGTCGGTGACGGTGGATCGAATACAGCTACTGGTGCAGTTGATGAAAAGTGATTGACAAAAAGTGATTGTAGTACCACTGGCTGTGCTTGAGGGCCTGTAGTGGATGCAATGTTTAGTCTTTGATGAAAAGTGATTGTGTCGTGGGGTAGAGGTGCGGGGGGAGTTGTGCTCAACTATCTAGGTGTTCCATTCATCCGTTCAGAGATCTTGCATCTCTTAGAAGTAAATCCTTCTTGTCTTCTAGTTGAATGTTTGTAATAACTACATATTCATCTCTCGCTGTTTGTTGATTTGTTCAATTGGATTGGATTTCCCTTGATCTGTGGTGGTGAATATTGAATTTCCTGTTAAATTATGTTATTCTTGAGATGTGGTGAATAACTACATATTCATCTCTCGCTGTTTGTTGATTTATTCTAGCTGCAGATTGAAGAATTTTGTTTAACAATTGTTCTAATCCCACACTTTGGATAGAACCAGATCAACATTCTTGATTTTAAACTGGCAATCCTGCTCTATCTGGGGGATACACAAAACGTTTTGTGAATCTCTGTTAGTGAACGAAACTGAAGAGAGGAAGGAGGAGTCATAGAGATCTCAAACCTCAATATTTACTAGACTGCTCGTTTGGTAGAATTACAGCTCTATTCCTGATTTCTCAATAATAATAAAAACTAAGGTTAGATTTGTTGTGATTACAACGTGATCATCAATATCAACCAAATTGAAAACGACATAATACTCGATAATCTAAAGATACGGAGCAGAACAGCATAATATATCTGGAACATTTAATGGGCTTCTCAATTAAGGATTCAGATGTGAAAAGGTAGGACGATGTACAGCAAAAGCAGAAGACTATTAAACGACGAAAAGCATTCCAGTTGGAATGACCAAAAGAGAACATCTAGGAAAGAAAGATCAGCCTCCGAATCCATATAGAGTGCGTCCCTGGCGCTTGAGGGCGTAAACGACGTCCATTGCTGTGACGGTCTTCCGGCGAGCATGCTCGGTGTAGGTGACGGCATCACGGATAACGTTCTCAAGAAAGATCTTCAGCACACCGCGGGTCTCCTCGTAGATTAGGCCGCTGATACGCTTGACGCCGCCTCGGCGAGCAAGCCGACGGATCGCCGGCTTCGTGATGCCCTGGATGTTGTCGCGCAGGACCTTCCTATGGCGCTTGGCGCCTCCCTTTCCCAGGCCCTTTCCTCCCTTTCCACGACCAGACATTGCCGATGTTTCTTGTAGCTTCTTTTCGCCGGAGTAAACTCGCCGGAATAGAGATGTTGGAGGCGCTAGATGAAGATGGCTTGTTGAAAAAGGCGGAGAGCGTATCTCATTTATAGAGGAGGACGGCTGGGATATTTAGCGCTAAACGGGGCGCACTGAGGAAGCCACGGGAAGCACTTTCCTGGTTTCGTGGCAGTGGGATTTCACTTGGACGGCTCTGATCAATTTCGGTGTGTTTTGCGGATCGATGACGTGGCAGTTTATGTGTTGTCGATCAGCCCAAACGGTATTGCTCCCTCCAGGCCCATTTGAATTTTTATCATCGAATAAAATTAGTAATAATAGGGAATTCAGTCTATCGATTTTATATACTTCATGAAATCAGTTCTTATAAATTTTTTAAGCTGATTTCTGTCCATAAATTTTATATACTTCATGAAATTTCCAATAATTTTTCAAGTAGATTTTGGTCTCTATATTTTTAGCTTTTATCAAAATAAGCCATTCTTTGTAGTGGTTTCCTCCGACAAGCATTCTCTTCTTTGTAGTGGAGTGTGTGCGACCAGCAAGCTCGCGCGGTCTGGAGATAGCGCGGGCGCTAGTGCTAGCGAATAGGAGAAACGGACTCTGTCCGCGACCAGTTATTGTTTCTTATTCTCGGCTGTTGTGAATCAAGTTGTATGTGACTTGTATTTAGTTCATTTACTTGTAATTGTTGTAACTACTTCTACTTGCCAAGTAATAAAGAAGTGTTTTTGTTCATTCTTGGTGTGCTTGTCTCAGTGTTCCATAGATCCTGAAAATTTCACATGGTATCAGAGCTAAGTTGGAACAAGCACTGAGTAACAAGTACTGAGCAACTAAGATGGACGGAGGAGGAGGCTATGCGAAAGGCCTTGGCATTGAGTTACTGACTCATACAAACTGTAAGAAGTAGAGGGCATGCATGGAGAGCTACCTTCTTGGAGAGGACCTATGGGAGGTCGTTGATGGAGATGAGAAAGAGGAGGTTGTAGCTGTTGAAGGCAATGCTCAAGATGTGAGAGCTTGGAGGAAGACAAATGCCAAAGCGGAGTTCACCTTAAAGAGAGCTATCTCACCTGACTTGTTCGACCACATCATGGGTTGTAAGTCAGCTTCTGAGATCTGGAAAGCCCTCAACGGATTGTTCGATAAGAAGAATGTAGCTCGGCTATAGTTCTTGGAGAATGAGTTGGGACAGTTCACTCAATGAGAGTTGTCGATATCCATCTTCTTCCTAAAAAAGTAGAATCTATGTGCAGAGATCTCGACCTTGGATCCTGATTAGCCGATCTCTGAGGCGAAGCTGAAGAGACACATACTCAGAGGCCTGCGGAAGGAGTATGTTACCTTCATTACTTCTGTGCAAGGATGGGCTACTCAGCCCTCCTTACTAGAGCTGGAGAACCTATTGTTGTCACAAGAGAGCTTGGCAAAGCAGATGGCGAGAGTGTCTATCTTAGGGGGAGATAACGAGGTGTTGTCCTCAGGCAAGAAGAAGACCTGAGACAAGAAGATGAAGAACTTTGGAGATGGGCCGTCAACGTCATCTCAAGGAGATGGGAGGAAGTTCCTCCCTGCTCGCGACGAGAGAGGGAGACGAGAGAGGGAGACTTCTTTGCTATGCCTGTAAGAAGTACGGGCACATGACAAAGGACTGTCGGTCTAATCTGAAGACCAGTCACATTGCTGAGAAGGAGGAAGGCCACTAGAGAGGCGGAGCGAGAGGTGGAGGTCACCAGGGTGGTGAAGGCGGAGACAACCGCTTCCTGACTGAGATGACAACAACGTCAGTCGATGCCTTAGCCTCCATAAATTTTGAGAACGACTGAATAGTGGATTTCGGTTGCGGGCATCATCTCACTGGAGATGTGTCCAAGTTTGCCTACTTGAAGGCATATGGAGGAACATATGCTATTATTACTGCGGATGATACAGTGCATCGTGGAGCAAGAAGGGATGGTATCCCTTGAAAGTGAAGAGAAGTCTGTGACACTAAAGAGTGTGTATCATGTGTCGGGCATGAAGAAGAATCTCTTCTTGCAATATGGAAAGTCACATTGACTTTCGTTTGACAAGTCAGAGACAAGGTGTAAGGCACCTCTTGAGTGCGTACACTCTGATGTGATGAGGTTGTGCGCCACCCTTACTTATGGAGGCAATACATATGCGTTGGTTCTGGTGGATGAATACACCCGCTACACGTGGGTTTACTTTCTGAAGGAGAAGTCAGAAGTGTTTGAGATGTTCCAGGAGTGGAAGGAACTTGTGGAGGGGAGGCTGAACATGAGGGTGAAGAAGGTGAGAAGTGACAATAGGGGAGAGTTTACCTCTAATGTTTTTGCTTCTTTCTGCAAGAAGTTCGGCATTCAGTGAGAGCTCTCTTACGCTCACACCCCTCAGCAAAATTGGGTCGCAGAGAGGAAGATCTGCCATCTGGTGGAGACGACCAGGAGTTGGCTACATGCCAAGGGGATTCCCAAAGCCTTATGGGCGGAGGGAATGACATGTGCAACCCACGTGATCAACATGCTACCTCTGAGTCCTAACAGGATGGTCTCTCCACACCAGCTCATGTTCGGAGAGAAGCCAAATGTGGGCCACATGAGAGTTTTTGGCTTTACTTATTTTGTGCACGTTTTGGATGCTCAGAGAACCAAGTTGGAGCCGAAAGCACGAAAATGTGTCTTCATCGGCTATGATGAGCGGAAGAAGGGTTGGAAGTGCATGGATCCACAGACTTACAAGTTCGTCGTCTCGTGCGATGTGGTGTTTGACGAACTGATCTCGTATCAGGGAGTCTCTTCTGTGGTGCTGTCGGAGAGTGAAGAATCAAGCAGGAGAGAAGAGAGAGTCAACGAGGACTCTACTGTTGAGTTGGAGTTATCCCTAAGTGCTCCATCACTATCTAGCTCAGGAGGAGCTTCGAGTTCTAGAAGTAGGGGGAGCAGTGCTCCACGAGATGGTGGGAGAAGAGCTGCATAGGAGTTTACCGGAGTGGTAGAGAGGGACAAGCCTTGAGGAGGTTGAAGCGGACCATCGTCTTGTCTTCTCGCTATAAGGAGGGGAACTTCGTGAGTTTGGGCTCTTGCTTCTTCGCAGGACCACTCGATGAGAGGGAACCTGCCCGCTTTGAAGATGTAGTTGGCATTAAGGAGTGGGATGTGGCTATAAACGAAGAAATGAAAGCTTTGGAGAAGAATGAGACATGGGACCGTGTTCCCATGGTGGAGGGCATCAAACCTATCACCTGCAAGTGGATGTACAAGGTTAAGAAGAAAGCTGACGGAGGAGTAGAGCGGTACGAGGCTAGACTTGTCGCTCGAGGTTTCTCGCCAAACTATGGAGAGGACTACGAGGAGACGTTTAGTCCTGTGGCGAAGATGACGTCGGTGAGGACGGTGATTGCTCCGGCAGCGTGTCGAGGGTGGAAGTTGTGGCAGCTTGATGTGAAGAATGAGTTCTTGTATGGAGAGAGTGACAAGGACATATTCATGGTGCAACCACCTAGATACGTTTCCAAGTCTCATCCACATTATGTGTGCAAGTTGAAGAAGGCCATCTACGGGTTGAAACAGGCGCCGAGAGCCTGGTATGGAAAGATTGCGGAGTATTTGCAGTTATGTGGTTATGATGCCTCAGACTCAGACTCTAGCATGTTTGTGAAGAAGAGTGAAGATTTTCATGTGCTGGTGCTGTTGTACGTCGACGACATGATAGTGACGGGGAACAACAGTGAAGAGGTCGCGACGCTGAGACAGTAGCTATCTATTCGCTTTGAGATGAAGGATCTTGGTGAACTGCACTATTTCCTTGGTCTTCAAGTAGAGAGGAGAAGAGGCGGGCTATTCGTCTCCCATAGGTCTTATGCTGAGAAAATTGTCGAGAGATTCGACATGAAGGAGGGGAAGAGCAGCTCTGTTCCACTGGAGGTTGGGTTGAAGCTTCGGAAGGAAGAAGGGAGGATTCTTCCAGATCCAAAGATCTTATGGACACTGATGGGGAGTCTTATCTACCTGACTATCACAAGGCCGGACATCACCTTTGCAGTCGACCGAGTTAGTCGGTACATGCAGGAGCCGTGGAAGCCTCATTTGGAGGAAGCTAAAGGAATTCTGAAGTACGTGAAGGGGACCCTTGAGATGAGGTTGTCTTATGGAGAGAAGTCTGACTTCAAGCTGCATGGATACATGGATGCGGACTACGGAGGTGATGTTGATGATCGCAAGTCGACCTCAGGTCATGTATTTCTATGTGGAGCTGCTGCTATCTCGTGGTGTAGCAAGAAGCAGGATTCTATCTCCCTTTCCACGACAGAGGCTGAGTACAAGACGATGTACTTAGCAACCCAGGAGTGTGTCTGGATGAGGAGGCTGATGGAAGATGTGGACGAGAAGGTCGGTGGACCTACTGTTCTTCGCGGTGACAACGAGAACGCCCTGAAACAGGTAACCAACCCAGTGTGTCACGCAAGAACAAAGCATATAGAGATCGATCATCACTTCATCAGAGAGAAAGTGTTGGGTGGCTTGATTGTGGTGGAGTATGTGCGGAGCGAAGACAACATAGCAGACATATTCACGAAGCCCTATATGTGAGGCCATTCAGTAGGCTTCGCTCGTTGCTCTGAGTTGTTGACGGAGCTCACTTCAAGGGGGGGGTGCTAGAATTGTGAAGTGAGCTAGCGCAGGCGCTAGCACTAGCGCCGACGCTAGCTCAGCTTTTAGGTGCCCCCCCCCCCCCCCCCGAGATTATAAATAGGGGGCCAATTCTTCTGCAGAGTAAAATCAGAAAAAAGAGGAGACTTGAGCGGTCTCAGTGAGAGCGAACTTGGAGTGAGTTCGGCAAGAGGCTTGGGCGGTCTAATAGGCGGTCTCAAGTAGAGAGGGAACTCAGAGTGAGTTCGGAGCAACCTAGAGCAAGGTTCGCGAGCTGTGTGAGACCGCGAGATAGCGCAGGCGCTAGGAGGTAGCGCAAACGGTAGCGGCTTGTGAGATTTGGCGGTCTGCATCTGCGGTCTCGTCAGGAGTGTGTGCGAGCAGCAAGCTCGCGCGGTCTGAAGATAGCGCAGACTCTAGTGAGGGGAGGAGAAGCGGACTCTGTCCGCGACCAGTTGTTGTTTCTTATTCTCGGCTGTTGTGAATCAAGTTGTATGCGACTTGTATTCAATCCATTCACTTGTAATTGTTGTAATTGCTTGCAAAGTAATAAAAAAGTATTTTTGTTCATTCTTGATGTGCTTGTCTCAGTGTTTCATTGATCCTGAAAAATTTCACAGGCACATCCCGTTCGACACACTATTGGTTTGAGAATAATAAATTTTAGTATGTATTTGATTAATATTTGCGAGTGTTTTTGTAGTGTGCAAGTTCATTACTCTCATATGATGAAGTTGAAAAAGAACTTGTAATAACATGCACTTTTGTATAACAATCAAACATCTATATGACAAATTAAATAATAAAATTTAAATGAACATTGAATTGTATCATGAATTTTATGTGCAGTAAAATTGATTTTAATTCTTAGGTCAGAAATAATTGAAAGAATAATTTACAAGTGATATTATTTGAATAGAAACAACTAACGTGAAAGATCGGGTTTGCGAAGAATTCATTGTGAATAGTGTTGGGGCATGGGTCTACACATCCCGTTCGACACACTATTGGTTTGAGAATAATAAATTTTAGTATTTATTTGATTAATATTTGCAAGTGTTTTTGTAGAGTGCAAGTTCATTTCTCTCATATGACATAAGACATGAAGCTACAACAAATATCGAGCTAAAATGATAAGTCGTAGGCTAACTTTACAACCTACCGTTGGTGATAACCAGTACTGCCCGACAATAACACTCATGACTTTCAAATAGAGCTTTGCTGAAATTGGATGTTGTCATAAATAACTCAAAAATGATGATAGCGTCGACGATAGCCACTACTGCCAGGATAGCTTGAATCTCTTATTATGGCAACAATGCGTCTTGGAGGGAAGAAATTCTTGAACTTCAAGTTTATTACCGCCTGATGATAAGACATATCGCCCAACGATAATTCTATTTTAGCAACATTGCATCGTCATGGGGATTGGATGAAGAAGGGAGTGCGAAATTTATTTTTACTAATGCCCGACGATAGCTCGATATCGTCCAGCGTTAGCGCAAAACTAAATAAGAAAAGCTCGTATGCACTGAGGACGAAAATTAGCGTGGGGACTCATGTTTCGACGCTACCGCCTGACGATAGTCACTATCGTTGTCGATAACTCACAGAGATTTATAGATACATATTTTTGTCTCGGGTTTTGAATGCTCGCACGAATATTTTCAGAGGAAGGGTCGCCCCAGCCGTCAAAGGAGCCTTATTACTCCCAACCCTCAATAACAATGTTACGAAGGAAGATCGACGCTATTACGAGATCATTCAAGTGAAGGGCTCGCATTCTATGATGAATATTTCAAATGACATTTCATTGTCTTCCTCCGACATCATTATAAAAGAGTTTTTTCTACTAAAGATTTTTCTATCTCTTTTTTATTTTGTTGTTTTTTATCTTATACTTTTATCTTTGAATTGAGTAGAAATTCGCCTGCATGTGGCGATTAGATCTAAGAGTAGATATAGGGCAGAAATTTGCCTCAGAGTGGCAATTAGGTCTTATGTTAGATCTAGGGAGGTATCCAGGGGAGGAGAGGCTTGAGGCTAATCGAAGGTTGGATTAGCTAGGGCTTAGGCATGAGGTCAATCCGGGAGTCGCTTGGCTAAGGCCAACTAGTTTATGGTGCGAGTCAATATAGAAAACCAAAGTGTACAACCCGTATTCGCCGAGTGGGCCCCTCAAGCCAGCTGGCGAGACCTGGGCCAGTCAGATCATTCGGCCAGGTTCGGATAGGTGGAAGGGCCCCCAGGTCGATAGGGAAGGAATTCGGCGAGTGGTGCCCTCACGGACCATTCGCCCAGAGGAATGGGCACTCGCCCAGCTAGGCGGGTGCCCAGCGAGTGGTGCCCTCACGGACCATTCCCCCAGGATGATTTGAGGAGGAAATGACCAGGATACCCCTGGTGGGCTGCAAATAGCCCTTCGGAACAGCGGAGTTAGGCTGTTAGCAGACCAATTAGGGGTGTCGTTAGTAAAATTAAAAGACGGATTCATGCTATTTGCAGACCAGCCTAGAAAAATCTATAAATAGACCCTTAAGGGCACCTTGGAGGAGATCCGATTTTAGAGAATCCTCTCCTCCAGGCTAGTTTTTGGTCGGCTACTAGTGCCCTCCAAGGTGCCCGGTTGAGCTCTGGTTTGGGAGGGGAAGCTCTCTAAGATCTTCCGGGTGTGTGGCGGGACCTCCTCGCTTCAGCCTTGGGTCTATTCACATTCTCACATCCACTGTCAAGAGAGTCTAGTGAGGGAGAAGTAAGCATCGGCTACACCCCCAGTGGGTCTGAACTCAAGAGACCTGTTGCAGGTTTCAACATTTTTGGTGCGGTGAGCGTGGACCGTAGCCGGTGAAGGAAAATCTCAAGCTAGGTTCGATGACAGGAGATGGAGGAAATGATTCTGACTCAGGCCACTCGCAGCCGCCAGCAACAGGGGAGTGGCTGGAGATGTTTGAGAAGTTCAAGCGAGAAGTCCTGCAGACAGTTCTCGCTGGTCGGAGCGAGTGCGAGACCCCGGCAGTCCCCGTGGTTCCGCCCCTGCAGATCGGCGAGAATGCACCGGGGCAGCGGCCGGGGAAGGAGGTGCCAGCCGAAGGAAGTGCGCGAGATCTTCCCGGGCGGCAGCTGTTCAGCTGTCCGACGAGTGCTGAGGTGTGCGAGCTGGCTCCGCGCGAGAGGACCATTCGCCGAGCAGGGGAAGGAAGCCCCTTTTGCGAGATGATCCTCTCGGCCCCAGTGCCAGAGGGGTTTCGTGGGCCGGAGATGTCCTACTACACCGGCAAGGAGGATCCAGTCGTGCACCTGCAGTGGTTTGAGGACATGACATCAATCCTTCCCATGTCGGATGCTTTTCAATGCCGACTCTTCGCAACCACCCTGAAGGAGAAAGCAAGGGACTGGTTCCACCAGCTTCCCACAGGTTCCATCTACGCGTTCGATGATCTGCGCCGAAGCTTCCGACTGCGTTTCTCGACGTCAAAAAAGAGGAAGGAGGATGCGGAGGCTCTCTTCAAGATCAGGCAGAGGGAGGGGGAATCCCTGGCCAAGTACGTGGACAGGTTCCAGGAGGAGATACACCTAGTGCAGGAGGTGCCGGGATTCTCCCTCCAGATGGCATTCATCGTAGGGTTGCGAGAGGGGTTCTTCAAGATGGACCTGAAGAGAAGACCTCCTGTGTCCTTCGAGGAGTTGATGGAGCGGGCCGCGGAGGAGATTGAAGGGGAGGCAGCCAACCCCGAATTCTACAAAAGGTTGGCAAAGATGAGCGAGCCCGAAGTGAAGCAGCAAGAGGGAAGAAGGAGAGAGGAACCCAGAGGTCAAGGGTTCGAGAGACCACCTCGGAACTGGAGGTACCAGGAGCCCCACAACAGGTTGGGTTGGAGGAACCAGGAAGGACCAGCGAGAGGTCAGGAAGGAGGATACCAAGGAGGGGAGATGGGGGGAGCCAATCCGGGGTGGAGGCAGGGTCCCCGACCCCCACACCCTCCGCGGGATCAAGCCATGGCGGTAGGCCGAGGAAGAGGGGGAAGAGGAGGTAGAGGAGGAAGAGGAAGAGTGGGAAGAGGGGGCAGGGTGGCGTTGCCCTATTACGATTTTCATCAGGAAGAGGTCCATGCAACGGCCACCTGCCCCGAGTTCTTGGAGATGAGGGAGAGAGGTCAGCCACGGCGGCAGCAGGCCAGGATCGAGGAAGTACTCCCAGAGGCGGAAGAAGATAGGTGTGAAGACCGGGTGGATATAGGAGCTCGAGGGGGAATCAGGGTGATCCATGAAGGGGTTGGGATAGAGGCCTCCCGTAAGAAGAGTTTCCAAGCGATGTTCCGGAGAGACGTCGCGTCGACTTCCCAGACCCCGCCCCCCACAGAGAAGCTCACCTTCTCCTCGGAGGACATGCCCGATTATGAGGATCCGTTCTGCGACGCCCTGGTGATCCAGACGGCCATAGAAAACTTCACGGTTTCCCGGATTTTGGTGGACAACGGGAGCTCGGTGAATGTCATCTTTAAAAAGGCTTTCGATGCGATGGAGGTGGAGAAGAAGAGAGTGCAGGCCTCGGATGGACCGCTGTTCGGTTTCTCCGGGGAAAGGAAGGAGGTTGAGGGAGGTGTTGGCCTCCAGGTGACGTTGGGAGGGGTCCCCAGGAATTGCCGGTTCGTCATCGTTGACTCTCCGAGCAGTTACAATGCCATATTCGGACGCCCTCTCATCAGTGCTTTCCGATGTGTGCCCTCCTCATACCACCAATGCCTGAAGTTCCATAGTGGAGGGGTCCAGATCCGAATCCGGGGAGATGCGAAGGTGGCGAGGCAGTGCTATGTGACTGCCGTCAACACCATCTCTTGGATGGCGGAGGCTGAGAAGATGGATGAAGAGATGAGGGAGACGGAAGGGCCCGGAGAAGAAGCGAAGAAAGGAGTAGAGGAAGAGGGTAGAACCCGAGGAGAGGAGATGGAGATAGCTCAGGGGGAGCGGGTTGAACCAATGGAGGAGGAGGATGCAGCGGAGGAAGAGCCGGCCCGGCTGAGGGCGGCGGAAGAGATAGTTGAGATGGAGGTTACCACCCAGGCAGGAAGGGTGGAGAAGGTGCGGATCAGCGGGGGCCTCGGCCCGGAGGACCAGAGAAGGATGCTGGAATGCATCCAGAAGAACGTGGACGTCTTCGCATGGAGCGCAGCGGACATGCCTGGCATCGATGCGGACGTGGCTTGCCATCGTCTCAACCTCGAGCTAGGAGCTCGCCCCATCCGGCAGAAGAGGAGGGCCATCGCCGACAAACTTGAAGAACCAATCCGCAAGGAGGTGGCCAAGCTCCTCGAAGCAGGTTTTGTATCGGAGATCCAGTATCCAGGCTGGGTCTCCAATGTCGTCATGGTAGGAAAAGGCGATGGCCGCTGGCGCATGTGTATTGATTTTTCTCTATTAAACAAAGCCTGCCCTAAGGATTGTTATCCCCTGCCTCGGATCGACGCGCTGGTTGACTCAGCCGTCGGTTTTTCCGTGATGAGTTTTTTGGATGTTTTTTCAGGTTATCACCAGATCAGGATGCACCCCCCGGATATCAAAAGATGTCTCGTTCATCACCAGGGAGGGGTGCTACTGCTATAAGATGATGCCCTTCGGGTTGAAAAACGCAGGAGCAACCTACCAGAAGATGATGGATCGGGTTTTCAAAGAGCAAAGGGGAAGGAACTTGGAGGTCTACGTAGATGATCTCATGGTAAAGAGCAAGAACGTGAGCATTCACCTACAAGACCTCGAGGAAACCTTCGCCACCATACGTAAGTACAAGATGCGACTGAACCCCCTGAAGTGTGTGTTCGGCGCCAGCAAGGGGAAATTTCTGGGACATCTTCTCACCCCTTTGGGGGTCGAACCTAATCCGGACAAGGTCAAAGCCATAATGGAGCTGGGATCGCCTCGGAATGCCAAGGAGGTCCAGCGATTGACGGGAAAGCTCGCGGGGTTGAGCAGGTTTCTCTCCCGGGCCGGGGAGAAATGCTCCCCCTTCTTCAAAACATTACGAGGCAACCGGAAATTCGAGTGGACAAAGGAGTGCGAGGAGGCCTTCCAAGCCTTGAAGAGGCAACTCACCCAGGCTCCGCTGCTCCAGGGCCCCAAGGAGGGGGAGAACCTATCCTTGTATCTCGGGGTCGGAACCGAGGCCGTAAGCTCTGTTCTGGTCCGGGAGGAAGGCAAGAAACAACTGCTCATCTACTACGTGAGTAGAGTTTTGAGGGAGGCGGAACTCAGATATCCGATCCTGGAGAAGCTGGCTTTCGCTCTGGTCGTCGCAGCAAGGAAACTCAGGCCGTACTTCCAGGCCCACTCGATTCAAGTAGTGACCGACCACCCCCTCCGCCAGATTTTCGAGGGGGTAGAGCACTCGGGGAGGCTCGCGAAGTGGTCAATAGAGCTAAGTGAGTTCAACGTCACCTTCGTCCCTCGACTATCCATGAAGGCGCAGGTAGTGGCAGACTTTATGGCAGATTATGTGGCCGAGTTGGAGGGAGAACAAGCCCCTCTCCATGTTCCATGGAAGCTGCTAGTTGATGGGGCCTCCGGAAAAAATTCTCTTGGGGGAGGGGTGGTGTTGGAAAGCCCCAATGGGATGATGATCGAGCAGACGCTTGTGGTCCATTTCCCAATCACCAACAACCAGGCGGAATATGAGGCGGTGATCGCCGGCTTGCGTCTGGCCACGGAGCTGGGAGTCCAGGATGTGGAGGTCCTCACTAACTCACTGGTAATCGCCTCTCAGATCAAGGGGGAGTTCGAGACAAGAGAGCCAACACTTATGAGATACCTAGCCAAGGTAAGGGGGCTCATTGGGACCTTCAAAACCTTCTCCATCAGGCACATCCCTCGTGAGGAGAGTATCCCAGCGGATCGGTTGGCCAAGGCCGGCCCCCGAGCCGGGGGGACCCTGACAGATTTGTTCCGCCCTTCGATCGAGGAGAGTGAGCTCATGGAAATAGAACAGCGACCCTCTTGGAAGGATCCCTTCGTTACTTTTCTCACGACAGGAAAGTTTCCGGAGGAAGTTCCGGACCAAAGGCGCTTCCGGTACAAGTCCGCCTACTATGTGCTCCATGAAGGTGACTTGTATCGGAAGACCCTTTCTGGTCTCATGGCCCGATGCATTTCAGAGGAGGAGGTCCCGAGGATCTTAGAGGAAGTTCACTCCGGCGAGTGCGGCAGCCACTCGGGAAGCAGGATGTTGGAGGCAAGAATAATGAGGCAGGGATACTTTTGGCCGACCCTAAGTAAAGACGCGGCGGCCTTCGCCAAGAAATGTAAGAAGTGCCAAATGTTCGCCCCGCTTCATCTCATGCCAGCTCAGAGGCTAAAAAGTATCACGGCGCCCTGGCCATTCGCCATATGGGGAATGGACCTGGTAGGACCCTTCCCTCAGGCTAGCGGGCAGAGGAGGTTCCTCTTAGTCATGATCGACTACTTCTCGAAATGGTTGGAGGTCAAGGCGCTGGCTAAGGTTACCTCTCAGGTGGTCCGCAACTTCATATGGGGGGAGATCATTTGTCGACATGGGCTTTCACAGGCCATAGTCACGGATAATGGTCCACAATTCGCAAGCGAGGAGTTCATCAGTTTCTGCGGCCAGCTGGGGATAGACCTCAGGTTTGCATTCGTTCATCATCCCAGGAGCAACGGGCAGGTGGAGGCGACAAACAAGGTCATCGTGAACCTGCTTAAGAAGAAGGTGGGAAATCTGAAGGGCAACTGGGTGGAGCAGCTTCCATCAGTCCTGTGGGCTCTAAGAACTACCCCCAACACAGCCACATGGGAGACCCCTTTCAAGCTCTCGCACGGCTGCGAGGCCGTCATCCCCATAGAGTTCGAAGTCATGACACCACGGGTAAAGACCGCCACAAATGGAGAGGAAGGTTGGAGAGCTGAGAACGAAGAGGAGTTGCGGCTCTCCCTCGACCTCATCGAAGAGGCCCGGGATCTGGCAGCCATTCGCCAGGAAGAGGTCAAGCGACGGATGGTCAAGTACATCGACAAACACATCAGGGTCAAGCAATTCGGAAAGGGAGACCTAGTACTCAAAAAGGTCGATGCGGCTGGAAGGTCTGCCGCCGTAGGAAAGCTTAACCCCAACTGGGAAGGTCCCTATGTCGTGGAAGAGGCACTAAAGTCGGGAGGGTATCGCCTTCAGAACGTGGAGGGTCAACCTCTCAGCCACACATGGAGTGGTGACGATCTTAAGCGCTTCTATCCCTAACGCTATGTAATAACAGTATTTTTGAATGAAGGTATTTCGTTTAAACCATGTGTATAAGTATGATGCTGCAACATGTAGGTAAAGCTCCAAAAGCTTCAGAAGAATGGCCCCGAGCAGACCCGCTGTCCAGGCTCCCATCTAGCTGGCAGGTCCGAAGGCTCACTCGGTGGCAGGTCCTATGTTAAAAGAAAAATGGCCCCGAGCAGACCCGCTGTCCAGGCTCCCATCTAGCTGGCAGGTCCGAAGGCTCACTCGGTGGCAGGTCCTATGTTAAAAGAAAAATGGCCCCGAGCAGACCCGCTATCCAGGCTCCCATCTAGCTGGCAGGTCCGAAGGCTCACTCGGTGGCGGGTCCTATGTTAAAAGAAAAATGGCCCCGAGCAGACCCGCTGTCCAGGCTCCCATCTAGCTGGCAGGTCCGAAGGCTCACTCGGTGGCAGGTTCTATGTCAAAGGAAAAATGACCCCGAGCAGACCCGCTGTCCAGGCTCCCATCTAGCTGGCAGGTCCGAAGGCTCACTCGGTGGCAGGTTCTATGCCAAAGGAAAAATGGCCCCGAGCAGACCCGCTGTCCAGGCTCCCATCTAGCTGGCAGGTCCGAAGGCTCACTCGGTGGCAGGTCCTATGTTAAAAGAAAAATGGCCCCGAGCAGACCCGCTGTCCAGGCTCCCATCTAGCTGGCAGGTCCGAAGGCTCACTCGGTGGCAGGTTCTATGTCAAAGGAAAAATGGCCCCGAGCAGACCCGCTGTCCAGGCTCCCATCTAGCTGGCAGGTCCGAAGGCTCACTCGGTGGCAGGTTCTATGTCAAAGGAAAAATGGCCCCGAGCAGACCCGCTGTCCAGGCTCCCATCTAGCTGGCAGGTCCGAAGGCTCACTCGGTGGCAGGTCCTATGTTAAAAGAAAAATGGCCCCGAGCAGACCCGCTGTCCAGGCTCCCATCTAGCTGGCAGGTCCGAAGGCTCACTCGGTGGCGGGTCCTATGTTAAAAGAAAAATGGCCCCGAGCAGACCCGCTGTCCAGGCTCCCATCTAGCTGGCGGGTCTGAAGGCTCACTCGGTGGCAGGTCCTATGTTAAAAGAAAAATGGCCCCGAGCAGACCCGCTGTCCAGGCTCCCATCTAGCTGGCAGGTCCGAAGGCTCACTCGGTGGCGGGTCCTATGTTAAAAGAAAAATGGCCCCGAGCAGACCCGCTGTCCAGGCTCCCATCTAGCTGGCAGGTCCGAAGGCTCACCTGGTGGCAGGTTCTAAGTTCTAAAGAGATGATCTCAAGAGCATTCGCATAGACCACGCGCCGGAGAGAGGATCACACCCCACTTTCATGACTACCTAAGCGAAACCCCGTGATGCGCGAATGGTAAGGTTCACTCGGTAGCGAGAGGTCGAAAGGGAACGACCGACCTAAGTCATCTCCGAGCATTCGCGGGGTGGCCAAGACAGTCGCATCACGACCTAACGTCCTAATGAGCCTAACGAGGTATAGCGGCGAATAAGAAATAATCAACGTCCTAATGAGCCAAGCGAGATATAACGACGAATGACAAAAAATTGAGATAACACAAAAATTGTAATCGATATATATATATATTTTTCAAGGACATTCGCCCAGTTCATGATTACATCCAAAAGGGAGATAAAAAAGAGAACAAAATACAAAGAACCCGCCTCATGGGCCGGCAGACTTCTCGCCAGAAGGCCCACCGCTTTCGCTCAAATCCAGCAAGAGGGCGTCTTCACGCGGCTGGCCATCCTCGTCCTCCGGGAAGGGGATAGGAATGTAGAGCTCGGGGACGACCTGTCGGGCAGAGAGGCATTCGGCCTCCTCCTTCAGGTACCCAGCCTGCCGCAGCACCTGCAGCGCATGCTTAACGGCGCTCTGGGCATTCTCTTGCATCAGCTGCTCCTATTCGTGGTGGGGGTAGAAGTGCCCCCCACTCGCCAGGGCGAGTGCCGAGGCCTCGGCTTCTCGCGACCGCTAGGCCTCGGCCTTCGCCAACCAGACTTCGTCCTCAAGGCCGACCACCCGCGCGCGAAGCATCTCGGCGACCGTGGTGTTCTGAAAAAGAAAAAGAAAATATTACAAAACATACATATATAGGTGGTAAGAAGAGAGTGCATCAATCGGCAACAGGTCACTCGCGAGAAGGGAAAGTATATACCTCTGCCACGGGGCGGCGGGCGAGAAGGGTTTCCGCAGCTTCCAGCTTTATCTTAAGATCACGCGCCTCGGCAGAAGCGACATTCCGGGACTCCTCAACCTCCTTCAAGTTCCGCGCAAGTTTGATGCTCCGGCGCGAAGACATATGCGCGAGCTCGAGCGCCCGCAGCATGGCCCTGGCACTCTCATGAGCGAGAATCTGGGTCGTCTCGGCATCATAGACTTCGGCGTCTTCTCGGCCATAGAGGGCATACGCGATGGCGTAAGCCTCACCGCTGGCGAGATCGCTCTCTATCCACGACGGATGGAGGGTGGAGAGCGAGACCCTGTTAGCATTCCTATCCCACTTCACCAGGGGAGCCCCCGAGGGGTCCGTGTACTTCTCGCTGCTGGGAAAGTTCCGGTGGTCCCTGGGCAACGGAGGCGGCGGCAACGACGATCTCGCCGTGGTCTCAGCCCCGTCTGGTGCACCCGACCCCAAGGTTTGGGCCGGTGCATCTGCCCCCTGGGTTAGGGCCGGCGCGCCCGTCCCCAGGGTCTGGGTCGGAGCACTCGTTCCTGGGGTCTCGTCCAAGATTCCCTTCCCCTTGGCGGAAGGACTTTTTGGCTTCTTGGAGGAGGATGAAGTGAGCGCTCCGGGTTTTCGCTTCCGGCCGCTGGGCTTGGACGAGGAAGGTTCCTCCCGGCAAGCATCCGCTGCGGCTTGCGCAAGAGGCACGCAGAACCCCGGAGGTCGCGGCGGGTGAAGGGGGAAACTTCGCACACCTACGCAAGAACGCGAATGGGTTAGCGAATGGGGTAAGATACACAGCCTAAAGGAAAGGAGGGGATCTCGAGAAAAACCTACCCTCACCCTGCGGAACGGGCGGGAGTGAATTGACGTTTCGCCGGAGATAGACGAGGTCCATCCCATGCTCCAGAATGTATTGATGGAGTTTGGCCTCGTGCCCACCTAAGGTCGGGGGGGGGGGGGGGGGGGGGGGGGCGGAAGGTTGACTCCTCCTCCTGCACCGGGGCGAGAAGAGTGTTCCCCAGGCTCCCGCTGACGAAGAGGAAGCGGCGAACCCAGTCATGATTTTTGTTCGGGAGCCCATAATGCTTGAGTGGGCTTTGACCCGAGAAGAAGGAGACGCCGTGGGTGCAGCGGAAAGTATAGAGTTTGCGGAAGACGGGAAGCGAGAACTCGATCCCCTCTTCCCGCAGGTAGCATGCGTACCCGACCAGCATGGCGATAGAGTTGGGGTTGAGCTGGCCGGGCACGACCCCGTAATACCGGAAGGTCTGGCGGAGTTCCGGCCAGATGGGAAGGCGAAAACCCACCTCGAAGTGCTCTAGCGGGATCGCAAGAGCACAAGGCGAGATGGTGTTTAGACGGTCCTCTTGCCCGGGCTTCCGCGCTTGAAATCCCGGCGGAACGTAGTCCGCGACAGCGGTCAGGTAAGCCTCATCGGAGAGATCGCAAGAGTCGAATGCGTGGTTGGCGAATGCGCTGGCGCACCTGGCCCTACCTTCAGCTTCACCACCCATCGAATACTGAAGAAGGCGGGAGCAGTAGGGAAGAGAGAAGCGCGAGTGCTAGCGCGAGGAAAGAGAAGGAGCGGATGGTAAGGTATTTAATACGGTGGTTGAAAGGCCTATTTATAGAAGGGCTAAACGGCGTTTGGGCTTTCGAGGTAACGGGTGTGCAGATAGCAGTCGCGCCTTCTCGACGCCTCGGAACCCGGGCCGACCTCTCTCGCTCAGTAATGACCAATGCCCTGCGGCTATTCTCTCATCGACTACGCGAAAGAGGTTAAAAAGCATTCAACAATAATAAAACATTCGGCAATACCCAAGCAAGATATAGGAAATAAAAGACAAAGCATAGAGCATTCGCAAAACACAGGGCATAAGATTATTACAAACGGAAATAAAAATCCAGCATCCGCGCTACAGAAAACAGAAAGATTACAAGAAGGGCGAATGAAGACTGGCTCAATACTCCTCCCAGACCCACCGACCTCGCTTTCGCGACCCAGCTTCCATGGGCATTCACGGGCGGTAATATGCGAGTATATTGGTGATCTCATGGGAAGCCAGTTGGAGTTGGTCCCGGGCTCGCGCGGCGTGTGTTTCGGGAGACAACTCCCCTCCTTCGCCCCCCAGGCGCTCCACCATGGTGAGAATGCGCGAGTAGTCCCGATGGAGGTCCTTTAACTCACGTGCGACTCTCAGCCGCACGTCGTCCACCTGGCCGGCTACGTTTCGCTGGATGTGGATGAGCTTCCCCAGGACCTCCGAGATCCGATCCTTCAGGGTCGCGTGATCCGAGGAATCACCCAGAAAGTCAGCGAGATCCCCAAGGGAAGGGAGAGGCGAGAGCATTCCCTCTCCCCCCCTCGTAGTAGGAGTCGAAGGGGGAGGCTTCCCGATAGCCTGCGGAATCACAACTAGGTTAGTAGTGATAAAATATGCGAGTACGATAGGGGCGGGTGAGTGAACTGACCTGGGGTGGGGTCCCGGTGACCTGAAGGACGAGACGAATGGTGGTGCGTTCCAAACAACCAGGCGGGAGGTAAGACCTTTCCCTTTCCTGGACGGTAAGGCTGTGAGGAAGGAGTTGGAGCATCCGCAGGATCATCCGCGCGGTCCTGCTGATCGAGTCCCTTCTGGAGAGATACCCTCGGCTCATCCGCGAGCATGGAGGGGTTCGGTCGAACAGGGGAACTCGGAGGAACAGTGTCCCGCAGCGAAAGGTCGGGGTCGAGGGCTGCGAAAAGTAGTGGTCAGCAACGAGCCACATGAAGGGAGAATCTAAAAGGGTTTACAACTTACCGGACTGCAATGAGGTCTCGCCCGGAGGGGGTGGGGGAGCACGGTCCAGATCTGGAGGCCTCTCGTTCGCGAGAGGTAGCACTGCGACACTGCCCGAGACGGCCCCGTGGCCAGTCTCCGGCACCAAAGCCCCCTGCGAATGGTCAGAATAAACGCAGGGTAAGGGACAGGAACTAAATGGAGACAGGAGGAATCCTCATACCAGCATCGTAGGGTCCGGAAGGGCACCCTCCAGCGTGTTCGCCGGTGGAGTATCCGCCGGAGACTCCGAGGCAGTCTCGCCTCTCTGACGATTCAGCCGAATCGCCTTGGCTCGACGCGAGACATAGGGGGCGCTCGGATCCCGTTTAGACATCAGCCAGGGAGCAAATTTGGATGCCTTGGGGGCAGTTGCAGCTTGGGCCGCAGCCAGGCGGTCGATCATCTCTCGCGAGAGGGGTTTCGCAGAAGGTTTGTGGAAAGACATTAGGAAGTGGAGAAACTCCGAGCCGAGATGAGAGAGTGGTCCAGAAAAACCTGACATGAGGATATATATATAGAATGACGGTGGGACCCACAGAATCTTATGAGGTCCAGTCAGCAAGCACTCACCGAATACAGGGTTGGACTGTTCTTTCCGAGCGCAGGAATCGCTCGCAAAGAGCGGGGATTGTGTACAACCCATATTCGCCGAGTGGGCCCCTCAAGCCAGCTGGCGAGACCTGGGCCAGTCAGATCATTCGGCCAGGTTCGGATAGGTGGAAGGGCCCCCAGGTCGATAGGGAAGGAATTCGGCGAGTGGTGCCCTCACGGACCATTCGCCCAGAGGAATGGGCACTCGCCCAGCTAGGCGGGTGCCCAGCGAGTGGTGCCCTCACGGACCATTCGCCCAGGATGATTTGAGGAGGAAATGACCAGGATACCCCTGGTGGGCTGCAAATAGCCCTTCGGAACAGCGGAGTTAGGCTGTTAGCAGACCAATTAGGGGTGCCGTTAGTAAAATTAAAAGGCGGATTCATGCTATTTGCAGACCAGCCTAGAAAAATCTATAAATAGACCCTTAAGGGCACCTTGGAGGAGATCCGATTTTAGAGAATCCTCTCCTCCAGGCTAGTTTTTGGTCGGCTGCTAGTGCCCTCCAAGGTGCCCGGTTGAGCTCTGGTTTGGGAGGGGAAGCTCTCTAAGATCTTCCGGGTGTGTGGCGGGACCTCCTCGCTTCAGCCTTGGGTCTATTCACATTCTCACATCCACCGTCAAGAGAGTCTAGTGAGGGAGAAGTAAGCATCGGCTACACCCCAGTGGGTCCGAACTCAAGAGACCTGTTGCAGGTTTCAACACAAAGAGTAAGAGTTATCGCCTTGATCTTAGCATTAATAGATCTAAACCACTGGAAATCATTCATTTTATTAATATAATTTGTGGATTTGGTCTAGAGGTGTACTACATTCATTCACTTTCCTACCGCTAGTCGTGACAAATTGTCCACTCTCATCCGTTCTCTCTAACCTCTCATCTAGAGGAAGAGAGGGAGATGGAGGCGCAATAATCTCCTCTGATACCATGTTAGCGGATCCGGTCCAGCATGACTCGTGTTGTGTGGGACCGACTTCTGTGAGACCCGACTTCACTTGATATCCTCAGACTCCCCCCTTTGGATTATCCCTGCCCTTTCGTGGTTGATTGGTTAGATGGATTAGTCCCACACTGCCTGTAGCGGGCGACCATTTGTGCTTATGTACCCACCTAGATGATAATGTGGAGTGAGTGGTTTCAACATGATATCAGAGATAGGTTGTCCCGTTGTGGGGGACTGTTACCGGATTTGGTCCAGCGCGGCTCGTGTTGTGTGCGACCAAATTTGATGGGATCCAACTTGACTTGATGTCCTCAAACTTTCCCCCTTCAGATTATCCCCGCGGTCCCGTGATTGGTTGGTTGGATGGACTACTCTCATATCGCCTGTAATGGGCAGTCCTTTGTGCTTATGTATCCCCACCACTTCATCTCAACACTGAGGTTTTTAGATGATAATGGGGTATGAGTGATTTCAACATACCTCCTACTTGAAGAGGGGTTCAAGTAGGGTCAACTTTTCTTCTTATAAACCCCCTTTTCCAACTTGCTCTACCTCCTACTTGAATGTTAAAGTTTACCTGAAATGATTGATTTCAGGCAACGGAATAGCTGGTCTGCTCGTGCTAGGCTGTTCGAAATCCTTCCAATCATTCGAAGAGCACGATCGCAATCAATATCAAGGCCAGAGGCATTCATTCACCGACCAACAATCAAATGATATGTCTTCCTTCAAGACAATGTGATTGCCGTCCCCGGTAGTTTTGTCCACTAGTGATACAACAACGACGTCCACCCTCTCGCCACCATCATCCTTTTAGACACCAACAACATCGCTTATCAACTCGACAACACCCACAGACAAATTCATGCTAGCCGAAAGCATCCATCAGGGTGGAAGTCGGGGATCTTCCTCCAACAGCTATCTCTTAGGGGAATTCGACACCTGACTCTTCGCAATGGCATTCAGTGTCCCAGCCAGAGGAGTTTGCGCAAAAGATCCAACAATAGTGTTAACCAGCTCTGCACATATCGCTTTCGGTACAACATCGACAATCCTCAACAGTTCGACTTTTCAACCCACACGCCAGATGGATAACAAAGCTCAGCGCTCAGAATCTTCTGATCCTCCGATGCTGGCCCCTCAACGGGTCATCAACTCCCACGACATCATCTACGCGTCGAAAAGGAGGGCACATGTGCAGGTGGCGAGCAATGTGGGCCGGGCGGTGCACGGCGAGGAGCTCCAACAGAGGTGGCAACTTTGACCCGCTCGTATAATAGTTTTGGTGGGGGTGAAATTAGATTTTAAAAGGCCTTTTGAGTATTCTTTTAGAAGTGCATATAGTCAAATATAATATCCATGTAACGTTGTCTCTGTCTTTTCTCTTCGGTAATATTAAGCAACTTTTTTATCTATACTATATTAAAAGAGAAAAACTCATTTGGTGAAACATTCAACTTTTCGATTTTATCTTAATTTATTACGAGCAGCTTCGCACGGGCTTCGCTCGTGCTCGCCGACTCTTAGCGGGCTGTGCCTGCATTTGAGCGGGCTGCGCCCGCATTCGACAGTACCCGGGTGGCGACGGCGGGCTTCGCCCTCCCTCGGCCGGCTTCGCCCGCAACATATACATATGAGTACTCAAAATGACCGTAAAAAATATACCTCAATATTTTATAATTTTTTTTTTCAAAAACATATATATTTTTACAAAAAATCATTTTAAAGTAAGCAATTAATTTTTGTATGTCTAATGATAACCTACCATAGTAGGTCTAGGAGTTCTACTAAAAACTTTTGGATTTTATGAATTTTTATCGTTATTTTAATTATAAGGATACGATATAATTACACAAATAGTCATTACATTTTATGAATTTTCATTTTTTTATGATATATGTTGTCATTGAAGTAAAAAAATGATGATATATTTGACAATTTTGAATGTTGCACCAAAGACAACTTCTTCTATATATTAGTTAAAGATAAAAAATTTAATTTCTTTAATTTATGTATTTTTTTTAATTTTAAAAAAATTGCTCTCAAGCAAAGTCTCTTAAATACAATTGTTATACCACCCGTAAAGGCCTTGGGGTGCGTCTAAAGGAAGCACCACTGAAGAGAGATGGGGTCGGCGGTCAACACGCAATCGCCCGAATCAAAGAAACCGAGCCCGCCATTTCCGCCGCCCACCGCCAGAAACAGAGCGCGCACAAGCGCGTGCGCTGCCGCGCGCACAGTAGCGCGCGGGCAGCGCCCCCCGTCGTGGGGGAACGGCCCCGCCGCACCCCCCTCGGGGTGCGGCTCGCGCGGAGCCGCACCCCTCAAGGGGTCCGGCCAAGCCGCACCCCTCAAGGGGTGCGGCCGAGCCGCACCCTTGAGGGGTGCGGCCCAGCCGCACCCCTTGGGGGATGCGGCCAAGCCGCACCCCCCCGGGGTGCGGCTCCGCCGCACCTCCCATAGGGTGCGGCCCAACCGCACCCCTCAAGGGGTGCGGCCAAGCCGCACCCCCCCCCCCCGGGGTGCGCCTCCGCCGCACCTCCCATAGGATGCGGTCCGGCCCCCTTCCCTCGCCTTTTTCCGCAGGGGGGCTCGCAAGGGGCCCTGCCGCAGTCGCGCCCCCTCGTCAGGTGCGTCAGATCCCAATTCCTATTTGGGGGACAACTCCCCGCTCCACCGTTCGCTCGGAACACCTCCGCGCTTACGCGCGCTCAGAACACTGCTAAGCGCGCTCAAAGCGCTTCCATGTTCGTCACGCGCTCAGAACGCCTCCAAGCGCGTTCAGAACGCCTCCGCACTTACGCGCGCTCAGAACACTGCTAAGCGCGCTCAAAGCGCTTTCATATTCGTCACGCGCTCAGAACACTGCTAAGCGCACTCAAAGCGCTTCCATGTTCGTTGCGCGCTCAGAGCACGTTAGCGCTCACGCGCGCTCAGAACGCTTCCGAACACGTTCGGGAGCGTTCTCACTTTTTGTCTTTCAGGCGTCTCACTTTTTGTCTTTCAGGCGTCTCACTTTTTGTCTTTCAGGCGTCTCACTTTTTGTCTTTCCGGCTTCTCACTTTTTGTCTTCCCGGCTTCTCACTTTTTGGGTTTCCGGCTTCTCACTTTTTGTCTTTCAGGCTTCTCACTTTTCAGGAACGGTCAGTCGCCTTTTTCGCCTCCAACAGAACTGCCCGAACTGCCCGAGCCGCCCAAGCTGCCCGAAGGGCAAGGTGGTCATTTACGAAAAATGGCGATCCGTGTGCCCCAAACCGGAAAATATGATTCGTCCACCGAGCATTTATGGAAACTGCCAACGACAAAATTACCGGACTACCCCCGGCCAAAGCTATAAAAAGGGGCCTGGGGGTTCATTTGAGGGGACCTTGACTTCTGGACCCAGGAGAGCTCCTAGCAGACTTTTGCGGAATTCTCCTTTGGCACTTGAAGATCTCCTTCGTGGACTTGAAGATCTTCATCATCCAGAAAGGCGACTAGCCTTCTCACTTCCGAAAGGCGACAAACATTCTCAGAAGGAAAAGACGACTAGCCTTCTCACTTCCAAAATGCGACAAGCATTCTCAGAAGGAAAAGACGGCTAGCCTTCTCACTTCCGAAAGGCGACAAGCATTCTCAGAAGGAAAAAGCGACTAGCTTTCTCACTTCCGAAAGGCGACAAACATTCTCAGAAGGAAAAGGCGACTAGCCTTCTCACTTCCGAAAGGCGACAAACATTCTCAGAAGAAAAAGGCGACTAGCCTCCTCACTTCCGAAAGGCGACCAGCATTCTCAGAAGGAAAAGGCGACTAGCCGTCTCACTTCCGAAAGGCGACTAGCATTCTCAGAAGAGAAAAAGACTTAGTTTTTCCGAGAGGTGGCCTGTCACCCTCAGAGCTCGTTCTCTCTCTCTCTCAAAATATTATAACGAGCAGCGGCCTGTCACGCTCAAGTTCTAGTTTCCAAATTGTAACCCCCAGAAGATAGTGAAGTTTGGTCGGCACAGCTCCGGCCGCGTGGTTTTTTACCCTTTCCGGGTTTTCCACGTTAAAAAGTCCATGTGTACTCAGCAAATCTCTAATTGACTGTTTGCGCGCTTAGTTCGCTCGCGAGCTAAGGCGGTTCAAGTGAACCGGTCTACCAAGAGCCCTAAGCGTTCCGCAACAACAATAAAAAATGTGCTCTATCCGCCACTCTCAAACCTCCATGCACACGAAAAAAATGAGCGATGGGCGGAGTATAACGCTCGGGGGTTTGCGAGTCACGATACTATTTTTATGGATGGAGCGGTTAGTAAGTGTAACCGCCGCCGGTTCTCCATAAAAAGAGAGCCCATGATGAATCCTCATCAATAATAGTTAAAGATAAAAATTTTAATTTCTTTAATTTATGATTTTTTTTAAAGTGCTCTCAAGCAAAGTCTCTTAAATACAATAAAAAATATGTTCTATCCGTCACTCTCAAACCTCCATGCACACGAAAAAAATGAGCGACGGACGGAGTATAACGCTCGGGGGTTTGCAAGCCAGGATAGTATCGCGTTTGTTCATAGGTGCGAAGCCCCGCGCCTCTCACTCTTATTCATAAAAGTAAAAAAGAGATTAGTAAATTCGGAGGAAAATGGTTAAACGGAAAAAACAAAATAGAGTCATTTTGTGAATGTATCCCCCTCACTACAAATTACTTAATGGTAAGAGATAGAATTAATATTTATCTCTAATTATGTTGTTTTATAATTTTCCTTATTTAATTAATTTTTCAAAAAGTAACCATTAATTTTTCTGTTTCCGTCTCATTTATTGCTCCGACCCACAAAGTTTGTTGACGATCACGTTGCCACCGAACGAAGCCTACACACACACACCCGTCAGTCCACTTATATGCTTATAATTACACCCCGCTGACGGGGAAGAAAAAAAAAACCCTAAATCAAACCACCAATGTCGCCGGCCGAAATCCACCCGGTGGTGATCGTCGCCGTCCCATTTCCCGGCCAAAGCCACCTCAACCAGCTCCTTCACTTCTCCCTCATCCTCTCCACCCACGGACTCCCCGTACATTTCGCCGCCCCATCCTCCTCCATCCGCCAAGCCCAGCTCCGCCTCCATGGCCGGAACTCCACCTCCCTCCTCAACATACACTTCCACGAACTCTCCGTCCCGCCACCGTCCCCTTCCTCCTCCCCCTCTCCACCTCACCTCGCCCAACCCCTCCGCCTCTTCGAAACCCCCCTTCTCCTCCGCCACGCCCTCGCCTCCCTCCTCCGCTCCCTCTCCCCCACCACCCGCCGCCTCGTCGTTCTTCACGACACCTTCATGTCCGTCGTCGCCTTCGATGCCGCCTCCCTCCCCAACGCTGAGTCGTACACCTTTCAGTGCGTCTCCGCTTTCCAGGCCATTTTCGAGCTCAGGCAAGCCCGGCCCACGACCATCACCGGACCGGACAACATCCTGAATTCCATCGTCACCGCCGAATTCGACGACTGGGTGCCGGCCCCAATCCTCGACAGTGTCAAGCGGCTGCAGCACGACACTCCGGTTGAATCGGGCATTATCGCGAACAGCTGTCGGGCACTCGACGGCGAATTCGTCGAGCTTCTTGCCGAAGAGCTCGGTGGTAAGAAAATCTTCGCCGTGAGCCCGATGCACCTGCTAGGGCCGGCGCCGTCGACGGCGCCGGAGAACCGGCACCAGTGCTTGAAGTGGTTGGATGATCAGCCGACAGCTTCGGTCGTCTATGTCTCTTTCGGGTCGACGACAACGATTTCAGGCGCACAGGCGGAGCAGTTGGCCGCCGGGCTCCGGCGAAGCGGGCAACGCTTCATATGGGTGGTAATATTTGCGGGTTCTTACCCAAATAACAAACGAAGATTTAAGAGTTATGGAGTACGAGTAGTCGTGAACATAAAGACCGCCGGTCCGATTTGGGATCGGTCTTTTAAAAGATTGGTCTTTTTGTCGACCGGTCTCAGGCTGGTCCTGTTCAAATCGGTCTCGGTATGAGACTGGTTTTTCTCCGGTAGAGGAGGACCGGTTGGGACCGGAGGACTTGTCCTATCCGATCCCGGACCGGTTTTTTTATTTTTAAAAAAATTAAATTTAAAAAATAAAATATATAATTATAATTATATAAAGTAAATTAAATTTTTTGTGTTATAAAATTAACGAGCATACAAATTACAAAATAAAATTAAATAAAACTTAAAAGGATAAAAACTCAAAATGAAATAAAATTTGATTTTTATTAAAAATTAAATAATATTACAAATTCCAACTAACATTGGTTGCAAATCTGATAACAAATATTTGAAGACCATCCCATTATTTAAAATGTTATCGAAAGAAATACTCATAATTTTTTCTTTTATTTTAAATTCTTTAATAGTTTTAATAATAATCTGATAAATATTTTTACTGATGTGCGGATACTCAAATCCTTCAAAACAAATTATACATTTATTTAGTTCCCAACTATCTGGATCAACCCAATGACAAGTAATGCAAATATAAGAAAGACCATCAATTTAGTTCCAATTATCTGGATAATTTGATAATTTTTTAAATAGCTTAGGGCCTAGGCTGTGCAGCTCTTTAAAACAGCTCTTTTAAAGAGGACCGATCTTTGACCGGTCTCGGTTCCGGTCTTATCGAAGGACCGGCAAGACCAGTCTTTTACCGGTCCCGGTCCGGGACTAGTCTTTTATCGGTCCTGGTTGGGACCGGTCTTTGAGGAAAAAAGGGGAACTCTAGGGACCGGTCCTAACTGGGACCGGTCCGGTCCCAACCAGACCGGTTATGACCGATTTTTTTGTGCACGCTTAATTTTAGGCAAAATAAACAAATTGGGCTCTTAATTTTGGGATTAGTTTAAAATAGGTCTTTTAATTTTCATTTGCTTCAAATAAGTTCCTTTTTGTCTTATTTCAATAGGTCTTTAATTTTCATTTGCTTCAAATTAATCTCTTAATTTTAAGTCTAGTTTCAAATAGTTTCTTTAATTTTTATTTATTTCAAATTAGTCCCTTAACTTTATATTTTATTTTAAATAAATTCATAAATCACCGCTATTTATATTACTAATCATGACGTGATATTTATGTGGTGCTGATAAATCGCTTATGTGATAATAAAATAATTTTTGGCAATTATCTAATAAAAATACTAATTATTTTTTTGATTTTTAAAATTTCTAATTAATTTTTCTCAACATACTGTAAATTTATATTCATTTATTAAAAACAAATAACTAAATATTATGGATTATAAAAGTCAGCACGTCGTTAAAATATTTAAAAAATGATTTTTTTTAAAACGCAACATTCTCGATCACTTATTTATATTAATTATCATCTATTATATATATATATTTGAAAATAAGTGTCACATAGATGATTACAATTTTTTTTATATTTCAATTTTGTGATGATTTTTATAATCCATATTTTTTGTTATTTATTTCTAATAAATTTATATTGTGCTGAACAAAATAATTAAAAAAATTTATAAATTGAAAAAATAGTAATTATTTTTATGAGATAATTACAAAAAATTAGTTGATAACACAAATGATTCATCAATGTCTCGTTAGTACCTAGTTATTCGAATAACTATGGTTTATAAATTAATTTGAAATAAAGTATAAAGTTAAAAGACTAATTTGAAACAAATGAAAAACTAAATGACCTATTTGAAACTATCTCTAAAATAAAGAGACTCATTTAAAGTAAATGAAAATTAAAATACCTATTTGAAACCACGCCAAAAGTTAAAAGACCTATTTGAAGTAAATTAAAATCAAAGAACCTATTTGAAACATGACCCAAAATTAAGGGACTAATTTGAGTATTTTGCCTAAATACTAATATAGTGGTGGTTGCAGATGGACATCTAAGATGGAGCTAAAATGACGTTCCAAAACGTGGCCCCCCCTCCAAGCGGGCTCCGTTTATACATAATTATAGATTATGAGATAGATAAAAATGATTAATTATCAAATGAATTTTATTGGACAGCTCAGATAAATTTGATATCATTAGCACTAGATAGTTAGATTATCTTATATATAATCATAAACTATAATTTTGATAAAAATGAATAAACATAATTTATAAGTTTGATAAAATTGAAAAAATATAAAATAAAATTTATTGATGATTCAAATAAATTTCATAATATTTGTATTTGTCATGAAAATCATTTTGTTATGTGCAATGAAATTGATTGTATAAAATTTATGTAGGAATGCTTAACATGTCTCTAAGTATGAGTAATGCATTATGTTTGATAATGATTAATTATATTCACTTTATGAGTATATTAATTAGTAAAGCATCGAGTTACTTTTAACTGACACGCATATGAATCTCATTAGAAAAGGGACGCCGACGAAGGCGCGATCGACTCAGAAGCCGAAGGCGGCACGGGAGGCTTGCCGGCGGGATTCACTGAGGAGACAAAGCGGGTGGGGATGGTGGTGACTGGCTGGGCCCCGCAAGTAGAGATATTATCGCACGCATCGACGGCGGTGTTCGTGAGCCACTGCGGGTGGAATTCGATAATGGAGAGTCTGAGCAGCGGGGTGCCGATCATCGCATGGCCGATGCAGATCGACCAACCGAGGAACGCCATGGTGGTGGCGGAGTATTTGAAGGTGGGGGTGAAGGTGAGAGAGTGGGATCGTCGGAAGGAGGTGGTGCCGGCGGCAAGGGTGGAGGAGGTGGTTAGGATGATGGTGGCGGGGGCTGAGGGGAAGGAGATGCGGGCTAGGGCGATGAAGATTGGGGGCAAGATAAAAAGGGCGGTGGCGGAGGGCGGGTCCTCCGCTGCTGATTTGGACTCATTTGTTGCTCATATTACTCGACATGGATGATATAATCTCATTCGAAATCATATTAGTCCCTGAAGTTTAAGAAAATGTCAAATTAGTCCCTAAAATTTTAGTCGCGTCAAAATAGTCCTTGAACTTCTCATCTACGGACATTTTTTGCCCTTGAATTGCACTCAAAATGAATCCGGATGTTGGTCAAAAGGATGAAAATGACAAAACTTAAAAGTTTAGAAACTAAATCGACAGTATCTTGTAACCTCAGAGACTAAAATGATTTTTGTCCCAAACTTTCAAATCCATGTTCATGATTGTGGCAGTGGTAAGAGTTTTATGTACAAGTTGTTGTTTACATTTATGCCCCCTTTAATTTGTGCTATTGTTGGTAATGGATGTATCTTGCTTTCAATAAAAGCTTTATGGTCTTTTGAATTACTCCTCAGCAACTTATTATATTATTAGGCAAGTGTTGGTAATAGTAATTCATGAAGGATAGAAAACAAAATTCAATAATATGATTGTTATGGTCTACACAAAGTTTCATTTTTGAACAAGCCTGTAAGTCGTACATCTCAACCCATCTTCGCACACGGAGCTGCAGCTGATGGAGGTCAGTGCTAAGTCTCTCTATCTAGGAGGTCGCGGGTTCAAAATTTCACATCAACAACACGCCGCACATGGACCGCGCTCCGTATATGGAGATGAGTTGGGTTCCAGCCTACAGACCTATTCAAAAATGAAACCCTGCGTGATAAAGGCCACATATATTTGACATATATTCAAATATATTTGAGCATTTATTTTTTAATCACCCTTTCAAGTGATGGTTAGATATTGTGGTCAATCAAACAATACTTTTCGATTTAATTCTTAGAAAAATTAATTAATCTGCTCAAACGAATTGTACATAAACAGATCATGTACTTAAACATAACATTTTTATCCAAACTAACTAGAGCGAAAACACCATGCCAAACAGAGCATAATTCTCTTTTTAAAACTCTTCTATTTTACTATCACTATATTAAGGCTCCGTTTGGTACAGTGGTGGCGGTCATGAATGGGTGGTAAAATCGTCATTCATAAACGCTCACCTAAGAAACTTCATACACTTGAACATAAAAATGGATGAAGTTCCTTAGGTGTCCGTTCACGAATGGCGATTTTCCTATCGCATTCATGACCGCCACCGTCGTGCCAAACAGAGCCTTAGTTGCCCGTGCAGCTTCATGGCGGTCATAATCCATGAAAGTGAATCGGGGAGCCCATGAAGCTGCAGGTATCCATCAAAACCAATTATTAATTTATTTAGGGAGTTGTTAAGCTAACCGCAACTTTCATTACTCAAAAGTGGCGCACAACAACCTTTCGCCTCTCCACCCTAGCTCCCTGACGTCGCCGCCTCTACCGTGCTCGACGGCCTCCGCCGGTGCTTCCGCCGCCTTGACACCCTCCACCGGTGCTTCCGCTGCCTCGACGCCCTCCACCGGTGCTTCCGCCTGCTAGACGCCCTCCGCCGGTGCTTCCCCTGCATTCCTTCCCCTCCACAGCACAATTTCATTCAGAGCATCCCCGCCCTTTCGCCGGTGCTTCCCCTGCATTCCTTCCCCTCCACAGCACAATTTCATTCAGAGCATCCCCGCCCTTTCACCGGTGTTTCCCATGCATTCTTTCAGATCTGACCCATCCCGCCTCGACGTCCTATTCCTCACAGGCGTCGCCTTCCTCAGATCCTCCCGCCAAGGTAAACTTAAACCCAAAAAATTTCTTTTAGATGAACAACAAATGCCTATATAAGTTTTTTTTCTAATTGGTTTGCTTTAACAAATTATGCGGTGCCTATAACATTTTTGTGTGCCTATAGCATACTGCGATGCTTTTAACAAGTGTGCAGAGTCAGAATTGCGGTGCCTTTAACAACTCCCTTTATTTATTGGGTCATTTACTGAGATCTTTCTTCAACTCGCAAAATTATTATTATTATTCTTATAGTTTGTGTTATTTCATCCTGATTTGGTTTCCATTCAGATAATGGCTTCGTTTGGCACGGTGACAGCGGTTATGAATGCGGCAGTTATGAACCGTCGTTCGTGAACGCCTGACCTCATCTTAGGAACTTCATCCATTTTTATGTTCAAAACTAGGTTTCTTTTCTTGGTGGCAGTCATAACCATTGTGTTGCCAAACATGCAATCTATAATGGCGGCATTTTTGTCCAAACTCATCCGAGCAAAAGAAAGCCACGCCAAACAGAGCCCTAACTTTCAGTATAGCTCCATGTTCACTAGAATTCACTAGCATTCTTAGATGAAAGTCTTAAGAAGAACACATGGCCAGAGCCGCCATCCACCAGCATTCCACAAAAATCCACGAGACATGTTCATGATCGGAAGGCTGGAGCAATGTTTCTACTGTCCGTGGGATCCTCCTGGGCCCTCGAGGTGAGCACATACTTGATCTGTGCGGGATCCGGCCAAAAATCTGGGGCTCTGTTAAAATCCGGCCAATTTTTTTTAATCTTTTTGGCTGGTCGAACGGTTCAGATCTCACCCGCACTGATCAAATATACGCTCAACCTACCTAAAAATAAATACCTCGAGGTTCCGCCGTTTCTAGTTTTTTGGAAATTGGACCTGTACTGAGAAGCTCCGTAATCAAACTAAATTGCCTGATTAGGGCGGTTCCAGATCGGATCTCGGCTCGATTATTTTTACACAACCCCATATAATACAATAATAAATAGCTGAAATGATGCAAAGTTTATTCTGCAAGGATTCAAAAGTGTGACAAAACCTCACTTTCAAAAGTTGTAGATATCGATGAGATCTACAATTTTCGTGTTGAACACTTTTCCTAAATATGCATGTATAATGCATATTTCCAAAAGGCGCGTTATAACTCATAGAAATTGGTGTGCCAATAGCCAAATAGGGGCTGCCAATATAAATACCCTTTTTTATTTGGATGTAAAATTGAGTTCCCGTGTGCAAAAAATCATTAGTACGGCCTCTTATAATTAGGGCGATGTTATTAGCAGCCCTAAGACGGCTATTCACAGTCCTAAAAATACTTAAATTAATTGGACTGCGAATATCAATGGACTGCGTTTAGCGGTTCTAGGACTGCTTATAACATTGCCCTATTATTATTTTCCTAGAATTGCATAAATAAAGAAATACTTATTTCTCTTATTCTTATAATCCACACGTATTATTTTCCTAGAATTACATATTTTATGGGCACCTGATAATGCATGACTAAACCATTTAGTAATTCACAAAAACATAAAAAGATTTTCACAAAGCTGATTGTCCAAAATGATGCACACTTATAGTTTAATTACTAGTAGCTTTTGTTCGCAACCGAAAAGCCGCAAAAAGTTCGAGCATCTGACCTCAAGTGTTTCATCTGAACAATTAAGCGCCCCGATCTTAAGAAGTTCCCAGAAGCTTCTTAATATCCTTCTGCAGAAGTTATCTTCCATATATTAGGAACGTAAAAAAATTCCAAAAGAAGCGGAAATGAATAACGGGTAACATAAAGCGATCACCTCGATGCTCGACGGAGAGGTGGTGGGAGCATAGCGATCAACGACTATCCCGTCCTTGTTAACCAAAAATTTGGCGAAGTTCCATTTGATGCTCTCTCCAAAAATTCCACCTTTGCTTGACTTGAGAAACTTGTAGATAGGGGCAGAGTTTTCCCCATTGACATCAACCTAAGTAAATATAGAAAAAACACAATTTTGTTGATATTTATACAGCTATATCAAACAAACCTTAGGGGAAATATTACCTAGTGCCAACATAGCGTTAATGGATCGCCAAAAAAGCCAGTAGAGTTGCCGGAGGATGGATGTCTAAGCGGGGTGTGCTCGGAGGAGAGAACCATTATCTCTTCAAGGGAAAAGTGAATAGACCTCATGCATTCTTTCCTTTACATGACTCCAAGGGTCCCCGTATATAGGACTTAAAATGACACGGGCATAAATAAACCCAATATAAAGAGATACGCGAAACACTAAAATGTTAAAACCCTAATAACTTGTAACTACGACTCGCATCGATACGACTCGACTCATACAACTTGAAATCAAATACATAAAGTCTCGCAATGAAGTATACGCAACATAACCAGTGACGAATAGTGGGGACCCATAACATCCCACCCCTCCTTGAAATCGAGTTTCACCTCAAGCTCGAACTTGGACCGGTTGGTGCAATCATCGTGTTCCTTAACTTCGCGCCAGAACAATTCCATGTATCAGAAGGTCGGAGAGGATGTGTTACTAGGATGAGAGCTCATGTCATGCTCACAGATGTCACGACAGATGACACTGTTGGCAGAGGGGCTTCGAGGAGTGGGGCGGCTTGGTATCCGCAAGATGATGACTATCTGGCGGTTGAGGATGATCTAGGAGGACCACTGATCCCGTGGAACGGGGATCGCGATGGTCGTACGTGGTGGAGCCAGTAGGGTGGCACCCACAAATGGAGCGGGGCTCAGAGCCGGCAGAGGTTGTAGCTGAAGCGGAGGGAGCTGGATAGCGGTGGCTGGCAGAACGAACGACGCGGGGCTAAAAGCCAATGGATCTGCGGCGTGAAAAGCAAAAGTTGGGTCTGAAGAAGGCTCACAAGAGTCGATAGCGACATGTGTCGGGCTTGCGCGTCTGGAAGCCGGGCTTCATCGGCGGGCTGGTGGCATGAGACGCCAAAAGAATGCGCATTTCATCATGAAGTTTAATCAAATTAACAAAGAAAACATTGAGGGGGTCTTCTTTTTCTACTTTGCTACTCTCTTATTCTACTACTCTAGTAGCCCGACTTACTACCAGGTAGGACCCTCAGATCCTTATTTCTATCATTCCATTATTTTCTTATTTCTTTTTATCTTTAGTTCTTTCTTTACTTGATTGTAAAATCCTCTCCTCTTCGACCTACTTAGAATCTATTTCCATTTCGTTCTTCTTAGAGACGATCTGTAAGAGGGTCATCCCGATCATAAGGTAATTTCATAAGTCCTTACTACATCCCCTCGGATCTCAATTGTCTTGATTAAATCTCATAACCTTCTAAGTAATACATCAGTATCACGTCTGTGTCTTTGGTACTTTTTCCTTGCGACCACTTACCTAGTTCTACTTATTCCCAAGGTGCCCCCGAGCTCCATACTGATGCATACTTTTTAGGTTATGGGGTTCTTAATCCAACATGCTTATGATCAATAATCCACTGGTGTGCTGTCGAGAGCATACACATTTGAATCATCTCTAGAGATGTGAAACGCTCCCAGGTTTCGTTCCTCCGAAGAGGAGGGGAATGAGACTACTCCCTGTTCATGTAAATGTACAGGAAAGTAAGATAGTTACAGTGCAGACATAAAATAGAAGAACCGAATTTCTTACAGAGATTATAAGGAGTACAAGAGACGCTCACAAGTCACTCAAATTATTGCTCATCCTTCTTTCTTCCATGTCCTTCGTGTTGCATTATGATCTTATATAGAGGGAGGAGAGTGCATCCAGGGGGAGGTCATGGATAAAAAAACATACTCCACTTGCAAAGAAAAAATATTCCACTCACAAAAAGAAAAAAACTCCACTTGCAAAAAGAAAAAACACTCATACAAAGGGAAATACTGTATTCCCACACTCCATTAGAAAATCACTTTAGTTGTGCTGGCAGGAAATCCTTCCACAGTTTTTCCAAGGAAGGACCTTAGTAGTGACTAAAGGGAATGATTGTAGTTATCTGGTGCCCACCCACAAAACCAGAGGCGAGATCTGGTCTTCTACTTGGTATTGTCTGCATATAGCTAGGTGGAAGTAGCAACTACTTGTTATCTGTTGGTCTAGTTGTTATCACTAGCACTTTAAGCTGATCTAACTAATTCATAGAGCTATGACTCTTGTCTAAGTCTCGGTTCAGCATCTAGAACTGGGCTTCTCCTTCCGCCTGACTGTTCCTTTATTTTCATATTATTTGATAACATATTTAGCTCTATTTTTATAAAAATAATTACTTAGACGGCTTTCCGCATTCTTGAAACTTAAACTTCATAGCTGGAGTTCTAAGTTCTCATCTTGGTGAATATACATGCGGTAATTAAAATCTCCGACTACTAAGATCCCTTCATCAAAGAAGGGACTACTAAGACCCCTTCATTAAAGAGGGGACTACTAAGACCCCTTCATCAAAGAAGGGACTACTAAGATCCCTTCATCAAAGAAGGGCAGATCCTCCTCATAAGCTTTAATATACCCGCGATATGCACGGACTTGCCGGGGGAGGGGACATCTTCATCATTAAATAGAGCTTCTTTTGGGATTGACTAATGGTAAATAACAGACTTTTCTTCCCAAGTTCGAAGTAGGATTTTCTGCTTCGTATTTCCCAGGAAATTGACCTCAAAGCATGATGGTACAGAGCATATAGTTAGAATATTCAGTATCATATAGGGTCATTTTATATCGGGGTTGCACCTCGCTATAGTTAGAATATTCAGTATAGGATGACATCATTTGGAAGCTACTGAACCAGCCTTATTTTGCATAATCTAGCAAAAGACATAAGCCCAAAACAATTACAAAACCAATTTCATAAGGATAGCCAGCCAACCAACATTAAACCATATAGCTTCTCTAGGAAGATAATCGATCAGAATTTAGAGCAAAACCCAATCTCCAAAGCAGCAATTATAACTTCTAATTAGCATCACTCATTCTGATTCTCAAGTTTCTATTTCCCCCAATATATAAATAAAAGAGGGACATCAGCTATTAAAACATCCGACCATATTTCCACTTAAAGACTAACTCAACAGCCGGCCAACTTGAATAAAATAGCCAGAAAATGTAATATAAAAAAATAGCTGGCCATAAGGTAGGATTCCCCCCAAATTAGGCCAAATCAACCAATCAGCATCTTAGGGTATCCAACCGAAGTTACCCCATAAGGATTTGCTAACCAAGAAGAAAACCCTACCCATTCAATACCACCTTCCCCATAAAAAGACCAATTATAAACAGTTATCACTTTCCCCTTTATCTGAAGCCATGGCCGGTCAACTTGGCCAAAAATCTACAAAAACAACCTCCTAATAAAATCGTTTTGAACTATGCACTGGTAGGTCTAACATGTACAGGAGTCCCATTCTCAAATTCATACAGACAATACTCAAAAACAGCAACCATCAGATAATCCATACCGCCTGCCAAGATAAAACAAACCGAACAGAAATTGAAACCCTAGCATGACTTTGTAATGGACTCCACACCATTAATAAGAATATAAGAGGGGGTGAGAAAGAAAGAAAACTCACAGTGAAGATAGCTATACCCAAATTACTGCTTCAGTCCTTTAGAACCAATCTAGGTATACCAAGCTCAAACCAAACCTTGCTACAACTGATTCCAACAGTACAAGAGGATCCCGTTCCATTTTACGAAGTAAAGAGAGGGAGAGGAGAAGACCTCTGCTAGCCCTAACAAGAAGTCGGGGCGAGAGGGAGAAAGAGTCGACCGAGATCAGGAAAAAGAACAAAGAGAAAAGCGTAAACCACCGCTGTAAGGAAATAATCAAAACCACCGCCTCTATGCCAGCCACTCCCTCATTTTAATAACCCAATATTAAGCCAAACCAAGCCCACATACATTAAGCCCACAAGAAGCCTCTATTGGCACACCACATCTATTAACTGCAGTCAACAAATATACTCCAAATCATACCAACCGATCCAGCATAACATATGGATACAACCATCCCAAAACTCTACCAATATACGCATATACCTTTATATCGATTGTCAACATTTATTTTATAGGACAAAATTCATATTCCGCTAAACATTTCGAGCGTCGCAAAGCATCAAATATATTCAAACTCAACTTGCAACGCTACGCCGAGTTGACACTGATTTATCTTTTCATCATAGGGGACGAACTTTTTATTTTATTATATTAATTTGGGTCTCTTCACGTTTTAACCCAAGATTATTACGTCCATCATATTTAGTTCTACAGTATCTATTATGCCATCTTTTCATCGGGCAACATCTATTTGTAATAATAAATATGAAAACTGTAGCTGACTATCTTCTTTATATGTCATACATGTTACACGAGTACCCCGTACAATTTCAATGTGGGTATGACTATTTTTCTGAATATTTGTTGGTAATTTGTAAAAGCTACTATCTCTCTATCAAGTACTTTGGCTAAGACCTTCTATTTTACTATTTCTAATGACATTAGGTAAATTTGACAATTTTCTACAGCTTTTGCTAGTTCTTTATGTGTCTGCTTGACTAATTGTTCTAGATTTTTGATTATCTCGTTTGGCTCTACTAGTTTTTGATCTGCTTGACTAAGCGAGGCTCATAGAATTTAGAGTTCACTAGTAGAGTTAGGTCGTAGATTAATGTTACTAGTGTTTGCTTGGGCCTGAAGCTCATGCGACTCACAATTCAAAAAGGCGAAATGGTTTGCTACACATTCTATAATGTCATTAAAAAATTCAAAAAAATTTAGTTCCAGAGGTTGTCCAGTAAGCACTGTTGATGCGGTGTGTTATGGGTTGCGTGCCCATTTATCTATGCTTAGTATTTTATATATCTTAATGTGTTCTTGTCTTGTTAATTTACAATTATGACTTCTTGTAAGCCTATATAAAGGCATATGGTGTATTGTATGAGTAATCAATGAAAGTTAAATCTAATTCCCTTGTCCCCTTGTGTGAGATTCTTGGAAGCTCTCTCCTCCAACGAGGAAGCCCCGCTTGGGCAGCCGCGGTCAAGGCTCCGTAGTATCTCCACCTCCGACCACTCCTCCGACAACCTCCGAGTAGGCCCATAACACGGTGTTACAACATGGGTTGTTTAAAACCGCAAATTGCTGTCAGTTGAATAAATTTGTGGGCGAAATGGGCCAAATTGAAAATGCATAAGTTGTTGTCGCTCCATCTGCAAAAAATTAATTATTGTTAGGCTCACTATCAGTGGTAGTAGTATTTTCATGACTAAGATTTGTGATTTCTCATTCAATATTACCTCGAGGGTAATAATGAGACGTTTAATATTTGCTACATACTGGGCAAAGTTGTGATTTACTGAGCGTAGCTGTTGACAACTTTGTTCTAGAAATTCTAGAATCCTAATGTTGTGTCTATTCTCACTATGTAATATGTGAATTTTTTATGTATCACCCATTGAGAATTCAAGATAATTGGTCGGCTAGCTTATTATTATCCGGTCCTTTACTATCAATGTTGTTAGCGGGTCCTTTTCTTTAAAATTCCCATTATTGTATTTACATGTTTGTTCTTCGGGTTTATTGGCGTACTTATGGGGTTTACATTTGAGCACAGCTCCCCAGCTAGTTTCACAACCATCTGTTTCTATGATTAGGTATTATGTATCTAATGATAATCTGGCTTCACCCGTTCCTTGACTTCATCAATCTGCCTAGTCTCTTCGAGATTAAATTCATTTTGCATCCCATTTAATTTGCTATATAATGATCTTGTTATTTTACCAAGGTCCTTAATGAAGGGTTGTGCATAGCTGACAAGCCCAAGGAACAGTTGGAGTTGCATAGTTATTGACTACGAGGTACTCGTGTAACATGTAAGACATAAAAAAGATAGGCAGCTACAGTTTTCATATTTATTATTGCAAATAGATGCTGCTGATGGCAAGATGACATAATAGACACTATAAAACTAAATATTATGGACTTAATGGATCTCGGGTTAGTCTCCCAACTAGCCTTTACTAAACCTAGTCAAGTAAAAGTGATTAGAAATGCCATCATAGCAGACGAAATATTTCAATTACATAAAAATATACATAAAGGAGGAGCCGTGGATGTCACCATACGCTCCGTACCATCATGCTTTGAGGCCAATTTCCTGGGAAATAAAAAGCAGAAAATTCTACATCGAACTTGGGAAGAAAAGTCTGTTATTTACCACCAGACAATCCCAAAAGAAGCTCTTACTAGCGATGAAGAATGTCCCATACGCCAGCAAGTCCGAGCATATCGTGGGTATATTAAAGCTTATGAGGAGGATCTACCCTTCCTTGATGAAGGGATCTTAGTAGTCGAAGACTTTAATTACCGCATGTATATTCACCAAAATGAGAACTTAAAACTCCAGCTACGAAGTTTAAGCTTCAAGAATGAGGAAAGCCGTCTAAGTAATTTGTTTTATAAAAATAGAGCTAGATATTCTATCAAATAATATGAAACTAAAGAAGAACAGCTAGGCAGAAGAAGCTAGTTCAAGATGCAGAATCGAGCCACAGCCAGGAGCCATAAAGTTAAGGATTAGTTTAAACTTCAAGTCCTAGTGATAGCAAGTAGACCAACAGATAACAAGCAGCTGCTATTTTCACCTAGCCATATGAAGACAATACGAAGTAGAAGACCAAACTTCACACCTGGTTTTGTGGGTGGGCACCAGATGGCTGCAATCCTTCCCTTTAGTCATTACCAAAGTCCTGCCTTGAAAAAACTATGGAAGGATTCCCTGCCAGCACAACTAAAGTGTTTTTCTAGTGGAGCGTGGGAACAAAGTATTTCCCTTTGTATGAGTGCTTTTTCAAGTGGAGTCTTTTTCTTTTTGTGAGTGAAGTACTTTTTCTTTGCAAGTGGAGTGTGTTTTTTTATCCGTGACCGCCCCCTGGATGCACTCTCCTCCCTCTATATAAGAAGATCATAATGCAACATGAAGGACATGGAAGAAAGAAGGGTGAGCAATAAGTTGAGTGATTTGTGAAGCGTGAGCATCTCTTGTCCTTGTAATCTCTGTAAGAGATTCAGTTCTTCTATTTTACCTTTGCACTGTAAGTATCTCTTACTTTTCAGTAAATTTACATGAATATGAAATAATCTCTTTCCCCTCCTCTTCGGAGGAACGAAACCTGGGAGCGTTTCTGTTATGAACTAGCTAGAGAAAGGGAAGAACTAGAGGAAACTAGAGATGAACTAGAGATTAGGGTTAGGGTTTGAGGGGGAAGAGAGGGAATACCTTGATAATAGATTTCATAATGAACCAAGGAGGAGGGGTTGGGTATTTATGCTCCCACCCAACCCCTGGGGCCGGCCGGCCCCCATAGGGGCTGAACCGGCGCGGTTCAGCCCCATTGCTCCATATTTAATATTGGCGGGCTGAACCGGATGGTTCAGCCCGGTCTTCCTTCGCCTTCCCCTTTGGTCAACGTGCACAGTAATCTTCAGAGAATCTGGTAATGATGCCTGGCGTAACATTCCCTCCCCCATCAAGGACCAGCTTGTCCTCAAGCTGGTGGCGGAGAGCGTGCGGCTCCTGGAGCAAGGCGGCTCTGGCATGCATCTGAGACGAGACCTCTGTTGGAGCCGTAGGCTCTGCTCTACTCGTCGTAACGATGGTCATCGTACTATCCGGTGCCCCTCGTCGTTCCACGCTGCGGAGTGAGATCTCCTTTACCTGAGACGACTTGAGGCCTTCCAAGCAATACCCCTTCCCGTGCTGGCTGAACTCCATAGCCATCTGGTCCCAATCAAAAGTCACCCGCCGAAGTTACCGTAGCCACGGTACGCCTAACACCATGTCAGAACCCCGGATTGTAACCCTGTATCTGGAGCTCCACCCCCTTCATCACTCCCTCACACTGCAGTGTACGTCCATCCGCTACCCTGACGTGGAAAGTTGCGCTGCGATCTATGTCACACCCCGTCTTCTGGGCCGCACCGGGTTGGATGAAGTTGTGAGTGCTCCCGCTGTCCATCAAGATCGTCACCGTCTCCCTGCCGATCCTCCCGGCTAGGTGTAAGGTCGGAGATGTGGTACCCCCCTCCAGGGCCTGGATGGATACTCCAAAGTCTTCAATAGCCAACTCTCCCTCCTCTTCAGTGCGAGGAACATCTTCCGCTTCCTCCTGCAGTATGAATACCTGGACCTTCTGGCATGCGTGCCCTCGGGTGTACTTCTCATCACAGTTGAAGCATAACCCCTTGTCCTTTCTGGCCTGAAGCTCCTGCCACGTCAACCTCGTCACAGTAGGACGGCCCCCGGTCGGTGGTTCCTTCTTGGGTACATCTGCAACCGTAGGTGCCCGACCTGTCGTCCGAGTCCTCTGCCGATTGTACCGCTCCTCCTGTATCCTGGCCAGGCTGATGGCATGACTCAAACTGCGTGGCATGTAGGCGTGGACCTCGTCTCTCAAATGGTCCTTCAATCCGGATATGAAACAGCTCAGCATCATCCTCTCCTCCCAATTGACCCGGTTGGCCAGCCGTTCGAACTCTGTCCGGTACTCTGTGACTGATCCTTTTTGTCGCAGCTTCTGTAACATAGCCTCTACGTCTTCGTACTCCAGAGGCCCGAAGCGAGCCGAGAAGGACTCCACAAACTCCTCCCAGGGTGCGTCATTGCGTCCCCTCAGAAACCACTTTGTCCACTGGAAAGCGTCATCTTCCAGGTGAAAAGACGCCAACTGGACTCACTGCCCCTCCGGGATCTCCTGGTACTTGAAGAAAAGTTCAGCCTTCTGGATCCAGTCTAAGGCATCGCCGCCTTTGAACTTACGGAAGTTCATACGTGTCAGTTTGGGCTGCATGTACGGCCGTGGTTCTGCATGTGCTGGCTGGTAAGGTTGCGCTGGAGCCACTGCGGGCCCGGGCCGTCCCCGGTCCAGACCGTAGCCTCCTTGTTGCCCTCCACCCCATGGGTTGCCATTTCCATAGTCCGTCGGTCCTTCATATGGCGGTGGTAGCGGTAGGATGCCCGCCACACCCCCGATTGGGACCGCATTCGCTCCAGTAGGTCGATGGCCCGGGCCGTCCCCGGTCCAGACCGTAGCCTCCTTGTTGCCCTCCACCCCATGGGTTGCCATTTCCATAGTCCGTCGGTCCTCCATATGGCGGTGGTAGCGGTAGGATGCCCGCCACACCCCCGATTGGGACCGCATTCGCTCTAGTAGGTCGATGGCCCGGGCCGTCCCCGGTCCAGACCGTAGCCTCCTTGTTGCCCTCCACCCCATGGGTTGCCATTTCCATAGTCCGTCGGTCCTCCATATGGCGGTGGTAGCGGTAGGATGCCCGCCACACCCCCGATTGGGACCGCATTCGCTCCAGTAGGTCGAAAAAGGGCTGCTCCCTGCCCTGGACCCCGCCACGAGGGACCCGACTGCATTCCCGGTCCGTTCCAGGCGGACTGGGCGCCGAACGGCCCATTCGGTGCCGCCGGGCCTTCCGGCGGCCTCCAGCCACCTGGCTGGCGGTAGCCGGCCTCCATCGAGCCGCCGGTGGCCGCTCCAGGGGCCCCGCACCCCTCCTGCGCCGATCCGCTCGTGCGAACGACGTAGGTGCCGATCCGTGTAAGACCGGCTTCTGCCGATCCTGATACGGGGATTCCGCCTCCGGTAGACCCGGATCCGCCCCCCTGCTGCGTTCCACTTCCGATTCCCGTGTCGTTCTGCGCCGGAGGATGGTAGGATGCTTCGGTTTCAGATCCCTCCGCCGCGTGGGTTTTTCCCTTCAGATTTTGCACGAGTAGGGTCTTGATCTCCTCCATGCGCGCGTCCAAGCGATCCTCTAGATTTTTTTGGGAGGATTTCACTTGTTCTTCGAGCGCCGCCATCGTGTCCGACAACCCTACGTAATTCTCTTCGATGGTGGCCAAGCGTGCATTCTCGGCTTCGGTGCGTGTCACCATGGTTGGAGGAAAGATCCTCTGATACCAAATGTTATGAACTAGCTAGAGAAAGGGAAGAACTAGAGGAAACTAGAGAGGAACTAGAGATTAAGGTTAGGGTTTGAGGGGGAAGAGAGGGAATACCTTCATAATAGATTTCATAATGAACCAAGGAGGAGGGGCTGGGTATTTATGCTAGCACCCAACCCCTAGGGCCGGCCGGCCCCCATAGGGGCTGAACCGGCGCGGTTCAGCCCCATTGCTCCTTATTTAATATTGGCGGGCTGAACCGGATGGTTCAGCCCGGTCTTCCTCCGCCTTCTCCTTTGGTCGACGTGCACAGTAATCTTCGGAGAATCTGGTAATGACGCCCGGCGTAACAGTTTCACATCTCTAGAGATGATCCACACGTGTGTACTCTCAACAACACACCAATGGATTTCTACTCGTAAGCTCTATAAATGAGTGGTTGAGGCCAACCCCATGAATGTATGAATGTCAGATTAAGAACCCCATAACTTAAAAAGTATGCATCATTATGGAGCCCGAGGGCACCTTGGGGACATGTACCACCAGACAAGATGCCACTGTCTTACTACTTTGCTTAATGATTGGCTTTTCGGCTTGCGGAAAAAAGTACCAGAGACACAGACAAGATACTGGGGTATAACTTAGAAGGTTATGAAATTTAATCAAGACAACTGAGATATAATGGGACGTAGTAAAGACTCATGAAATTACCTTAAGATCAGGATGACCCTCCTACAGATCATCCCTAAGAAAAATAAAATGGAAACATGTTCTAAGTAGAGAGGGTTTTACAACCAAGTAAGAAGAGAACTAAAGATAAAAAGAAATAAAAGAATAATAGAATGATGGAAATAAGGATCCGAGGCTCCGACCTAGTAGTCAGTCGGGCTACTATAGTAGTAGAATAAGAGAGTAGCAAAGCAAAAAAAAGAAGACCCCCTTTCTTAAATTGATATCAGAGTTGGGTTAACCAAAAATTAATCTTCAAAAATTTGACTACCTAGATTTAAAAATCAATCATAAACCTAGTAGTATAAGTAATGAAGAATTTAAACATATATGCTATTGTAACTCAACCTACTCCCACTTACTGCAGGGAACAAATAGCCAATTAAACAACATAATTGATCTTTTAAACATATATGCTATTGTAACTCAACCTACTCCCACTTACTGCAGGGAACAAATAGCCAATTAAACAACATAATTGATCTTTTAATTAGTTTTAGCAAAACCTTGGACATCCAAACATATAAAAGAAGATTAATATTATCTTAAATTGATATAAAAGATTATAAAGAAGCTTTACGACATCCAAACATATACCTAAAAAATTCAGTAGGCTTTAGCAATCATGATCCAGTTGGTGAAAAAGACAAAATTAGTGTACTACAAAACAACATAATAATCTATTTACTCACCCAACTCCATAAGAAACTTGATTTACTCGTACAAAAAACTAGTAGATAAAATGACGATTTAAAATTGAAGGACTGATAGAGCAATTAAAAGATTTAAAAATAGATAAAGGAAAACCAACTAAGCCACGAGAACTCTATAAATTTGGAATAGCAAAATGAGTCTACAACCATTTACAACCAGTAGAACTATCCCAATTGAAAATAGTAACATAGGATCATACTCCTTTTTGAGCAAACTCCTACGCCAAAAGACTAATACCAAAATTGTGTTAGAAGAAGTCCTTGGTATAGAACAAGATCTTGGATTATATAACAACATTTATGCAAAATTTACATATGATGTTAATATAGACTAAATCATCTTTACAAAGTAGATTCATTTAATTCGCCATTTAGTTTCGCTATGACATGATAAAATAATGTATAAGTTTTTCATGAAGTTTATTAGAAGTCTAGCCTAATCGTCTTAAAACAAAGTACTCTCTTCATTTTTGATACACTATATTGTAACACACACACAAATAGATAAAGTTCTATAAATAAAATGAAGTTATGTTTTTATGAAAAAAACTATTAATTTGATCACCTCATATACTAAAATTAATGAAAATGTAGTAATTCGACCATAGAAAGCTAGAGGAGATTATGTTTTGCTCTTTATATTGAAATTCTCACGAATACCAAAACTTATTACTTAATATCCTTGAAACATATGTTTAAAGAATGTGATTAGAAGTAGCGAAATGATTTATACCACCTTTGAAAATAGTTGAATTTTTTTAGCATAACTTAAAAATCACTACCACTGATACCTTTTTTGAGCTTTAATTGCCCCTTTTCTTTGGAAAACCAATATATATTTTCACCGGGACAAAATATCATGTCCTATATATCACAACTAAATTATAGCTTATGTTCTATACATATAAGTAAAAGGATAAGAAAAAACATATACCTTTGAGAAAAACTATACCTTGAGAAAAAAAATCTATGATTCACTTCTACGTGGGAGTGATAAAAAATAATTAAAAAAAAAAGATAAAAAAATACATATATACATTCACATATATTTTTCTACAAAAAAATTAAAAGGAGATGTGGGAATAAAATGAACACAATCCACTTAATAAAATAAGCGGAGTGTTATTCTTTGGAGCGTAGATATGATCATTTACTTAAAAAATTGCTCAAACTAAACTTAGTATGTGATTAAAGGTTGTTACCATTATTATATCCCTCTACCCGATCACCTAAGCCCTATTACAACCTAAAAAAGACCTACTTGATCCTTATTTTCTACCAATGATATCTTGAATAGTTGAGAGACTATGGCTTAATAAGGGTTAATATTCGTCATTATTATATATCATTAGAAATTTTATATAATAAAATAGGCTTATATAATCTCATATGAGGAATTAAATCGTGAATTCAAAACATATAAGTTTAGGATATGATAAGAGTGAATTGAAATAGTGTCTATTTAATACTTTACACAACTTAATATATAAATAACATATATTGGAGTGTGTGTGGCAAAATAGTCACATCATGCATGTAGAGGGGAGAGTCACAAGACACTTTGCAAGGGCTCATTTAAACTTATTGTACTCTTTGCATAGCTTGTTTTGCCCTGGAAAGACAAAAACTAAGTATGGGTATTTTAAGAAGCTTTATCCTATACATTTTATTCCAAGTATCATTTATGCAAATGAGGCATAATCTGATTAAAATACATGTTTATTATGATTATTTCTACACTTATATGCATTGTTTTAAATGTCCTCCGACATGTCCGACGTGTCATTTTTTAGGGCAAAACGATATGTTTTTCTAAAAAAATAGATTGTCCTTTTGTAAATATAGGCTGACATGTCCGATTTTTTCCGATATATTGACCGACACGACTTTTAAATATATCTCCCGTTATTTCATTTTATGTTATATTATCAGACTAACAACATATGTTTAAATCGCCTATGAATATTATATTATGTATGTTTAAATCGATTAGACTTATTATTTCATTTTTTTAACGTTTTATTCTTACAACCAATTTTGTATAATTGTTTCACAATTTTTTAATTTCATATTACAAAAAATATGAAAATATTTAAATCTTCTTTATTTGCAATAAACTTATTGTTATCAAAATAAAATTATTGTATACTATAAAATATATTTTACAATGTATCAGTTAATAATATTTTATCTTAGATAATATTCGATTTTATTTCGTAAAATAACTAGCTCATTTTTTATCTATTTGTTATATTATTTTTCTATTTTTATAAGATATCATTATAGTTAGTATAGATGAAAATAAAAATTTTATTTATAAGATATGAAAATCCGATATTTTAAAATATCTCTGATATGTCTCCGACTTTCGACATCCGACATTTAAGAACTCAATCTGATATGACGCCGACATCCGATATTTAAAACATTGCTTATATGTGTTTAAATTGTGTAGGAACAGTACGCGCGATTTGGAATGAATTGGAGCACTTCATAACAGAATTTTATACAACCAATCTGAGATATACACGACAGAGTGACACGGTCGTGTCCCTAGGTTGTGTCCAACACCTGGAGGCGGTTACAACCAGACGCGACTTTTTAGTCTACACGGCCACGCGACACGACCATGCGGCACGACCGTGTCATCGGGCTGTGTAGACCTATTTTCGGCCGACAGTCCATTATAAATACATCACTTCTCCCTGAAGGATGTATGCTTAATCGAGTGTCATTCTTCCCAAAAATTTAGAAGAGATGTGAACACCATGAATGGAAGAAGAGAAGAAGAATCCATAGAGAAAAGAAGCTTCTCTAGTATATTTCCTTTAAATTTTCATTCTTCCTTCTTCCTCTGAACTCCTGTATCTTGTATGTGTTTTGTTTATGTTATCTTGTATTTCAATCTTATGAATTCGATCACATACCGATAAAGAGAGTTGCATGTAACCCTGAAAGAATAGAGTGCCATAAATCTCATGTCTTGATGTCAAAGTCAAGCGTTAGAATTTATCTTTAGAGGTTTCCAGCGAGTCTAAATCTCAGTTGGTTTAACCTAAAATCAGTGCTCCGGTTTTCCCGTCCAAGGAAACCGGAGTTGTGTGAAACCTTCACGACCTAGAGATAACAAGTTCGATAAAAGATAGATCTTTAAATTGATTAAAGAAATTTTATTTTATCACACCACTGAAAATGATTATCTTTTCTTAAAAAAAATACAATATGTTATCTCGTAGTTTTTTACTTCTATAAACACAAGATCAATGCATCAAAATTATCTTTCATGTACCGACAAGAAAATAGAATGAGGGGTGAAGTACGTTACTTACAAGGGCCCGTGGGCCTTCTAGAAATAGAGACGCAAATCTATCAATATCATACAATATGAACTGTGCGTACCAAAGTTCCTCATCAACCTCCAACGCGGAATCCCCATCGCTTCTTAGTGCGCATCCAAAACATCCATGGAATCTCATTCAGCCGCCAGTGGGCTTCCCTCCAACTCACTTTTCGTTCAACGTTCCCTCCTTCAACAATGCCGACCCCACGAGGTGGATTACCCATGCGGAACAATTCATCGACATCCATTTGACTCCGGAGCCGCAAAAGGTAGCTACAACTCTCATTGACATGGAGAGGTCGACCCTCCATTGGGCCCGATGTTGCGACAAAACAACCCTTCGCTCTCTTGGTCGGAGTTCCAACAGGATCTCATCCTCCGCTACGATGTTCGCTATTCTGAGACGACAGTAGAACGTTTATGTGGTGTCCGCCAATCGAGCTTCCTTGACGACTACGGCTCTGTTTGGGACAGCTCTAGCGGATGGAAAATTTGTTGATCGATTAGAGCTTTTAGAATAGAGCTTTCAGAAAAACTCTGATGAGAGAGCTGCAGACTGTTTGGAAAGTCTTTGCATAAGTGCTGATCTAATATAGTTTTTTCCTTTAAGCTGTTCGGTAGAACAATTGTTTGAAAACTATTTTTTAAACAAAAATATTAAAATATAATAGTTGTGAAAACTCGAGCCTATGCAAACACGCGCGTCTGGGCAAAAATGGCCGCTTGGGTGAAAAACTGCCGCCCGGGCAAAAAACGGCCGACCGGTCGAAAAACGGTCACTCGGGCAAAAAACGGACACATGAGCGAAAAAACGGGCGCCCGCGCGAAAAAACACGCCCCGGCAAAAACGGCCGTCCGAGAGAACAATAGCCGCTCGGGCGAAAAACGCGCGTCAGGGCGAAAAATGCTCATCAGGGCGAAAAATAGCCGCCCGGGCGAAAAATGGCCGCACGGTCGAAAAACGCGCGCCCGTGCAAAAAATGGCCGCCCGGGCAAAAAACGGCCACCGGGGAGAAAAACGGGCGAAAAAACCGTCGCGCGGGCGAAAAAGGGCTGCCCGGGCCAAAAATGCACGCACGGGCGAAATACGACCGGCCAGGCGAAAAATGACCGCCTGAGCGAAAAACACGCGCTCGTGCGAAAAATGCGCGCCCGGGCGAAAAACGGCCGCCCGGGGGAAAAACGCGCTCTCGAGCCAAAAATGCGCTGCCGAGCGAAAAATGGCCTCCCGGGCGAAAAAAGCGCGTCCGAGCAAAAAAGTGGCCTCCCGGGCGAAAAATATTCGCCCGGGCAAAAAACGTGCACCCGGGAGAAAAATAGCAGCTCAGACGAAAAACAGTCGATCGGGAGAAAATCTGGCGCCATGGCGAAAAACGCACGCCCGGGCGAAAAACGACTTCCCGGGCGAAAATTGCTCTCCTGGGCGAAAATAACGAGATTCCGGGCGAAAAATGGCCGCTGGACCGAAAAATGAGTGCCCGGCCGAAAACGAGTGTCCGGCAAAAAATGTGCGCTTGGACAAAAATGTTGGAGTGATATACAACGAGGTGAAGTTAATAAAAGAGAAAAAGCCAAAAACAGAAAAACGATTTTTAGAAAGTTATGGTGTACTGGTTTCTCAAAGAGCCTCTAAAACAGCTTATTTGAAGAATCTCTTTTCAAAAAGCTGGACTAGAGAGTTGTTCCAAACATTCAAAAAATAGCTCTGGCGGTTGGAAAATAGATTTTCCATCCGCCAGAGCTGTCCCAAACAGAGCCTACATCGACGAGTTCATTGTCTTAGCAACGCACGTTCTTGGCATATTGTCAGATCATTGCTTGGGCTTCTTCATGCAGGGGATCCTTCCCCACATCCGGTCCCGCCTTCACACCCACCACACCCGGACGATCACTGATGCCATGGATCTCGCCTGCTTGGTGGAAGCGGACTTCAATATCACCTCCATCGATACTGGTCGACCACCGAGGAGTTCTACGCCCCGACCAATTTCCTAGCCTCCAACACCCTTCTGGACGCCACCTCAGGCGCATACTGCGGCTCCCCCACGTCTCAAACCACCTCCCCAACCACCCGGCCGCCGAACGCTCCCGGATGACCAACCAGGAGTACCACGATCTTCACACTAAGGGCTTATGCTTCCGTTGTAAACAACCTTACTCCTCAACTTATGACAGTCCTTTGAAGGAGCTTCGCAACACCATTGGCGAGGACCCGAAGATCACCCTTGGGGATTTCAAAGCCCTGGAGGGTGATGACTCATCAGCAGACACGGGAACCCACACACGACTGCATCGTCTACAACTTTTGTACTTTGTAATTGGTTGCACCTCTGGCCCACACGCTATGACACTCTCTGGTTGCATGCATGGCACTTCCCTGACAATGCTGATTGACAGTGAAGTCAACCGCAATTTCATCTCCCAGGGCATGGTGACACAACTCGACATTCGCATGTCTCCCGCCCCTCAGTTCGCGGTTTGCTTGGGCGACGGTCGCCGCAATAACATTGGGGGCCTCTGTACGGACCTGCACATGACTGTGGGCCCTTGCCCACTTAACGCAGATTTCTACTATTTTGAGCTCGATGACAATGACGTCATCGTCGGCGTTGCGTAGCTTCGTACCTTTGGTGATGAGCCTACCCGCCCGACCACACCAACACCACTCCCGCTGAAGTGCCTCCGGGAAGTTTCTTCTGCCTTGAGGACAAGACGAATTTTTGAGGGGTGACATTGTTACAAATACGGAAGAGATTGAGGGACGAGGAGATGAGGACACAACGCAAATGTCAACATCAGGACTGAGGCGAGGGGGACATGGATCCCAACATGACGACAGGCGTTCGCCAGTAATGCGCACGGGCATAGTGCACCCATCAACTTTATATTTTATCATCGCACATGTATTTCAGGACATGGGTTATTTACCATTTCCCCCCACGCGTTTCATAACTAGACATTATATAAGCCTATGTAAGTCTCTTATTTGGAGGATCTTGGGAGTAAGATCATTTTGGGAAGAGTTCTAGGGGTTGATTCTAATCCTCTCTTCCTCCTTCTCTTCTCTTCTATCTCCTCTTCTTCAAACCCTATCTCCTAGCAGTCCACATACTCAAACCAACCGACATAAACAATATATAATAATATAAGACACGACATGAATTATAAATAAACAAGACATGTGTTATAGGCCTAACACGTAATGTCGTTGGAGGTGGCAGTGGAGGCGAAGATAAAGGGGAGCCGAGCTCAACCCGCGGAGAATGCGAGGGGAGAGGAAGAAGGGGAACCTTGCTCAACCCTAACCCTAGACATGGGAAGAAGATGAGAGATCTAGAGGGAGAGGAACTTAGAGAGATAAAAAAAACTTGATTAATTCATTTCATATCATTCTCATGACCCAAGGGAGGTCTATATACAGTACTACAAAATGACATGGGTGAGAATAACCACAAAATAAAAGAGATGCGCAAAATACTAAAATATTACTCCATCACTGTGCACGACGTTGTGATCGAAGAAAAGACCTCAACATGGTCATTAAGTGAATGAAGTGGCGATGGGATACTTTGTATGAGGTCGACTAAGAAGGCTAGTTGTAGGGCCAGTTGGAGAGGGAATGTCCGACTATACGGAAGAGGGGCAACTGACAGTGTTGGCTGGAGGAGAACCGCAAGGGTCGGCAGCTGATTGTTGCGGTTGCACGAATTGTTGCAGCGTACTCGTCAGGCTCGGTGGTGAAGGTATCAGTTGCGTGAACTGCGGGGAGGGAACAACCAAAGACGATGGTGGTGCAACGTGATGAACAGATATTGGTGACGTTTTTTTATGCTATGGTTGAACCGGGCCCGGATTCGTCCAGACAATGCGAGTCTGTCAATAATAGTGACGAGCTGTGAAATAGAGGATCAGTGTGATACTGACATCTATAGTAGCTTTAGGAGCATCGAGCGGAGGTCAACTTGTTCTGCGAAGCTCATTAACATACTGATCGAATAGGCTACTAATTGTTGTAGGCAATGTGCATGATAAGCAGAGAGCTTGATGAGAATGAATATGTGCTATTCCAGACAACTGCGTGCGCCAGGCTCGAGAGAGAGGAGAGGCGTGATATCAGGTGGGAGGCTCAAAATTCTCGCGAATGCCTAATCGCGTGCTGGAAGACCAATAAAGGGCAGGATGAGCTTTGTCAGGGGGTCGACATGGATGTGCGCTGGAGGAAACACTCGGGTTGGCGCGCTTGGATCGCGTGCTGGAAGACCGACAGTGAGGAAGAGGAAGAACATGGAGGAGGCGCTGGGATCAGTCGGTAAATGTTGAAGTCGTCTGCGTCGAAGCCGAGCGGTGATCGTTTGGCCGCTGGACGGGGAAGACAAAAGTCGGGTACAGTCAGGTCCAAGGAGGAAGGCAACATCTTAGGGCCTCTTTGAGCCAGAAGGAGTAGTGTCTGGGCGAAGATGGATGTGAGAAATAAGGCTTTAGGAGGGGATTGAAAATCACTTAGATACCAAGTTGTTATGGGCATAAATCACAGTACGTCAGTAACTTGTCGAAGATGGAAAAGAAGGTTGAGATACAAGGGAGAAGAGGAAGAGAGAACTAGAGAGAGGAAAAGATTTCATAATACTCATTGCTTCCTTCATATATATATATATATATTATATATAGTAAATAAATGACCCCTTTACGATAAGGTCCGCGTACTCGGATAGACTAACATACGCTGATACGCGACATATAATAACATAAGAGACGACATGAATTATAAAGATAAGACACATTTACAACTATCACTCCATTCCCTAATCATTCATGATTAAAGAGAAGTATATAAAAGTACCAGCTAGGTTTATTTACTTTATTATTTTCCTTGAACAAATATGTTGGTTAATGTAATAATGTCATTACAAAATAACTAACATCTGCTTTGTCGAGATTATTATGCACAAACAAATTTGTTCTACAACCCATATTTCAGGATGACACTGACCTCAGAAGCAAAATAAAAAAGGCAGAAGTTTACTGCAGAAGTATTTTTTAGCGAACCAACTAAAAATTCATGAAAAACTTGGAATTAAATTACTTTACCTTATCAAAGATAGGGAACTCGGCTTTGAAGCGCGTGCAAGCAAATTTCAATATCTCCTCATTGCTACCTGGTTCTTCAGCCCCAAACTGGTTGCAGGGAAAAGCCAATATCTCCAAACCTAAACAGTAAAATTGCAAATGTAATAAACAAAATTTGAAAATAACCTACAAAAATAAGAGAAAACTTATGCTGTGTCAGAATAATTTAATATCACAATATTTAGCCTTCGAAGCTATTTCAGATATGGAATGAAATTTTGGCAATATGAAACTCACCTTTTTTGGAAAACATTTCAGTGAATCAATGTTACGGATGGCGACGAGGGCAGCGAAGGGGAAGGGCGCCCACCGGTGTGGCGCGACTATCGAAGGAGGGAACGCGACACGCGCGCCGAAGCATGAGAGCGGCGTTGCATTTATCTTTGTATTTTGCATCGCATTATGTCTCTTCTTATTTTGGCACCGGATAGTATATAAACCCGGGGGAACCCTTGTATTGGTTTATGTTAAGTATTATTCTGATTTGGAGTTTCTTCTCTTGCCTCTCTCCCTTTCCTCTCTCCCTCCTTCCCCTCCCCCCTCTTCTGGAAACCCTAGTCTAACAAGTGGTCCGACCTGCCCTCTTCCGGCCGCGGTTTCCGCCGCCCGAAGTCGATCCAGCCCCGCTGCCGAGTTTCCGCCCAGCCGCCCTCGTCCTTCCGCCCGATCGCGGCGTTCCTGCGCTCCCAGCGACGCCCGCCCCGCCCACCGCCATTCACGAAATCGGTTCCCCAGTGCCGATCGCTCGCCCTGTCCCAGCGACGATCGCTCGCCCGGTTCTCCAGCCCCGCTCCCAGCGACGCCCGCCCCGCCCGAACGCTCGCCCTGTCCGCTTCCCCAGCGTCGATCGCCCCGCCCGGCCGTCTTCCTCGCCCCTTTCGGCCTCGGGTGTGCACGTCCCGCCGTTCCCTCCGTCTAATGGGCAACCCGGACTCCACGCCTTCTCTTCCGGCCTCCGACCCGGCAATCCTTCGCCGGCTGGCCGATCATGATGCATCCATCGCCTCCCTCCAAGCCCTCGTCCTCCGCATGGACTCCAAACTCGACACCATTCTTGCCGGACAGCCCTCTCCTTCCGCCACCTCCAACGTCGAGGCCCCCTCCATCTTGGGCACCCCCCCGGACATCGCTACGGCCACCCTTAGTCCGGTCCCCACCATTCCCGGCAGCCCCCGAGCCCTCGAGGTGCCCCCTTTCAATGGCACCGACCCGTTGGGGTGGATCGCCCGTGCGGAGCAATTCTTCGAACTCCAACAGACGCCCAACCACCTCAAAGTTAGCACCGTCATGATTGGCATGGAAGGTTCCGCCCTCCATTGGGTCCGATGGCTCCGCCAAACCACGCCGACCTTGCAATGGTCTACCCTCCAACAAAATCTCATCAGTCGGTACGACCCTCGCTACTCCGGCTCCGCCGTGGAGCGGCTTTGCGGCATCCATCAGACGGGCTCCCTCGACGCCCTCGCCACCCACGTTCCCGGCCTCCCGCCGGATCACTACCTCAGTTTCTTTCTGCATGGGTTGCGGCTGCACATCCGGGCACGGGTCCGCACACACAATCCTCCCTCCTTGACGGAGGCCATGGACCTTGCCCGCTTGGTTGAAGCGGAATTCCATACTCGGCCACCTGAGCCGGGCCGGCCTCCTCCCGCCGCCGCGCCGCGGCCGGCACCTCGCCCTCCACCATTCCCTCGCCCTCCACCGTTGGAGCCTTCACCCGGACAGGGCCGGGCAGCACCGCCGCCACGTCCTAATCGTCCCCAAACCCATCCATGGCTCTCCAACCAGGAGTACCATGACCTGCGCAATAAGGATCTCTGCTTCCGGTGCAAGCAGCCCTACACTCCCACACATGACTGCCCGCTCAAGACCCTTCGGGTCCTCATAGGCGAGGAGGAACCGGAGGTCACATTGGCTGATTTCGAGGCTCTGGAGGTCGACAACACCACCGAGGATCCGCCGGCGGCCACCTTTCACCGTCTGGACCTTCCCTTCTTTGCGGTCGGCGGGATTTCCGGCCCTCAGACGATGAAACTGCGGGGAACTCTTCTTGGGACCTCCGTGGTCGTGATGATCGACAGTGGCGCCAGCCACAATTTCATTTCTCAGCTTCTCGTGGATCGTTTGGCCCTTCCAGTGCACGCTGCCGACCGCTTCTTGGTCTGCCTAGGGGATGGCCACCGCCGGGCTACGGGGGGCCTTTGTGCAGGTCTGACGCTCACGCTGGGTCAGAGCCCTTTCCAGGACGATTTTTACGCCTTCCCACTTGGCGGGGTGGATATCATCCTGGGCGTGGCGTGGCTCCGGACGCTCAGAGACGCCAGCGTCAACTGGAACCGCATGACAATGCGCTTCCTCTGCGGGGGCACACCATGTATCCTTCAAGGCGAGGCTTCCCTTCTCCGTCGTGCCGTTTCTCTCCAGTCATTGCAGAAATCCTCCGAGGTGGAGTGGGCAGCCGCCTTGTGGCACATCGCGGACACGGCCGACCTACCACCTCCGCCGGCCCCGGCCGTGCGGGCTATCCTGGACAGCTTCTCCGATGTTTTCGCCGATGGGACCCGTCTGCCCCCGCCGCGGCCTACTGATCATCACATTCCGTTACGGGCGGGAGTGACCGCCATTTCCGTTCGCCCGTATCGCTACGACCACGACCAAAAGGGCGAGATCGAGGCGCTTGTCCGCGACATGCTCTCCGCAGGCATCATCCGTCCCAGCGCCAGCCCATTCTCGAGCCCCGTTCTACTGGTCCGCAAAAAAGACGGGAGTTGGCGTTTCTGTGTGGATTACCGTGAGCTCAACAAGGCCACGGTTCCCGACAAGTACCCGATTCCCGTTATTCAGGAGCTTTTGGATGAGCTGCGGGGAGCGGTCTTCTTCTCCAAGCTGGACCTGAGGTCCGGCTACCACCAGATACGGGTCCGCGAGGAGGAAGTGCCGAAGACGGCGTTCCGCACCCACGACGGCCATTATGAGTTCCTCGTTATGCCGTTTGGCCTAATGAACGCCCCTGCCACCTTCCAGGCCACCATGAACGATCTGTTCCGGCCGTTTCTGCGCAGGTACATCTTGGTTTTCTTCGATGATATTCTTGTATACAGCTCATCCTGGCAGGCTCATCTGGACCACCTCCACTCCACCCTCACCACCCTCCAGGAGAACGCCTTCTGCGTGAATCCCAAGAAGTGCGTGTTTGGCCAGACGGAGATCAGTTATCTGGGACATACTATCTCGGCCAACAGAGTGGCCATGGATCAGGAGAAGGTACAGGTCGTACTTCAGTGGCCCACTCCTCGCTCCATCTGCGACGTCCGCGGATTCTTGGGCCTCACCGGCTATTATCGCCGGTTCATCCGGGACTACGGCAAGATGGCAAAGCCGCTCTCCGAGCTGTTGAAGAAGGAGGTTGGGAGATTCCAGTGGACCCCCCGAGCCGACAGCGCTTTTCGGGCCCTTCAGCGGGCTTTGAGTACCGCCCCCGTCCTCGCCATGCCAGATTTTTCGCAGCCATTTGTGGTGGACTGCGACGCATCCGGCTCCGGAGTCGGTGCAGTTTTGATGCAGACCGGGCAGCCGGTAGCCTATTTCAGCCGGACATTTGCCCCCACCGTTCGCCCCCGCTCCGCCTACGAGTCAGAGTTGATGGCCCTGGTCCTCGCTGTCCAGCATTGGCGACCATACCTGCTGGGCCGCCGCTTCACCGTCCGGACGGACCACCATAGTCTTCGCTACTTGCTCCACCAGAAGATCGCTACTCCAGCACAGCAGGTCTGGGTGGCCAAGCTCCTGGGATACGACTTTGACATTGAGTTTCGGGCCGGCGCGGCCAACCGTGCAGCCGACGCTCTGTCTCGTCATCCGCAGACGGCCCTCTTGGCGTCCATTTCACGTCTGTATTGGGAGGAGGCCGATACAGTGCAGCGGGAGGTGGCCGCTGACCCCACCCTCCAGACGATTGTGCAAACCCTCCGGGCCGACCTGACGTCCCGCCCACCATACCACCTCGTGGGGGACCGTCTCTACTACCGGCAGCGCCTCGTGATTTCTGCATCGTCCCAGCTGATTCCACGCCTACTCGTTGAGTATCATGCCACTCCAGAAGGGGGGCACGCAGGCGCTTTTCGGACGTACCACCGCATCGCGGCCTCACTATACTGGCCCGACATGTTTCAGCAGGTCAAGGCCTTCGTCGCAGCCTGTCTCCCGTGCCAACGAGCCAAGTACGGGCCACTTTTCCTGGGGGTCTCCTCCAGCCACTCCCCACCCCCTCTCTGATATGGGAGGACATCTCCATGGACTTCATCTCCCGCCTGCCCCGCTCCAAGACTTGGGACTGCATTTTGGTGGTAGTGGACCGTTTATCCAAGTACGCGCACTTCATTCCGCTTCGCCATCCGTTCACAGCTCCCCTCGTCGTCGCAGCTTTCGTCGATGGCGTCGTCCACCTGCATGGGATTCCGCGTTCGATCGTCAGCGACCGCGATCCGCTATTCCTTAGTGCCTTCTGGCAGGCCCTCTTCAGGATGCAGGGGACTTAGTTACGCATGAGCACAGCGTACCATCCGCAGACAGATGGCCAATCGGAGGTCATGAATCGGTGCCTCGAAACCTACCTGCGGTGCTTCGTGTGCGACCACCCGCGAGCATGGGCGGAGTGGCTATCCTGGGCGGAGTACTCTTTCAACACCTCTTTCCACTCCGGCACCGACACTACCCCTTTCGAGGCCGTTTACGGGCGGCCCCCTCCGGTCTTGAGCCGCACCCTTCCGGGGGAGTGCGCGGTGGCCGCGGTCGACATTCTGCTTCGAGACCGAGATTCCATACTCCAGCAGCTACGCCAACACCTTCAGCGCGCCCAGGACAGGATGACAGCCGCGGCCAACCGCCGACGACGGGACGTTCAGTTCAGCGAGGGCGACTCCGTCTTCCTCAAGTTACGACCTCACCGCCAGGTCTCGGCTTCTTCGCGGTCCCACTCCAAGTTGGCGGCCAAATTCTATGGCCCCTTCGAGATCCTCGCCCGAGTTGGCACTCAGGCCTACCGCCTCCGCCTACCTCCTGAGAGCCGGATCCACCCGGTATTCCACGTATCGCAGCTAAAGCGGGTGATTGGCGATCATCCTGTTGAGGGGGCACTTCCACCACCGGACCCAGGCACTATTCCGCCAGCAGCCCACCCCCAGCGCGTCATCGATACTCGCACGTTACAGCGAGGAGACCAAGCAGTGGAGCAGGTTTTGGTTCTGTGGTGCGATCTCCCGGACTCAGAGGCCACGTGGGTCGACCAGACCAAGCTGCAGCAGCGGTTTCCGGACCTTTGCCTTGGGGACAAGACAAATTTCCCAGCGGGCGGCATTGTTACGGATGGCGACGAGGGCAGCGAAGGGGAAGGGCGCCCACCGGTGTGGCGCGTCTATCGAAGGAGGGAACGCGACACGCGCGCCGAAGCATGAGAGCGCCGTCGCATGTATCTTTGTATTTTGCATCACATTATGTCTCTTCTTATTTTGGCACCGAGTAGTATATAAACCCGGAGGAACCCTTGTATTGGTTTATGCTAAGTATTATTCTGATTTGGAGTTTCTTCTCTTGCCTCTCTCCCTTTCCTCTCTCCCTTCTTCCCCTCCCCCCTCTTTTGGGAACCCTAGTCTAACAATCAAGTACTTTCAATCATCCTCAATGTCTATAGCTCTATAGCTGACAAAATCTAGAAATAAGTAGAAATGGGTTTACTCTTGTTGTTTTGTTGGGTAAAATATCTATATAGTTGTTACCTTTTATGTTAAGATTCACATAAGTAGAGATTACTCTCATATTGGAAGTAAAAGTTTCTGATACTATTATACTAATAGTGGGCCCTACCATTGGCTTTTGATGGCCATTCATCTACTTGTGTATTCAGATCAACTTATGTTTCCGCTAAAGCCCATCAATGGTTCAGATTATAATCCAACACGATCAGAGATATGATCAGATGCATAAATGGTCAAACTTTATGAGCCAACAACCCAACCTGATAATAGATCTAACTCATTTGTGGTCACATGGGTCAAATCAGGTTAAAATCAACCAACTATGATTAACTAAAAAATACCATTTGAGATTACATTTTTATAAAGATATAACCCAATTTACCTATCCTACAACTATATCACGAGACGGCCAAGGCCATGTGGGATGAGCTCCATTATCTATACTCCGACAAGGACAGTCTCCAGCACCTATATGACATCATCACGGATCTTCAGACTCTTGACACCTGTGGTGCTGCCGACTTGATCTCATTTGTTGCTCAGGCTAAGACACTGGCTGAAACCTGGATCCGACATCAGCCCGCTACTACGGATCTCGCGGCTCAACGTGCTCAGAAGGAAGCAGTTTGTATTGCCATGATGATGGCTCGTATCCCGCCTCATCTTCAGAGCATTCGAGCTCAGATCCTCTCGTCTGCTGCTATTTTCTCACTCTCTGATGTGTGCTCCATGCTGCTAAAGGTATCACCACCTCCTGATACTACGGGACCTCCCTCACCGGCCCTCCTTCAACAATCTTAAGCGCCATTACTATCTCTCCCTCCTCCTGCTCGTGGAGGACGTCTAGAGCCTCGGGGAAGGGGTCGCGGTAGCCGACCACGTCCTAAGTGTTCCTTCTGTGGTAGGGATGGACATCTTGAGACGACTTGCTACCGCAAACATGGTCTGCCTCCCCGTCTGATTGCTTCTGTTGCTGCCGACAGTCCTTCTGCCACTCCTGCTGATCTTGAAGAAGTCTGCCTCCAGCTCCAGCAACTTCACAGCATACTCAGCCGCCCACCTGCCTCCGTTGCCTCCGCTACCTCCATCTTCAATGAAGGTATCACTTGTCTCTCCACTAGTCCGCATTGGATAGTGGATTCAGGTGCTACTCACCATATCTCCTCGCTAAAACCACATTAATACTTGGATTCTCTGCATCCTTAGTGTATCACAGTGGCCAATGGCGCAACCGTTCCTGTCTCCGGCCCTGCTGATATCCTCCTCAATTCCTCTTTCCCTCTCCGCTCGGCTCTTCATGTCCCGGGCTCCCCGTTTAATTTACTTTCCGTCAGTCGCCTCACTGCCGATTTAGATTGCTCAGTAACATTCATCACTTCTTTTCTGATGCAGGATCGACAGACGCAGAGTATCATTGGTAATGGACGACTGCAAAACGGGCTCTACCTTCTTGATGTTTCTCCTACCATCCTCTCCTCAGTCTCCTCCGTTGAGTGACATCAGCGTCTTGGGCATGTGCCCTTCCTGTCCTTCAGAAGGATCTTCCAGATATCTCTCTTCCTGCTTTTAAATATGACTCATGTATTTTAGGGAAACAACATCGTTCCTCTTTTCTTTCTCATTGTACTCGGAGCTCTGCTCCTTTTGTTTTAGTTCATTCCGATGTTTGGGGCACATACAAAATTACTAGTATATCTGGTTATCGCTATTTTATCACCTTTATAGATAATTATTCTAGCACAACGTGATTGTATCTACTTCGTGATCGCTCCGAGCTTCACTGTGTATTTCGGGCTTTCGTTCTTGAGATTCGCACGCAGTTTTCTGAAAATATAAAAACCCTCAGGACAGATAATGCTCGCGACTACACTAGCCATGAATTTGCTAATCTCTGCTCTGAATTTGGGATCATTCACCAGACGTCGTGTGCCTATACCCCATAACAAAACGGCGTTGCTGAACGTAAAAATAAGCATCTGCTCGATCTCTCATGATTCACATGCAGGTACCCAAAGCCTATTGAAACTTTGCGCTGTCCACGACATGTTATCTCATTAACCGCCTACCTTCCTTCGTCCTCTAGAATGCTACTCCGTTTAACCTCCTTTTTCCCTCCACTCTGGCATTTTCTCTCTCACCTCGCATATTTGGTTGTACCTGCTACGTTCACCTACTGGGTCCGTCTACGGACAAGTTGGCTCCTCAGGCGGCCAAACACATGTTTGTTGGCTATTCACGTACTCAGAAAAGCTACGTCTGCTACTCTCCTACTACCCGTAAAATAATCGTTTCTGCTGATGTTACTTTTCGGAAGGACCAACCGTTTATAGATGTGAGAACATAAATTTTAGACAAAAGATACATTAAGGTGATGTTTGGACCGATGTTGGCGCGACGTCATGGAGGGGTTATCGGGCCAATAATCGTGATCAACTAGTGGGTTGCTTGGCGAAGTTAACTATTTTGTGGCTGCAACAAGTATATTACTATGAAGACAACTAAAACATCATTTTCAACACCATTTGGAATGTGGCCTCCTACGCATGTAACCAAGAATACCAAAATTGATGTTTCCATCTTGGCGCAGTTTAAAAATGGCCACTAATAGAGCCAAGTATCCCATAATTCACTCATGCCTTCAACATTTACATGAAGGTTACAAGATCTTACAAATTCTAATTACAACAATGTTAGAGCTTTATTACAAAAAATATATTCAATAATTAAAGAAACATCTGATTTACCAACAAAATATAGATTTGAGCAGTTAGAAATTCCAACCTAGAAGTTAAAGCATTACCTTTATCCTTGTACTTCTCATACAAATCACTCAACTCTGTATAATTTGAGTTGGTCAACCCACTGCATCAAATAGCCATAACAAAATTCAGATGAAGTACATAACATAGAAGTGAGCCACAAAAAGAAAGCTTAATATAAATGACATAATTGACCTAAATAGCTACATGAACTTAGTAGAAAGTGAACAAATTAAAATAAATGTGCATGTAACTCAAATAAATTTCCAATGATGGAAAAGAACACTAAACAAATAAGAGTAAAATCACAAAAAATGATAAATTTGTATCTCCATGTAAATGAAACAATGAATAACCAATATACCATTTAGAAGCTACATTCACAATCAGCAGAACCTTGCCGTTGTAAATGCTAAGATCCACATCCTGTCCACGAGCATCCTACAAAGCATCGAAAAAACGGTAATTAAATACAAATTCTTGCAAAGCTCACGAACAAACTTCATATGTTGAGAACTATAAAAATCTACTCTGTAGACTGTGGTAAAGATAGATTCAAACATCATTTAATGTCAGATTCTGGTACGAGAGACCAAAAGTACAAATGAGAAGTAAATCGGCTTTGAATCAGTCAATCAGGGAAATAAATTCTGCAAGAACATAGCATCTGATATTTAGAATACGCCTAAAATGCAGAAGTCAAAAAAATCATCAAGGATTTGATAAAATGATTACGCACAATGACCAATCACACAACATTTTCCAAATTGATCTCGAAATTATTAAGATAAAATTATATCTATTAAAGTATCATTATCACACTATCGAAATTTACTTGATCCCTCGATGAAACAATCGATAAAGACAAATTGCCCTAATAGCAGGGAACGATCTTAGGTGCTGATAAAATGGATTTGAGAAGCACTACCATCCCAACCAAAATACTTGATATCCATTGTATTACGCACTCTTTTTGAAAAGGCACGAATATGGTATAAGCGGAAAAAGCTGTTAGGCTTTTGGGGTACTTTCATAAATAAATACTCTATTGTGAGTAGTCTAAATAGGAAGATTGTGGCTGTAATAAGGATGTTTTTAAGATTGTCATCTTGTTTCCAAATCAGGAGATAGTTGCATTCCATTCAGATATCATTGCCTTAGGGTATTTCGGTTGATTTGAAACTGATTGGTTGTTTCAACAATTGTAGTTGCAATTCTTGTGTTAACATGCAATTCCAGTGTGAGCTGTAACAATGGTATCAAAGATTCGAAAGCACCGATCCCATATTGATGTAGGATAGGTTATGAATGTGGAGGCTCTAAGGTGTGACCCAAAGTGAAATGTAATGTAGGTGCAATTGAGGCAGTCCGATTAAAATTACAACAATTAATTAATTGAAATAAAACTTATTAGTAGCATATTTGATTAAATAAAATGAATTAAGAGGTATGTGTTAATTCACAAGCAATAAAGACGCAAATAATTAAAGCGCGCGACGAATAAGTCTTGCAAGTCAGACAATCTCATAAAAGAAAAGACATGATATCACAAACAAAATAGAGAAACACAAACAACAAATTATGACATGCATGTAGGTGGTGGCGGAATGTCGCACTGTGGAGATCCAAGGGCTTCCTGGCCCCCTCTGGAGACGAATGTTGTTGGTGTGTGTGTGTGTGTGTGTGGGTGGGGGGGGGGGGGGGGGGGGGGGGGCTCAGATGGTGGCTGAGAGGGAGGCGTCAAAATGTAGTGGTTTGAGGGTGGGGGAAACTAGAAGGCTGCAGTTTTGACGGGAAGGATAACAAGAAGGTTTCGGCTAGAGGGGAAGGTGACGCAGGACGAATCTATAGGCGGCGAGAGAATCGACGACCTAACCCTACATGCTATGCAAAGTCCGACAGTGTGAATTTATTACGGTGCTCGGGGAGGAATCCGGCGAGGGGGAGGGCCGGTGGAGGCAAGGGAGAAGAAGAGGAGAGAAAGAGAGGAATAGGGAGCAGCCCTAAATTCATATTTAATCCAGCATAGCAAATAACATACAAACACCCCCTTATATAGAGGAGGGGTGCCAATAGCCAAAGTTTGGAACTAAAAGAAAATGCAAAATACAGCGAAATAAAATACTCCTGCGATCAAGATAAAATACTCCTGCGATCAAGATAAAATACTCCTGCGATCATTCCCCTGTCGGGTTTGTCTTCCTGTGCGTGTACACCCTCCACGGTGGCTCCTCATCGGGCGTGTCCGTAACAATACCGCCGTCTGAAAAATTTGCCTTGTCCTCAAGGCAGTAGTCCGCGAACTGACGGCGAAAATCCTCCCGCGATAGCCATGTAGCATCTGAGTCGGGGTGATCGACCCACGCGACGAGGATCTCCTCGGAAGTGGGGTCTCCGGCCATCGGGCAACGGCGATCCAGGATCCGGGCTGGGTAGAAGGACGGCTCACCGGCGAGGTCAATGTCCGGGGTAATCTGCTCCGTAGTGGTGTGGTCGCCCACCGCGCGACGTAGCTGGGACACATGGAAGACCGGGTGGACGCGGCTCCCGGCGGGGAGGCGGAGGCGGTAGGCCACGGCGCCGATGCGCGCTAACACCTCGAAGGGCCCAAAGAACCGCGGGGCCAGCTTCGGGCACGGGCGTCGGGCTACTGTCAACTGGCGGTAAGGGTGCAACTTGATGAAGACCCTCTCCCCCACCTGAAAGGAGAGGTCCCGCCGCTTCCGGTTGGCGAAGGCCGTCATTTTCTGTTGTGCCCGCAATAGATGCTGCTTCAGATGCTCCAAGATGGTGTCCCTGTCCCGCAGGGAGTGGGCCAGACTCTCCACCTGGCATACGCCCGGTAAGTGGCGGAGGATGGAGGGCGGTGGTCGGCCATATACGGCCTCAAAAGGGGTGGTGCCCGCCGACAGGTGGTAGGCGGTGTTGTACGAGTACTCGGCCCAGCACAGCCACTTGGCCCATGTCCGAGGCTGCTCCCCCACGAAACAGCGAAGGTAGGTCTCCAGACAGCGGTTGAGACTTCAGACTGACCGTCTGTCTGGGGATGGTATGCCGTACTTATGCGCAGGCGAGTGCCCTGCAGCCGGAAGAGCGTGGTCCAAAAGGTACTCAGGAAGAGGGGGTCGCGATCGCTCACGATCGACCGCGGAAACCCGTGGAGTCGGACTATGCCGCTGATGAAGCTGTCGGCCACGGAGGCGGCGGTATAGGGGTGGCGCAGGGGAATGAAGTGCCCGTACTTGGACAGGCGGTCCACCACCACCAGAATGCAATCAAAGCCCTGAGATCGTGGGAGACGCGTGATGAAGTCCATGGCGATGTCCTCCCAAACACGGTCCGGAAGTGGAAGGGGCTGCAGGAGGCCCGCTGGATAGGTAGCCTCATACTTGGCCTTCTGACAGGGCAGGCAGGCGGCCATGTACGCCTTGACCTGGCGGAACATGTGGGGCCAGTACAGGGAGGCCGCGAGGCGGCGGTAAGTGCGGAAGGCGCCGGCGTGCCCGCCGGTAGGGGACGCATGAAACTCAGCTAGGAGTCGTGAAATGTTGGGTGACGAAGGAGCAATGACCAGGCGCCCCTTGTAGAACACGCGGCCCGCGATGAGCGAGTACGGAGGATGAGCGTCTCCGTTAACGAGGAGAGCGGTACAGATGCGGGCTAGTACGGGGTCGGCGTCCACCTCCTGCTGAATGGTCGCCGCGTCCTCCCACACTGGTCGGGAGATGGCCGACAACTCTGTGGTCCGACTCTGACGGGAGAGTGCATCCGCTGCACGGTTGGCCTTGCCATGCCGGAACTCGATGGTGAAATCGTACCCGAGGAGCTTGGCGACCCACACCTGCTGGGCGGGGGTGGCAATCTTCTGCTGGAGGAGGTAGCGCAGGCTGTGGTGGTCGGTGCGAACCACGAAGGGGCGCCCCAGTAGGTACGGGCGCCAATGCTGAACGGCGAGAACGAGGCCCATGAGCTCGTTCTCGTAGGCGGAGCGGCTGCGGATGGTGCTGGAGAAGGCACGGCTGAAGTAGGCGACCGGTCGGCCGGCCTGCATAAGGACGGCTCCTACGCCGGAGCCGGAGGCGTCACACTCTACCAGGAAGGGCCGGGTGAAATCCGGCATGGCCAACATCGGGCCCTGGACCAGGGCCTGCTGGAGGGCGGAGAAGGCGGCAGCGGCCGCGGCCGACCACTGGAAGGGGCCCTCCGCGAACTTCGTCAGAAGCTGGGTGAGGGGTCGCGCCAACGCCCCGTAACCCTGAACGAAGCGACGGTAGTATCCGGTCAGCCCGAGGAAACCACGGACATCGCGGAGCGAGCGGGGAATCGGCCAGTAGAGCACCGCTGAGATCATGTCCTCGTCCATGGCGACCCCGCGGGCCGAAATCGTGTGGCCAAAGTAGCTGACCTCCGTCACCCCAAAGGAGCACTTCTTCGGATGGAGCCGAAGGTGGTGTTTGTGGATGGCGGAGAGAGTCTGTCGGACGTGACGGAGGTGATCCTGCCATGAAGAGCTGTAGACCAAAATGTCATAAAAAAAACAAGAATGTGTCGTCGAAGTACCGCCCGGAAGATGTCGTTCATCGTGGACTGGAAGGTGGCGGGGGCATTGGTCAGGCAGAAAGGCATAACCAGGAACTCGTAGTGGCCGTCGTGCGTCCTGAACGCTGTCTTCGCAATGTCGGCAGGCCGGACCCGAATCTGATGGTACCCGGCTCGGAGGTCCAGCTTGGTGAAGAAGAGCGCGCCATGGAGCTCGTCCAGAAGCTCCTGAATCACTGGGATCGGGTACTTGTCGGGGACGGTGGACTTGTTGAGCTCGCGATAGTCCACGCAGAAGCGCCAACTGCTGTCCTTCTTCCGGACCAGGAGGACGGGGCTGAAGAATGAGCTAACACTGGGCCGAATGAGGCCCCGCATCAGCATCTCGTGTACTAACCGCTCGATCTCATCCTTCTGCACATGACCATAGCGGTAGGGTCGAACTGACACAGCCGCGGTGCCGGGCTGAAGGGGAAATGGCGTGGTCCGTCGGCCGAGCCGGCGGCAGGCCGGTCGGGGTGTCGAAAACGTCGACGAACTCGTCGAGGAGCTCCTGCAAGTCCGCGCTCAGTGGCGGAGTAGGAGGTGGCGGGGAAGACAACGGCCACAGCCAGGCGGAGAAGTCGACGTCAGCGATATGCTGAAGGGCCCGGAAGGAGACCGGCGTGCGGAGTAAGGCTGAGTCCCCCACCAGGCTGCAGGTACGGCCCCCTTGGAGGAACTGCATCGTCATACGCGCCCAATTGACGCGCACGTCAGCGAGTGTGCGGAGCCAGGCCACGCCCAAAATGGCGTCGATCCCGCCGAGGCCAAAAGCATAGAAGTCCGCTGTCACCGCACAAGATCCCACCGAAAGGGAAAGGCCGGGGCAGCACCCCTGGGTCGATCGGCGGCGGCTATCGCCGAGGCAAACGGTGAACTCCGGGGAAGGGGTGAGCGGAAGCTGGAGCTGGTGAGCGAGCTACGTTGACAGAAAGTTGTGACTCGCGCCACTGTCCACCATCACGACAATGGGGCGGGTCTGCAGCAGCCCCATCAGCTTCATGGTCCGAAGGCCCGAAATACCCCGCACAGAAAAACATGGGAGCTCTAGGCGGCCAAAAGCCGCCGGTGTGGGGTCCGTGACCTCATCGTTCTCCGAGATCTCGAGGGCCTCAAAATCCGCCGCCGTAATGTCCGAGTCGAAGTCACCGATGATGGCGTGAAACTCCTTGACAGGGCAGACATGTATCGGGGAGTAGGGCTGGCGACAGCGGAAACAAAGGCCCTTGCGACGAAGGTCATCCAGGGTGGAGTTGGAGATGTGCTGGTGAGGGGGTCGGCAGGGCCGAGGACCCCCGGGGGGCGGCCGAGAGGGGGCCGGGGCAGCCGGAGGTCGCCAAGGTGGTCGCGGAGGAGGGAGGCTGCTCGTACTAGCGGAGGCCCGAGGTCCCAGGTCGGCTTCGACCAAGCGGGCCATGTCGAGGGCGCCCGCGACCGTGCGCGGATGGTGCGTGCGAAGGCGGGAGCGGAGGTGGGAAGGAGGCCCTGCATGAAGAAACCCAGGTAGTGATCGGGCGGAAGGCCCGGAACATGAGCCACCAGAGCGACGAACTTGTCGATGTAGTCATCCAGTCCGGCGGTCTGCCGAACGCCGCATAGGCGCTCGATGGCGGATCCCGAGGAGCGAGGGTCGTAGCGGCGGATCATCTCCTGCTTGAGGTCCGGCCAGGAGATGAGAGGATTGGACTGACGGAGCCATCGGGCCCAATGGAGGGCCGAGCCGTCCAGACCGACCACGACGGTGGACACCTTGTCCAATTCCGGCGTGAGGTTGAGATCGAAGTACTGCTCGGCCTTGGCGATCCACCCGAAGGGGTCGACGCCCGTGAAGGAGGGAATGTCGAGGGAGAGAGCGGACCGGCTCGGAAGGGCCGACGGTGGAGCGGCGGCGCGGGGAATGGGCGGTGCAGCACCCAGGAGGGATCCGCCCTCGGCGGAGGAGGACGAAGTCGGGGCGACGAGGGCGGCGGAAGCATGGAGGGAATCGATTTTGGAGTGGAGGGAGAGAAGGGATTCATGCATGGTGGCGATGAGTTGATCGTGGGCCTCCACGCGGCGGGAGAGGGCATCGGCGGAGACATCCGCCGCGGGAGGATCGGAGGAACGCGTGTTGGGAGCCATCTGTGAAGAGGGGGGCGCGGAACGGCGCGAGGGCAGGGTGGCGGTGGCCGGCTGCTGAAACGGGACAGCGCGGGGCGTGGGAAAACAGGACAGCGCGAGCGGCGACAGTCACCTGGATGCGGAAGCGGGAGCGGAGGGAGTGGAATGCGGGAGTCGCAGGTAGCGGGATAGCGGGATGCGGGAGTCGCCGGGTAGCGGGATGCGGTCGGATTAGGTTTAGCGGGATGGACGGGGGAGGAAAAACAAACGCAAACGCCGTAAGGTCGTAGGGACGCTCCGGCGGCGAGGAAGGCGGGCGGAGCGGCAGGTCGGACCAAATATTACGGTGCTCGGGGAGGAATCCGGCGAGGGGGGAGGGCCGGTGGAGGCAAGGGAGAAGAAGAGGAGAGAAAGAGAGGAATAGGGAGCAGCCCTAAATTCAGATTTAATCCAGCATAGCAAATAACATACAAACACCCCCTTATATAGAGGAGGGGTGCCAATAGCCAAAGTTCGGAACTAAAAGAAAATGCAAAATACAGCGAAATAAAATACTCCTGCGATCAAGATAAAATACTCCTGCGATCATTCCCCTGTCGGGTTTGTCTTCCTGCGCGTGTACACCCTCCACGGTGGCTCCTCATCGGGCGTGTCCGTAACAGAATTCAAATTAGATAATAAATAATTAAATCTCACACAAATAAATTCATAGCAAGACATGATAATTTAATTAAGCAAAACAGGCTTAGGTTTTCCTCCACGTGGAGGGCCAAAGCAAGAGCATGCGGCGAATAAATCCTGTAAATCACAATAGTAATCTAGAGCAAACAACCACAGTACAATATATCCAAGAAAATATAGAGAGTGCAAGCCAATACAGATATGCTGAAAATAATAATCCAATACATATAAGACTCACAAAGTAGTGGGCTGACCAAGGTACTGCAGAATCCGGAGCCGGAGATGCGTGGATGACGATCCGAGGTGGAACCGAAGAAGGGAAAGCGACGTAGGTGGCTGTCCTTGGCAGTGGAAGGTGAAAACGGACCGGAAATGGATGGATCCAGCCACGTGGGTAGAGATCCGGACGGGGGTGGATAGATCTGATGATTTGAGAGCGGATCCGGGCTGGATTTGTCCAAATCTGGACTGATCTGGACAAGGAGGGGCTGGGGGTGGTTCCACGTGTGGGTTTGAAGGTGTTTCGGTGGGGGCTGCTGGGAGGGGATAGGGGAAGGGCTGGCGGTTTGGAAAGGGGGCCGGGAGGGGCGGCTGGCCTTGGATGAGAGTGGCAGTGGATGGGAGGAGGGGCGGCAGCGGGTTGAAGGCTGGGAGGAGGGCGGCTTGACCTTGGACAGCAAGGGGAGGTGGCTGGGGAGGCTGCTGGACAGAGGGATGGCGGCATCTTGGGGGAGGATATGGGTGACCGGCGGTGGCTAGGAGGAGGGGGAAAACTTTAGGTTAGGAATAGTAAATTTCATAAATGTGCAGTGAACAATGGTGGATTTCCGGACAGCCCAAAGGGTGGTTGTTTGGGGGGCTGTTGGGGGCTGCGGGAGGGAGTTTGGGAGGGGGGAAAGAGGGTCAGGGTTAGGGGGTACCTTTGGGAGGGAGATACAAGCCTAGGAGTCGTCACCTAGGGTTCCACGGAGTCGGTACCGTGGGATGATCGCGGGAATCCGGGAATAATTCTCCAAATTCTGCAATGCCCATAATCAGCCCCCTACCTATCTATTTATAATAGAAGAAAGGCTAGGGCATCCCATCTTCAACGGCTATGATTGGCCGGAGGTGGGTCCACCCAAATACATCAAAACAATGCAAAAATAATAAACTAATATATCTAATTGATTCGCAACGCGAATCCGAACACATCTGCGGAGTCCGATTGACGATCCGAGCACGCCATATATGGAAAGTCGCCAATTGGCCCCGAACGGGCCCAAAACTCATCCTCCACGGCAAGTACTCGTCTATGCTCCGCATCAATCTCCCGCCTTGAAAGAATTCATCTCCCGATGAATTGGGATCAGAATTCTCTCGATGTATGCCAGGTAAAACTCGAAGAGGTCCACCAGAGGTCTCCCAAGTGTCGTTGCTGGGAAAGTGTCCTCGCCAATCAACTCCCCCTGACTGAAAAGTCATCATCTCCGGTGTATGGAGATGGTGGTACTGAAGTCGAAGTCCATGGGTGAATTGATCAAGCTCTGCTGCAAGTACCCAGATGTCATCAACGTCTGTAGTAAGAATGTACCGGTGGAATATGGTCTCCGTGATGCTCTCAACGCTCAACTCACAAATGGTGGATCCCGGTGCGATCGGCGGCATCGTGGGTGGAACCAAAGAAGACGAATTCCCAGGAGGGTGGGTGTCAGAAGTGGGTGAGTAGCAGTGTCCATCAAACGTGGGTGGGCTATGAGGGTGGTAAGGCAACGGGAGTGGAGGTGTGGGCGGCTGAAAGTCCTCACTGCTTGGGTCCACATACTCGCGAGGCTCATAGTACGGCGTCATATCTTCAACACTAAATACCAGGTGGATACCCATACTTGTAGAGATATCAAGATCGTAGATGTTTGCTTCGATCTGTCTCATGATTATATAGGGATCCATTCGCCTAACGCTCAAGATTTTAGCAAGCCTCGCACGGAGCCTCACAACGCAGATTCTCACCATCACCTGCTCGCCTTCATGAAGTACCTGCACTTGCCAGTGAACATCTGCATGTGATTTACAAGATTTATTACCAATATGGATTATTCATTGGACCGACTTATGACACACATGCAAACGAGAAACAGACAACACAACAGACTCATGCGAATGATGACGAAACGACTCAACATACTCATGCAAATGATGTAAATGAGACACGAAGGACACAACACTCGCTACGGGAAAGGCTAATAACCACTTGAAAATCTACCAAAGGAGGTGGCCTATCAGGAGGCTCTCTCGGAGGAGTGTAGAAAAACTCATCCTGTGGACCACAAGTGTTCAGATGATCATGCGAGACATCTACACTCAAAGACACGCTCGTAAAGGGCCAAAAGTCTCTCGGGGAACGTAACACATCAGGGGGCTTACCAGGAGGTGTGTAAGAAAAGTCATCACGAATGCGACGACCATCTGAATGAAAATCGTGTGCACCGACTAGAAGACGTGGCTCTATAGTGTGGTGAGTGTTCCCGAAAAGAAAGGACAAGTCTGGTGGGTCAGCAGGTGATGCATCCCAAAACTCAGCGAGAGTGCGATGTGTCAGCAGGTGGTGCCATAAATATTGGATGCTCCTCACAATATCCATCCTCTGGGGCGGGGTCAGGGACGATAATGGAAGAGGCTTCCATAAATCGATACTCATACAAGCGGGGCTTACCTGAATCCCATGCTCATCAGGATGTGGCGGATCATCCGGAGGCTCAACTGTGGGCTCGTCGTAGAACTCGTCACTATGGTCATGGTCCTCTAGATGAGTACCATCGTAAGGGGTAGTGTCCCCGTGAATGGATGAAATAGCCACTACGAAATCAACACCAGGCTCTGGTCTCTCGGTCGTAATGTGACTCAGGGTAACGACAATGGGAGAGCGACATAGATCTACGCTCAAGAATGGGTCTGTGGGTGCGGTGTCAAGACATGAGTCCAAGGTAGGGGTGTTAATCAACCCATGACATGCCATAGGTGGTGGTGTGGGTGAGGGGCACGACACTATAGGCTCAAGAGGTCCCCCAGGCTCACTCTCAGTCAGGGTCACGAGAGACAGGTCAGAAACAAGAGATAGGTCACTCACTGGGCTAAGCACCTCACTGGGGTGAGAGCAATCTGCATCAGGTATCACTTCTGCCATGTCGGACGGAACAATGGTAGGCAGAGTGGTGTCCTCGGTGTGGGAGGAGCTCGTACTGCGGGGGTCAAAGTGAAGATCCAATCGACCAGCTCTTGCGGATCTCAAAGGCTGTTCGTAACGAAGGGCAAATCGATGCGTCTGCTCGAGGGGCTTTGAGCTATGATAAACCACCTTAGTACGAATGTCTGAGCGAAGGCCAGACCAAAATCTGCAAGAGGTCATGGCTGGGTCCTCTCGGATATCGCTCCTCACAACTAACTCATCAAAGCGATCCCTATACTCAGCGACGGACATGGATCCTTGTTGAAGGGAAAATAATTGGTCGAGCAAGCGAGTCTGATACGACGACGAAAGATACCTCTGACATAATATACGCTTCATGTCCAACCAACTAGTGATGCGATGTAGACGGTCTCGCTCGTGGGTCCTCTCAACGCTAGACCAATATACCCTCGCCTGATCTAAAAGTTTAAGTTTCGCAAACATGACGCGACGCTCACCAAATACCTCAAAATGGTCAAGATAATACTCCATGTCCACGAGCCAATAACTGAAAGACTCGGGACACGATGAGCCGTCAAAGGAAGGGGCAGCAATACGAAACTGACTCTCAAGATCTCTATCGGAACGACGATCCTCATAGTAATCATCCCTGAGGTAACCGAGTCGTGTCGAAGGATCAACACGATCCGCTCGCGTGTACGGATACGAACGACGACAATCACCATACTGATCGTCTCTAGCATAGTTGGGTCGTGTCTGTGGGTCAACACGATCTCTGGAAGTGGTGTACTGCGTTCACGAATAATCATCGTAGTATCGTGAGTCTCCCTGAAGGGGATCTAAGAGGGCGGGTGAAAGTGGACTCAAGACCTCCAAAGTGAAGGGAGGAATAATTGTGACACCTAGACATAATGAAAAACCTATAGACTCTACGACTGCGTATCAAAAAGAGCCCGTAACATGGCTCTGATACCAATTGACGCAGGACGAATCTATAGGCGGCGAGAGAATCGACGACCTAACCCTACATGCTATGCAAAACACGACAGTGTGAATCCAAATTAGATAATAAATAATTAAATCCCACACAAATAAATTCATAGCAAAGCATGATAATTTAATTAAGCAAAACAGACTTAGGCTTTCCTCCGCATGGAGGGCCAAAACAAGAGCATGCGGCGAATAAATCCTGTAAATCACAACAGTAATCTAGAGCAAACAACCACAGTACAATATATCCAAGAAAATATAGAGATTCCAAGCCAATACAGATATGCTGAAAATAATAATCCAATACAAATAAGACTCACAAAGTAATGGGCTGACCAAGGTACTGAAGAATCCTGAGCCGGAGATGCGTGGATGATGATCCGAGGTGGAACCGAAGACGGGAAAGCGACGTAGGTGGCTGTCCTTGGCGGTGGAATGTGAAAACGGACCGGAAATGGATGAATCCGGTCACGTGGGTAGAGATCCGGACGGGGGTGGATAGATCCGATGATTTGAGAGCGGATCCAGGCTGGATTTGTCCAAATCTGGACTGATCTGAACAAGGAGGGGCTAGGGGTGGTTCCACGTGTGGGTTTGCAAGTGTTTCGGTGGGGGCTGCTGGGAGGGGATAGGGGAAGGGCTGGCGGTTTGGAAAGGGGGCTGGGAGGGGTGGCTGGCCTTGGATGAGGGTGGCGGTGGATGGGAGGAGGGGCGGCAGCGGGTTGAAGGCTGGGAGGAGGGCGGCTGGACCTTGGACAGCAAGGGGAGGTGGCTGGGGAGGCTGCTGGAGGTTGCTGGACAGGGGGATGGCGGCAGCTTGGGGGAGGATATGGGTGGCCGGCGGTGGCTAGAAGGAGGGGGAAAACTTTATGGTAGGAATAGTAAATTCCATAAATGAACAGTGAACAATGGTGGATTTCTGGACAGCCCAAAGGGTGGGAGTTTGGGAGGGGGAAAAGAGGGCTAGGGTTAGGGGGTACCTTGGGGAGGGAGATACAAGCCTAGGAGTCGTCACCTAGGGTTCCACGGAGTCGGCACCGTGGGATGATTGCGGGAATCCGGGAGTAACTTTCTCCAAATTATGCAATGCCCATAATCAGCCCCCCTACCTATCTATTTATAATAAAAGAAAGGCTAGGGCATCCCATCTTCAACGGCTATGATTGGCCGGAGGTGGGTCTACCCAAATACATCAAAACAAATGCAAAAATAATAAACTAATATATCAAATTGATTCGCAACGCGAATCCGAACACATTTGCGGAGTCCGATCGACGATCCGGGCACGCCATATATGAAAAGTCCCCAATTGGCCCCGAACCGGCACAAAACTCATCCTCCACGGCAAGTCCTCGTCTATGCTCCGCATCAGAAGGTGCTTGGACAGTGGTTGAGGGGAAAAGATCACGGAGGAGTCGGCGGAAGGTGGAGAAGGTGTGTTTGTCGTCGGCATGAGATAGAGAGGACGTGGCTGGTGTCGGGGGAGACAAGAGAGGTAAACTGGAGATGTGAGGTGGTGGTGGGTTGCGATGGGAGTGAAGACGGAGCATGCGAGTTGTGAAAGAGGAATGGGTAGTGGCTTAAGAGAAGTGAAGGAAGTCGGTTGAAGGGGAGAATGCGGGCGTGGACTTGCGGGAGTAAGTGAGGAACGGAGAGATCGACGAAGAAAGGGAAGACTGAGAACGATAAAAACCTTGGAGACACCAAGGGAGGACCTCTTGGAATCGCACCGTGAGGAGGGGACCGACAATTCTGAAACTGAAGTAAAACCTCAAACCCCAAAACCGCTGCATGCATGTGCGTATAAAAAGAACATAACTGATAGGGCACCTGAATAGGACTGCTCATAATGTCCGAACCGATAGGGTGTCAAATACAACTCAAAAAAATAAATATAAAATAGGCTCGGAACGACCATCCGGACGAGTCTCGGGAAGAGTCCCCAGTCATCGGATTAACTCTCCTTTATATCCACGGTCTCAATCGAGTTTAATTTATCTCATGATGCCCATATTATGTTTTCCAATCGCTCAACGATCGGCCCTGGCTCGGTCAACGACCGCTGATCAGCTCTCTCGGTCTACGATCGCTGATCGGTTCTTTCTCGGTCGACGTTCGTTGATCGATCTTTCGGTCGTTGATCGATGATCGAACTCTCCGTCGGCGATCGCAGATCGGTTCCATCGGTCGCCGATCTCCGATCAGATCCAATGGTCAACGATCAAATCCAATGGTCAATGATCGCCGTTCGGACTCCAATCGATCATGAACATGAATCCTTTCTCCTCATACAGAGTGTATTCTCCCTGCATCTCTTCATGTTTTTTGTTTCAGTGTCTGCTAGCTGCTACTTCAGCTTATGAAATCAACTTAGGAGTCAATGATGAAAAACGGGGTGTTACACCTATATGCATCGCCACATCATCATCATTGATCCGGTCCTACGACCACGGATAGGCTTCGCACATCATGCCTAATCCGCACTCGCATGTCGAATTCTCAAATGCATTCATCCGAGATCGCAACCTCACGCCTCAGGGTTCTAACGAAAAAAAGAAAATCATGTCCTCCACTTATTATTAATAGAGGAGACTCTCCTATGCAAGAAACCGAAAAAGAATATGAACATTCATCGGTCCTAAAACCAGAGAGAAGAGTCGGTACCCTTGGAGCTCTCTTCAATGTCATAGCAGATAGGGAGGGATCAACATGAGGAGTCCTCCACGGATCTGGAACGAGATCACCGTTTGACGCTCCCACTCGGCTGCAACAGCAAGATCACCTAGCCTAGGTTTATTGCGTACTGGAGAATCACTCAGAAGTGAACGACGTGTTGCAATTGTTAATAAAAGAAGTAGAGAATACCACGGTTTGGGTAGAACGTGTTGTCGTTCGTTAGCCGTGAAGAGACTAGTGAATGGCTAGTGATGATTGCATTTTATTGCATGTTGAATAGGTAATCCATGGACTGATCGTCCAAACGGGTAGCGGATCACCGCCTCCTACGGGAATAAACATATGTGGGTCGACGATCTCCATCAACTCCCCCAACTTGGAAGTACTCATCTACAGTGAGTGAAGATGGTCATACTCTCGGTGTAGCCTAAAGGTGAGTAGCTCGAGCTCCTCCGGGGAGATCCAAGTATCATCTAAGATCGGGCAGCCACTCCAACAGACAAGATATTACAATGTATCTCGCCCGCTTACAGCTATGATATCATGGGCAACAATCTGAAGTATGTCTCCTGCAGTCGCGTGTAGCTCTGAGTAAGATGCATCTCCGTCTAAAAACTAAACAGGTTGAACCGTCGGTGGTGCGAGGTGGCTCTCACGGGGGGACTCATCAAGCTGAGGCAGGGGTGGAGTAGGAGGAAGGGATGTTGCGGCTTATGTGTGGGAGTGGAGAAGGGATTCACACACACTTGCTCACGTATTAAAGAGTCAAGTCCTCTACATTGAATACTCGGTTTATCCTCATATTTTGAGGGATGTCAATCTCAAATGCATTTGTACCGATCATTCGTATGACTATATAGAGACCCACTCGTCGAGCGCTTATTTTTTGTTGTTGTTCCTTGAGGGAACCTCACAGATCGTACACGAATCATCATCTGCTCACCAACTTCCAAAATTATGATCCCTAATGTGTTGAATTATTGATCTGCTTGGGTTTTATAATAATCATTACTCATAGCAATTTTCTTTCAGACTGACTCATGAAGTGCATACAAATGCTGAACGGAAGACTCTGCAAACTAATGGGCAGAGCTTCTAACGGCACTTGGAACAGGTCAATGGGTTTCTTAGGTTCATAACCTAACATGATCTTAATTGGACTTAGACCAATGGTTCAATTAACTAATTAGTAATTATTATATGTAAACTCAGCTATGGGTAAAACTGAATCCCCGGTAGGACTATCTCCAACTAAACATCGCATAAGAGTTTCTAAGCTATGGATGACAATCTCGATTTGTCCATCCATTTGTGAGTGATAGGCGGGGGAAAACTTTAGTGTCGTATCAGTTCTCTTCCACAACGTTTTTGAAAATAGCTCATGAATCGAACGCCGCAGTCAGAAACTATAGAAGTGGGTAACCCGGGATACGTAAACACTTCTCTAAAGAATAGAGTAGTCGCATGAGACACATCAGTGGCCTTTCGGCATGGAATGAAGTGGGCCATTTTCGAAAAATGGTCCACCACAACAAAGATAAAGTCAAGCTTCCTTGGGGTGCGAGGGAGCCCGAGTATGAAATTTATGCTAATGTTGGTCCAGGTTCTCTAAAGGATAGTAAGCGGAGTATATAGACCAGTGGGTTGACGCGACCCCTTCGCAGTCTGACAGACTCGACAACGTCTAACGATCCACGCAACATCCTTCTTCAAGCTAGGACAAAAGAAGCGATCATCAACTAATGCACTTGTGTTGTTCCGACCAAAATGACCTACGACTGCACTCGCGTGTAGCTCCCATATAAGGAAATCTTTGAGGGGCATATGTGGTACGCAGAGGCGCGAGCCGAAGAATAGATAATCATCAGAGATCATGTAACCCTCATGAGACTCGAGAGAGTCTCTCATCATAGCATCATAGAAGTCGCCAAAATCTGGGCACTCTGGATAGTCGTAAACTAAACGCTCGAAGCCCTCAACTTGTGTGCTCATAGTATGTAGTAGGAGGCTGACTCGGCGGCTCAGGGTGTCAGTCGGCTTGTTCTCAACACCTGCTCGGTGTTTGAGAACGTAATGGTAGTCTTGCATAAACTCTACCCATTTTGCACGGCAATGGACTAACTTCTTCTGCGAATCAAGGTATCACAAGGCTTGAGTATAAGACGAATTCCTTATGTAGGAGATAGTAGTACCAATAAGGAAGTGCTTGCATGACAACAAAATACTTTATATCATAATTTGAATACTTCTGTCGGGCGTCATTAAGCTTCTCACTGAAGTATGCAACCAAATGACCCTCCTGATTAGGTACTCCACCAATACCAACTCCTAAAGCATCACAAGAAACCTCGCCTTAGAGAAATATGGAAGACGCAGAATAGGGGCGGATGATAATTTCTCTTTAATTTTCTCGAATGTCTGAGTGACCGCTTTCGTCCATATAAAATCTCCTTTATGATGCAACTCGTAAGGGGGGCCATAATAGAACTGAAACCTCCGACAAAACTTCTATAGAAGGTGTCATGTCCGTGGAAACTACGAGCCTCGTGAATATTCGTCGGGATGGGCCACTGACGAATGAACTTGAATTTGTCACGGTCAACCAATATACCAGATCAGTGGAGATTAGCGGTTGCGGCCAATCAGATTCGCGGAGATTGGTTGGGGTCACTGGTCTGCAGACCTGTAACGCACCCACAGTAGATCGGGGCGTTACATATGGTGTCCACTATGCAGGTCAATCTTTGAAAAGATTTGGGCACCAGTCATCGCGTCCATAAGGTCGTCGAGGCGGGGTATACGAAAACGGTATTTCATCGTGATCTTATTAATAACACAGTTATCGATACAAATGTGCTAGCGCCCATCCTTCTCCGTAGTAAGAAGGGTGGGAGCTATACATGGACTCAAACTCTCACGTACGAAATTCTTCCGAAGAAGGTCATCAACTTGTCACTTTAGCTCAGCGTGTTCAGTGAGGTTCATGCAATAATGAGGTAAGTTGGGTAAAGATGCCCTCGGGAATAAATCAATTGTATGTTGAATGTCTCTCAAAGGAGGGAGCTCATCAGGGAGTTTCTGAGGCATGATATCCGAATAATCATCCAACAAATGACGGACGTCCAAATCAGTAATCACAATGTCTGTAGAGGCCTCAAAAACCACGGTGGCCGCCACTCTTAGTTATTAAAGACTCGAGGCTCACCAAAGTGCAAAGGGAGTTTGGAGCCTAAGCGCAAGGCACAAGGTACAAGCGTGCGCCTGATGAAAGCAAAGTGCAACCACATTCATTTTAAATAATCAACATCAAACATCAGTTCATTTTCTTGATCAGATTCTTCATCTATTCTACTAATTAATCATTCATTGCTATCATTTATCTCTCTTAAAAAATAGAATCAATGTGGTCACTTGCATCATATCTAAGTCTAAACGCTCGATTATATTTCACAAATACTAAGTCATGCAAACATTATTGAGTTCTTACATTATTTATTTCTTTATTTTGAAAAAAAAAAGGTTTATAACAGAAATCTCACTCAGACGCAACTTTTATGGTCCAAAAGCGCAAAAAAGGTGCAAACATCTGAGTTTGGTATGCCTTGAGCCTTAGACACGCCTTTAACAACATAACCGCCACTACATACATAACCCCAATGTCTAACCTCTCTCAAAAAGTCACTCTTCCTCAGGATATGCAAAGGCCTCGATGACCCTACACCAATGGACGAGTCGTCCTTACCCTTGAGAGGGTCTCTGGGTTTGGTCGGAGATAGGTAATCTTTCTTCACTTATCAAAGAATGCGCGTGTTAGATCCGCCATAACACGTGGCATCACAATCATACAGCTAAGGTCACCCAAGTAATACGTGCGTTGAGTTCATGAGTATAACGTCGCACCAGACCTTGTCCTCAACGGATGCTAAACGAATCGGTACAAGTCATCTCTGTGTAACCTGGATGGTAGACTTTTCCACCCAAAGAACGCGATAGGGATGTAGGTGTGACTCGGTTGTGAGTTGCATAAGCTCAAGACCTTTCTTAATTACAATATTTACACAGCTACCACTATCGATGACTAATTTGCAGAGACCACCTACAGTGGAGAAATAGGTGTAAAAGATAGTGGAGTGGTGTCAGTCCTCTTCTGGACGAGGAGTGTGCAAAAGGTGGTGAATCACTGCTAACTCCAGTGACCTCTCACCGTCGCTCTCTCATTCGTCCTCCACGATGGTTACAATCTCCTCAACGGGTGTATCCTCAGCCTCAATGTTGGGCTCACCCTTCTCAATCAGTAAATTCTAGTCGGGCATTGTGCAGCCATGTGTCCCCTTCCAGAGCACCTGTAGCATTGTATGCCCTCATTTTGGGGCTTCAGGAATAATCGTTGTCTCTCATCCGTGGGTGCGAGGAGGAGAGTGAGCTGACACACTTGCTTAATCATCTCTAGCCTGGGGAATCAGTTCCCTCCGGATATCAGATCTAAATCCAGCCCGAAAATAGGGCATGGACACAATGGACTCCTCTAAGATGTCGCTCCTCACCACTAATTCATCAAAACGAGACATGTACTCGACAATTAAAAGGGTCCCTTGCTGAAAGGCGCAGAGGTGGTCCAGGAGTTGATCTCTGTACGAGGCACGAAGGTATTTATTTGTTCTTTAGCGGTTGTTTCATTTCAGCTCGTCTAGTGATGGGGTAATGCTCATCACGTTCAAGAGATCTCTCTAGGATCATCCACTAAATCTCGGCCTGCCCATGTAACTTCATTTTGGCAAATCGTACTCGCTTCTCGTCACTCATCTCTTACCACTCAAAATAATGGTCCATGTCAAAGAGCCAATCACTAAATGTCTTCGGGTCTAGGTGATCGTCGAATGATTGTGCATCGATGCAGGTACGTCGGGTAATGTCATCCTTGGCTGGGTTGCTCCACGACGCGGCTTCGGGTAGTCATCATAATGATCGTAATCGTATCGTGCTAGTGGAGCACGACCTCTACGAACCATGTCGATACTCATAGACTAGCTCAAGATACCTTCTTAAGGGAGGAGCGGGATCACGATGAGGCAGTTCTCTAACACGTCTCTCTGAGGGTGATGTAGCATTTCAGGTATGTCTAACTGATTAACTATAGTACTAACCCTAGCAATATCATCCCTAAGGATGTCAAACATGGCTCATATCTGCTTAAATAAGTTAATTCTCTGAAACTCGACGAGAGTCATGTCCAAATTTAAACTGACTGCCCAATCGTCGGTGAGGTTCTGGTCAGACATATCAGACAACCTACCACTATGTAGCATATAATGTGGCCCAACCTAGCTCTGATACCAATTTGATGCATGGTAGGTTATGAATGTGGAGGCTCGAAGGTGTGACCCTAAGTGGAATGTAATGCAGGTGCAATTGAAGCAGTCTGGTTAAAATTACAACAATTAATTGAGTGAAATAAAACTTATTCAGTAGCACATTTGATTACAAAAACTGAATTAAGAGGCATGCGTTAGTTGACAAACAATTAAGTAAATAATTCAAGCGTGCATCGAATAAGTCTTGCAAATCATACAATCTCACAGGAGAAAAGACATGATATCACATTCACTAAATATAGTCCAAGCATACAAAATAGAGAAACATAAACACTAAACTATGACTTACACAAGAATGTGGCGGCGAAATGTGGCACAATAGAGATCTAAGGGCAGTTGTCTCCCTTTGGAGACGAATAATGTTGGCGGAGGGCCGTTGTTAAAGGCGCGCCTAAGGCTCAAGGCTCACCAGGATCAGAGGTTTGCACCTTCGTGCGCCTTTGGAGCATAAAAGGCGCATCTGAGTGCAATTTCTATTATAAACTTTTCTTTTTCAAAATAAAGAAAGAAATAATGTATGAACTCAATAATTTTTGCATGGTTTAGTGTTTGTGAAACATAATCGAGCGTTGAGACTTAGATATGATGCAAGTGACCATATTAATTCTATTTCTTATAGATATAAATGATAGTAATGAATAATTAATGAGTAGAATATATGAAAAATCTGATTAAGAAGATGAAGTGATGTTTAATGTTGATTATTTAAAATAAATGTGGTTACGCCTTGCCTTCGTCAGGCTTGCGCCTAGGCTCCAAGACCCCTTTGCGCATTGATGCACCCTGCACCTTTAATAACTAAGGCAGAGGGTCAAGGGGGGACTCATGTATCCTGGTAGGGATGGTGGTAGAGAGGGAGGTATCAAAATATAGTGGTTTGAGGGTCAGGGAAATTGGAAGGTTGTGGTTTTGAGGGGAAAAATAACATAAAGGTTTCAGCTAAGGGGAAGGTGTCTGGCCTGCGGTTGAGGGGAAAAGACTAGGGAGCAGTTGTCGGAAGGTGGAGAGGGCGTGGTTGTCATCGGTGTGAGATGGAGAGGATGTGGCTAGCAGCGGGGGAGGCGAGAGAGGAGAACTGGAGATGGGACGCGGCAGTGGGTCGCTATTGGGAGTGAAGACGGAGCATGCGGGTCGCGGAAGCGGACAGGGTAGCGGCTTACAAGAAAATAAGTTAGCTGCAGGGGAGGGGACCGGCGGTTCTGAAACTAAAGCAAAACCTCAATCCCTAAAACAGTTGCTTGCATGCGCGTATAAAAAAAACATAACTGATAGGGCACCAAGGTCAGGCGGCTCATAATGACTAAACCGATCGGATGTTAAATACAACTCGAAAAATAAAAATAAATATATGAAATAGACTCAGAACGACCATCTGAATGCATCTATGGACTCGAATTGTCTAGACGGGTAGCAAGTCACCGCCTCCTATGGGAATAAACGTATGTGGGCCGGCGATCTCCATCACATATCCTATATCAATGGCAAAAAATATAAGATTGAAAGATCTTTACAAAGAAATGGAGATGCTCATGATCAGCCACGATTCCATGGTAAAATTTCTGCAGAAAGTAAATGGAACTCCAATCGAAAACCCTGGAGTAAATTTGAGGAATGTCCACAACCTTAACAGGGGAGAAGGCAATGGCAAGTCACACAAATCCATTGATTTCATCAAAAGTTGGATCCCTTCAGAAAAATTCATCCTTAGCCGATGACTCGATTTCCATGCATCGAGTTTCTCAGGTTCGAAGGCAAAATTTTAAGGAAGTGGGTCTATCGATGCGAACAATTTTTTGATATTGATGGAACCCAGGAGGCGATGAAGGTGAAAATAGCTTCGGTTCATTTGGTAAAGCTTTATATTGGCATCAATTTTATATTAAAACACACATATAAAGGCAATTACCGAGATGCAAAGAATATATATAAACTTTTGGGCAACATATTTAGTGAAGAGATATTTGATGATCCGGCGTGTGAAGTGAAGAAATTTAAACAACAGGGTTCAGTTTGACATATTGCTTAATAAAATACAAGTGACGAAAGAGTCTGAGATCAGTCTATGTTTAACTGGAATGAAAGGAGGATATTGAATGCCCGATCAGGATGCTTCGACCAAATTTTTTACAAGAGGTCTTTATGATAGTAATGATCTAGGATGGGAGGGGGAGTTCGAGAACGTCAAAAGGAAGAACTCCAAACTATAGGAATACTGATTTTCCAAGGATTGGACAGTTCAACAGAACATCAATCAGCTGAAGAAGAGATTATCTTTTGTGGTGAGCATTTCACTCCAGTACAGATGAGGAGTGCATGAGAGGGCTGTCTTTCTAGTGTGATGAGCATTTCACTCCAGGACATAAATGTTTGAAAAAGTAATAGATCTATTCATTGGAGATAACAGAAGGTTCAAAAAATTGTGAAGGGAATACATCTGCAAAACCTGAAACTATAGGGAAAGATCAAATGACACTCAAGTGTCAATGCGTGCCTTATCTGAAATAATCAACTATCATACCATCATGGACACTGCCTCTTATCATAGTAAAGCCATATCTATCTTAATTGATTCAGGAAACACTCACAATTTCTTAAATGAACGGGCGGCTAACAAGCTAGAATGCAAACAAAAAACCCATAGTAGTATTCAATCTCTGTGGCAGACCGGAATCAAATACAAAGACTATGGTAACCAACTTTAGATGGCAGATGCAAGAAGTTCAGTTCGCTTTTGATATGCTGGTTTTGACACTTGGGGGTTGCGATGTAGTTCTGAAAATATACTGGTTGACGATATTGAGGGTTGCAAACTGGGATTTCAGTCCACTCATGATGGAATGGAATTCTTGTTTAGGGTAAGAAAATATGTTTAAGGGTAGCAAGAATGTTCAAAGATACATGATAAACAAAATGAAAATGAACAAAGTATTACAAAAATTTGGATAGTTAATCATGATGGGTATTTGTGTTATGAATTCAACTAAACTAGAGAAAGCGGACGGTAAGCTATTAGAGGAATAAAACAAAAAAGAAATAGTAATCGAGCTAGATGAAAATTATGAGTCACTGCAATAATTATTAAAGGACATCATGATATTTTTGCAGAACCAAGGATATTATCCCCTTCACGGGATCATGAGCATCATATTAGACTTCAGGATGAAGAAGTGGCACTAAATCGCAGACTGTATGGAATCCATCACTGCAAATAACAGAGATGGAAAAGATGATTCACGAAATATTGACAGCTGGAGAAATCAAACAGTCACATCCCTTATACCTCACTGACTGTAATGATCAAAAAGAGGATGGTGCATGGCGTCTCTTTATTGGCTACAGAGAATTAAATCAGTGAATTATTAAAGATAAATTTCCAATCTCTGACGTTAAATTGCTGGAGGAATTACATGGGGCTGGGTTTTTCTCCAAACTCGATCTGAGAGCTGGATATCATTAAGTACACATGGCAAAGGATGACAACAACAAAATGATATTTAAATCTCGTCAAGACACTATGAGTTCGTTGTTATGTCGTTTGGATTAACAAATACCCCTGCCATATTCCAAGATCTTATGAACAAAATTTTCAATCAACAATTGAGGAAATTCATTCTTTGCCATACTTTAAAAAGAGTAAATGCTCCATTGGAAAGAAACAGTTGGAGTACTCTTTGATGATATCTTAATTTTCAGTTCTACTTGGAATGATCATTTGTTATACTTGTATTTTAAATGTGCAATGCTAAGAGAGCACTCCTTATAATTTAAAAAGAGTAAATGCTCCATTGGAAAGAAACAGTTGGAGTACCTCGGCCATGTGATTTTGCAAGGAGTAGCAGCCATCGATCCTAACAAGATCAGGACATGAAGTGGAAATTGCTGCAAAATCTTAAACTAAGAAGATTTTTGGAATTGACGGGATACTATTGTAGGTTCATTCAAGGATATGGACTAATTGCTCGGCCATGGACTAATTGCTCGGTCATGGACTAATTGCTCGGCCCTTAACATAGTTATTGACGAGAAACAATTTCAAGTGGGATGATGAGGCCATAGCTGCTTTTGAAAGATTAAAAGAGTTATTCAGTAAGCCTCCAGTTGCTTTGCCTAATTTTCAAGGGGAGTTCATCATAGAAATTGATGCTTGGGACAAGGGAGTGAGAGTGGTTACGATACAAATGAATCACCTCATTGCATATTTTAGCAAAGCTTTGAGAAGGAAAAATGCAGTCTTATCAACATATGAGAAGGAATTATTAGCCATTATCGTGGTTGTGCAGAAATGGCGACCGTACATAATAGGATGCAAGTTCATCATCAAGACTGATAAACAATACCTTAAATCCGTGCCAGAGCAAAAAATTGAATCACCTAAACAACCTAAATATGTTTTCAAATTGATGAGGTATGACATGTTATACAATATAAGAAGGGAAGTGAGAAAAAAAGTGTTGATGCCCTTACGAGAAAGGATAATGATGAGGAAGGAACGTTGGTTCTGTTAGTAACTGTGAACTCAGACATCTTACAAAAAATCAAAGCATCATGGGCATGGGATTAGAGTATACAGAAGATCATTCAATTGAAAGAGACATATGAGAATCAGAAATGAAATTGCCGGTGGTCAAGAGGTATATAAGAAGGAAGGGAAGATTGGTGGTAGGAAAGGAAGGATCAAGCCACCGGACAGCTGCTATTATAACTTTATCATGCGAAGCTATAGGAGGGCATTTGGGAGTAAATACTACTCTAAAAATGATTAGACAATTTTGTGTGGAAGAAAATACGGCAAGAGGTGGAGTATATAACAGCATGTTCAATTTGTCAACAATGTAAGAATGATAATCAGTTGCCCATGTGATTACTTCAGTCAACATTTTGAAAACCGGATCGGACAACGAACCGGTGGAGAGAAAGGTTCAAGGTTGAACTGGGGTCGAACCGTTATATATATTTATATTTGTTGTTAATTTCTTATCACACTGATACTAATACAACAACAACAACAGAACCCATATAGTCCCCAATCATTGGGGGTATGGGCGGGGGAAGATTGGAAACAGACCTAACCTTTGGCCCTATGCCCAAAGTGGCTTCTCTCAGAGGAGAAAGACCGAACCTTTGACAATAGATGCACAAAGTGGCTGCTCACAGATTACCACTGAAATAGTGGCCCCCTATACCGTCACGTTTGCTGCGGAATCATGCCCTCAAATCAAAGCCAAAGACATCAGAGAGGGCAGACTCAAGAATCCATTTTGATTTATGTGCACATAACCATGCTTCCTTCATTCAGCATCCAGAGCATTGGTCTTGCACAATTAGTATCACACTGATACTAATAACACAAATAAATATGAGATATATAATACTAATACTAATATGATATATATATATAAGTTTGTAAGTTTATTACATTAATTAATATGAATAATATTATTATATAAATTGATATGAATACTATTATATTATATAAAATATATTTCAGTGGTAAGCAGCTAGCCCAGGTGGTGCAGTGACTGGGTCTCCGTGAGTGGAGGGTTCAAGTTTGAATCCCGGCAAAGTTTGATTTTTAGAAATTTTAAGATAAATCCCAAGAACCGCCCGGTTCCCCGATTCCCAAGCGAGTCTTTGATGCAGCCGGACGCATACCCTGACTGGCAGGTGCGGACCCCCATGCAGGCACACCTGGGCTCGTGCCCGGGTCAAAAATTTCGCAAAATTGCATGTTTTCGCCTTCCGCGATTAGTTAATCCCCTCGACGCAGCGACATTGCCCTAATCCCTCATCGGCACTTTGTGACGACGACGAGCAGACGATGGACAACGGTTCGACGACTTGATTCCAGGTATGCTACGCGACTCCACTATTGATTTCCTGGTGCTTAGGGCTTACGACAGTCCATAAGTCCATTCCTCTTCTCACCTGTTCAGGTATACCTCGCGCTCGCCGCTCCCCTTTCACCCGGACGTTTTTGGCTTGCCATACCGCTCAGATCCGTGCCATCACAGATGATGGAACACGAGCCATCGTCATCATCAACCCCAACAACCTCTCTGGTGCCGCCTACTCTGCCAGCCATCTCCGTTAGGTCTCTCTCTTCCCAGAACCCTAACTACATATTCATCATCAACTAATGTTGGGCCCATCTTTTGCATCCCAAGTTGAAAGTGATACATGGCGTTCTTCTCCATTTAAGGTGGGTGTTCTTCCCCATTTCAAGATTTGCAGTTCTTCTCCATTTTTTTCTTCAGATTCAATTAGATGGGCGTGGATTTCTGAAAGGGGAAATTAAAGTAGAAAATTTATGTGGTGAGATGGATTGTGGATTTCTGAAAGGAGAAATTGAAGGTGCGTAATTTTTCTCACTTTTTTCTTATTGACTAAAATTTATATAGACTTGATTCTTTTTACTGTAGATCATTACAGATCTACAGTACTGAAGTTTTTTTCATGAACACCAAGTAATGGCGCAATGAAATTAAGGGAGTTGTTGCTTGATGGTCGAATATTTCTTGTTCCTTTTTGATGAACCAGGAGTTTAAGCTCAATCCAAATGCCAAAAGCTTTATCCCATCTTCTACATTTAGACCTTCCGTGCCAACATCTGAAAGTTCATTTTATTATACTAGTACTGTACCAACGGTCCCACCTATCCAAAGTCTACCTATGGGGTAAGGTCTCATAATTCAATCTTCTTCCAGTGGCGTTTTGTAGAGTATGAATTTTTCTAAATTCTTTGTCATGTCCAAACCTGCTTAATCATTTCTATATTGTCCAAGTAGGAGATCATGCTAGTTTAGTGCTCTTCGTTAAGCATCAATTACATCTTATAAGAAGCCAGTTTTTCTGTTGAATAAAAAAAATCTATATTTTTACTTGGTGCTCGGGTTGGATGAAAATCCTGGGTCCGCCACTGCTGACCGGTCCTACAGGGGGTCCGGTCGGCGGTCCGACCGGCCGGTCCAGTTTTCAAAAGCTTGACTTCAGCCCTTGCTGATTCCAAAGGTGTGGCAAGATTTACCAATGGATTTCATTGACGGTTTACCGAAATCACACAGTAAATTGGTGATCTTCGTAATTGTGGATCGACGGAGTAAATACACTCATTTATAGCTTTATCATCTGTATAATGTCCAACCAGTGGCACAATCCTTTTTAGATCATATATTCATACTAAATGGATTGCCGGATTCAATGGTTTGTGATGGAGATGTCGTTTTAGTGCAATTTAGAAGGAGTTATTCCAGTTCTTAGAAGTGAAGTTGAATATGTCCATTGCTTAACATTCTTAGTCGGATGGTCAAAATAGAGGTGATAATTCTGTGCATAGGAATTTATTTGACATGTATGATTTTTGAGAAGCCCCGAAATTAGTTGAAGCGGATACCACTTGCCGACTGGTGATATAATACATCATTTCATAGTGCAATTCATATGACCCCTTATCAGGTGGTTTATAATCAGGCTCCTCCTTTGCATCAATCATATTTACCAAATTCAACAATAACAAATATCATAGATTACTTGAAGATATGTTATCGAGACTTAAATTACACTTAACTCAAGCTCAAAATAGAATGAAAATCATGGCAAATAGAAGAGAAAGAGAACTATAGGAAGGAATGGATGTATATTAAAGGAACATAGAGGATCAATGCCGGAAGGAAGTCAGCTGCCAACAGAGGTCAACAAAGAGGGGAAACAGCTATTAGAACCAGAAAGAATCCTGGATAGAAAAATCATTCCTTATAAAGGATCATTAGCCACGCAAGTCTTGAATAAATGGGAAATTTTCAAAGAGCATCCGAGTAGTATCAATAGGAAAAACTATGGCTGTAATAAAAATGTTGATTGATTGTCATCTTGTTTGGCTAATTGGCACTTTGCACCCCCCAAATATCATATTTTGGGCACATTGCACCCTCCAAATACCTGTAAGTTGGTATTTTGCACCCTAATTAAATTTTAAGAGGTATTTTTCACATTGCACCCTCCAAATATCTTCATATTCTATCTTTTTATACAGATTTTTGAGTTTATTTAATGTTTGATCATGTAAATTAAACAAATTTTAGTAGATCTCGAAATTTGGGAGTACAAATACCCCTCAAAATTCAGCATAGAGTGCAACATGCAATTTTAAAGGTATAAATTTAAAAATTTGGGATGCAATGTGCAAAAAGCATAATATTCAAGGGTGCAAAGTGACAATTACCCCATCTTGTTATATTCAGTTTAGGAGAGAATTGCGCCCCTTACAGGCATCATTGCCTTAGGGTCGATAATCTGAATTACGGTAGATTTCAATCAGAGAACTAATTGATTGTTTCCTTGTTTCCACAATTGTTGTTGTAATTTTTTGTGTCAGCTTACAATTCCTGTGTGAGTTGTAACACACTGCCTATCTGAGCAAACAAACTATCAACCCTCAATTGAAGACAGATTCGTTTCTGAGAATAAAATTCAAGTCACCCGGTTAACAAAAGAAACATCTCCATTCCAACACGAGAATAAGTAAAAGCCGCTCACCTTGACGGTGAAGTCGTGGACGGATTTAGCCGGCTGCGAGTCCTTGCTCGACATCTGGGAAAGGTACCTCGAACCGAAAGAAATCTGCAAAGATGAAGAAGAGGAACGCAGGGAACCGTATTTCGTGAGGTCTCTCGAAGGCGAAGAGATCTCCGAAGGGTAAACTAGGGTTTTCAGAGGCCGGTGCGAGAACTCTCTGCGCTGGAGGAGAGGGAATGAAACCCTAATGATAAGGTTTTTCCTTGAGATAAATCGGTAAAGGGAAGAGGAAGAGGAGATCATAGAAGAACAGCGACTGCACTGCACAGTTTTTCTTGCACTGCGCAGTTGCCCGACTATTTTATGGAGCACTAGCATCTTCTCACAGGGACGCTACGTGCTGCGCCCGCAGGCAAGCGCCCACTGCGAAATTTGTCTGTCGCACGCATAAGTCGCCACGTGTAAGGTTTTTTTTTTTTGGTGAATGAATTTGATTACGCTGGCGCTAATTCCAATGAATTTTAATGGCCCAACGTATTTCGATTATAACCGGGTAGTGGACAGAAAAATCATGACGACTCATTTTGACCGCTTTTTGAATATAGTTTTTTATTTATAAAAAGAAAATTTTAACGGCAGATCTCTTTTGGATATTATAAAACCTAAAAATACCTAATGGCAGCCCATTTCAATCCTCCAGCCCGATTTAACCGCGCTGTGCTGGGGAGATGAGACAGGGAGCAACATTTTAGGTTTAACTCCGAAGAATCTTCGGCTTAGATCGATTTCAGCTGGGGGTTATCATGTTTGTGGGATATTGGAGAACTTCCGGGTTTTCTGCTGGGGGAGGAGCTTGGCGGTGCAGGAAGACATCGATATGGCGCTCGCGGATCCCATGATTTCCATGGTCGGGGAGAGATTTCATTCCCGCGGGATCAAGAGTGTTGATCATGAGGTTCTCTGCTGGGGATTCCGGCTTCATAACAACATTTCACCACCAAAAAACAGAAAGATGTATGAGATTGCTGCGGAAGACTACTTAACCTGCGGTGTTCTTGCCGATTCTTCTCTTAATCGGCTCTGCTGGAGAACTCGGCGGCCCGTGGTCGATTCTGATGGCTGCCACTCCTGGGATATGCAACACCAATCCCTGTGGCCCGGGATTTTTTTTTGAGTTCAGCCATGTTAGCCTGCCTGATAAGTTCTGCGGACCAGCAAACTCTAGGGTGTGCTTGCCCTGCATCAATGGCTTCCCTGAGGGGACTTACCCGTTGAGCTCATGTAATTCGACATTGGATCAAAGATGTGAGTTCAATTGCTGGTAGCTTGCCCCTATGTAAGATACAAGTTACAGAAATGCAAATGCGGGACAACTGAGATGAAGACTGTAAAGAATTAGCAGAAAATCCGAAAGTTCTCTGATTTTTTTTTTCTTTATATGTTCATAGAGGCGTGTTGCATATTTGCGATTTATAATTTGGGGCCATATAATAAGATGACATTTTAGAAGGAGAAGACTGCACATTTTTCTCATTTGGGTTTAGACGTTTGTTTCAAAAATTCCACTCTACAACTATACTGGACACGACGCTTATTTAGGCTACTATTATGGAACCGTGGTTTCTAAAGATGTTCTAAAGTATAATCCTGGTATTATATAAATCATATGTAGCTTGATATAGTTTTTGAGCAATCATAAAATTTTTTTGGTAAACGACTAGTCGGGTTGTTAAATTTTTTTTTCTACTGTGGCCTGTCATTAACAATATGGTATGTGCTTGTATTTTCTTGGTCTGCCATTAACGGTGAACTGCCATTAGCATAAACAAGTCTGTCATTAACAACAGTCTTATAAAAACCTGTTTTTAGTTCTTTTGGAAAAGTCTCGTGGTACCCCGTGTAACGCCCTACTTGTAAATCGCCGTATGTTATGGGTCCGGCCGGGCCCAACACGCTACAACTTATACAAACAGAAGTATTAATAAATGATAATCATTAACCATCCATCTCAGAGTGCGCATTAAAATAAACGGAAGCTAAATTAAACCAAAACCATGAAATGAATGTCCACTACAATGTACATTCCATTACTAAATTTACACTGTAATAAGTAAATGTCTAGAAAATAAAAGAAAATGGAACAACCTCCCAAAAAGAGACTCGCAGGTCTCACAGCTAGCTATGCATAAGAATACTTGAAAACCAAGCCGCAAGCTAAACAACAACGCTCATTTCTTATTTGGCAGCAAGCACTTCCTGCGCGCGCACGTTCCTGCAACCAAGTACAAACGAGCGGAAAACGAGAGTCAGCCGGAGCTGACCAATCACTGTGTAACAATCTCCCTCTCCCCGGGCATCCTAGCCGATCCCGGGGAGCAGGAGCCCTACAGATCAGCGCGTCACAATATGCAAATAAAACACAGCAGCAAACATGCAAGTATATGGCACAATCATCAAACATGTTTCTAAGTTGAGCATGAAAGTAAAGGGGGTCTATATGCACACCAGGGCTAAAGACTAAATGCTCTACTCATGCCTTCTACTCTTAGTAGCGGACTAGCATGTCCTAGGCTACTGAAACCATAACAAGCAAACATCCAAACTCCACAGCCATGGCGGTACACAACTAGGCACCAAGGGTCGCACTAGTAAATCCTATATTATGAAACCCAAAACCACAACATAACGCGCGATGACGCTCTCTCGCTATGCACACGACACGTCATACTCACACGTCATTTTTATGTCGAGCTACACAACTATTTTATCAGAAGCGACAGAAGTCTAGTTTGCCCCACGCTCTCAACGTAGCGACAGAAGGGTCAGACCTACAACCATCAGAGCAAGCGTGAAAGGGGGCCTACTTGACATATGTCCTCAAAGCAGGAGCTACAGTCCAAAGGCCCATCAAAGGCCCAAACACAAGTAGTGCACTCAAGGCACTCCAACAAAGACTAGGTGCACACGACTCCAAGTCCCCTGAGCATCTCACCTGTCCGGACTATCGCCAGACTCACGGTCTATCCCATGGTACAACATATAAAGTGGATTCACCACATGCTGCCACATCCATGGTGCGTGTTCGGTTAAGTCTGTTCCCGTTGCTCAGATCATCGTTTCACCAACACGATGCGGGTTCGACTTTACCTCATCCCGTTCACTCAATCAGAAGCAAACATCACATAATAAAAACATAAGCAAGATATGCTACACACATTATCACATCTACCACACATTCTGGGTGGAGAACTAATCGACTCACATAAGGTCATACAAGAGATCATTCAACACTATTAAGCCACTAGATGGCATCAAACACCTACGAGTTCAACCTCGATATCATACGGATAATTCCATAAAGAGTGCTCACGTAACAACCTCAGTTCAAAACCCGATTAGGAGGGATTTGACCAATTGACTCTCCAATGTCACTTGCGATAATTTCATTAATATTACGATCGATATTATGCGTAATAGTTTACCACCACATACTCTATAAAACATTATCGCTCTACATGGTATTTATCTCAATCTTGAAGCTTTTCACTCAACCCCAATAAATATGGCAATGATTTGCGGGACAACACATCTAAAATCAATTAAGCCTCATTATCGATTTATATTGCAATTCTTTCATTGTCGCTCACGTTCCACTACAGGTACAAGTCACAAATCGACACGGTCTCACTATCAACCTAGGCCATACACAGATTCTCACGGCCTCATCCAACGTCGATCCTCAACCCGTAAGCGAACACGACAAAAGAAACACGGATAATTATCCGGTATAAAATATGCAATCATCATCACCGATCCGGGCTTTTCGCCACAGATAGGCTTCACACAGCATGCCTAATCCGCAATCGTTCATCGAATATTTCTAATGCAAAATATGTCGGGAACGGACACAATCAACCCGAAGGTTCACTAGGAACTGTGGTCGCCTCAGGTTCTCTAATTAGAGAAACCGAGTGCCACACAATCACATTATAACATACATGCACAATCGAATCCTAAACCCGGGGAGAAGGAGATCGTCACCTGCGTCCAATCCTTCCCGGCCATTTAAGCCTCAAGGATTTGGGTGGAGAGATCGCGGCGCGGTTTCCTTGCGTTGGCGGCGACGGCTCGTTTGTTGGAGCTCTCCAACTTCGGTGGCAACACGTTCTCTATCCGGTAAAGAACAACTTCGATGAGCTTCGGCAAGAGGGGATTTCAGATTTGGAGCAAGGTGAGGGGCTCTCCGGCAAGGAGAGGGTCGGCCTCCTCTTCTATGATGACGGCGGCAGTAGCAGCAAGGGGGCTTCGGTCGAGTACCTCCACGGTAAGGGTAAGACCGCCAACCCTCGGATGAGAGGAGGCTGCGGCCTTTAACAGTCGGTGTCGGGACAGGAGGGAGGCGATCCGGGCCTAGTTGCTCATGACGGCGAAAGGGAGAGGTGAGCTTCTCTAGCGATGGGGCGAGAGGGCTTGGCTTTCCTCCTTGTCGATCGGCGGCAGCAGAGGGGCTCCGACGGTGGCTCACGCGGAAAGAGATCGTGAGGCAGAGGGGCGGCGTCTTCGTGGGCGGCCGCGAGCACGAAGAGATCGTGAGGGAGAGGGCGTCGTTGTTCGCTCGCTGGAAGGGGGAAATCGCCCTAGGCTTTTGCGGCTGAAGGAAATGAGGAAAGGGGAGGGATCAGGTGTTAGGATTTAACCTAATGTGAACCCGCTAACCGCACCCCAACAACCTCTATCTGCACACCAATTGTAGCCATCCGCACACCACATTCATTATAATAAATTTAAGGCATTACAAATCTCTCCCCCTTAACGAAATTTCATCCCGAAATTTACTCTCAACCTCAGTTGTAAAATATCAGAATATCACCTCATGTCTTGTGGGTTATGGGCCCACTACGCTTCCGCTGCGCTACTCTGATCTATACCCGGACAGGAATAACCAATCAATCACAAACATAAAGAACTACCAAACTAGGAGTTACAAATAACACTCGTACGACTTTGCAAAACTCAGTAGTCAAACTTAGATTCATACATATCAGGTTGACGAATCCTCACGTACACTCTATTATAAAGGTTCTCCCTCCATTTAGGTCGTAACCAAACCAGCCATACTAATACTCATTCTCGTTGTTCCATAGTCATTCTGTCACAACATAAAGATTACAACTTCTCCGAAGTGAGAAATTTTGACTTCTCAACGGAGAATCAAATGGTCACACTGATACCCTTTTTCTAAGAGCTTACACATAATAGCATCACAATGCGACTACAATAGTCTAACAGTTATAATAGAAAATAAACACAGCGTATCATTACCGTCATCCAAAAGTGACAGGTAATAACGCAATCGTAAATCTTGTATTTCATGTATTACACACCAACAACTAAAGTATTAGACTCATGTAATTAAGAAATTATAATTACATCACATCACTTTTCGCTTTAGCGCAAACAAATTACAATTTTTTTTATGTAATTTCTACCAACACCGGCTTCAAGTCTACTATTTGTGAATCTCTCCATGATTCCAACAAACTAGGCATATCATTTATACAAAATCAAAGCGAACGCGCAACTCCAAATCTACCAATCATACACATAAGATTAACCTCCAATGAGATTACCTTCATTGATGTCGCATTACTCGAAGCAACCACACGCACGGGTCTTCTATCCAAATTTAATCACTTTTAGCAAAGTTCATTATCAACACAAGATTTCTTACATTGGCAAAACACCAAGTATATCGTTAACCAGATTACAGTTATATTATAGGAAGTGTTTCATGTCAAGCTTACGATTTTGACGACAAATCCAAAAATTGTTTTGCACTACAAGAGGCATTAACCTCTGATCATTACTCCAACACCCAAACTTTCAATTTTGAAAGAATCATTTTCAACCCGTTTCACCGTAAACACACAACTCCTTATATGAGTTACTCACCAAGCGAGTTACCAATCAACTTTATGATCATCAGAGATTCTTCCCGTGCAAGGCACCACTCTTCACCAAAACGTATTTTTAACAAATTTAACGGTGTTCAATAATGTTTATCCACATAACGTTTTGAATTAACAAGGCTAATTCCATCATATCTTCAACGAGTGCATAGTTATGGAAATAAGGTTTCCGCGTAAACCACCAACACTAAAATAGTAGTTTGCCTTTAAGAATTAACTTCTCCGGATTCAAGCTTTATCATGAATTTCTATAATGACTTGATGATAAGTTTTGGAGCATCCACTCACAACAACTTTCTTAATTATTTTGAAACTAACTAATAAAATTACTCCATCAAAATTTACTTAATAAGATAATTTTATAACTTTACATTTAGGAGTTATATTTCCAAAATCATTTTTGCTTTAAAGGTTCATAACATTCCCAAATTCTTGAACCAAACACAAACGTTAGCAATAAAGTTTATATATGCTAATACAATGTAATAGCTCGCTAACTACATCCAAAAATCTCACATCACGGATTACTAGACAAATAATTACGTGACTATAAATCACACAAAATTTGTTAACATAAGAGTTATAGTTCCATTCAAAACCCAAAATAGGAACTTAAACATAATGAGTAGTCATTTTTCAACTTCCTTACATCCTCAGGACTTGACTCATCTATAAGAGTAATATCTATTTCCATCTTCAAAATAGAGTTCAGCAACTACTCCAATTATAACCAACAAAAGAGGGAAAGAGACGATGAATTACCTCTGTTCGAATAATCCAAGATTTCACCAATCCCTTACAACCTAAAATCATCAGCTCAAGGTTCAGGCAGATAGATGCGAGGCGCACCCGGCTCCACTACCTTTTCTTCCTCCACAATGTTGGACCCTGCAGTCCTGGGAGGCTCCAACACTAAACTACCGGTCCTCAGACGACTGCCACGACACGAGCGGGCGTTGTGCCCAACCTTACCGCATTTGTAGCAGATAATAGACCCTTTAGTTGCATTACTTGCGAATCTCGCAACAAGGGAAGGTGCATCAACTCGATCATTCGGCTTCTGGGGACCGCTTGGGCAGAAACGCGCTATATGACCAATCTTGCCGCAGATAAAGCATCTGAGGGGATCTCTAGCTATAGAAGTTCCCGCAGCATCAGGTGTGATATTGGCAGGACGAGGTCGTTTCCTACGTCTTCCACTCTTGTCCGCATAAGGAGGTGGATTCACATGCACATGTGTCTCTACAACACTTGGAGCAGCAACAGTGGGTTCTAGGATAGGAGCACCACCAAGTGCTAATCGTGCAGAACGAGCATCCAGTGCGACCACCACGGCTTCGACAATCATCTGAATTAGCTCCACAGATGGTGGGTTAGCATCAGTACGGGCAACTACATTGATATCACCCAACTCATGAGGCTGGGGATGGTCCAATCCGCATCCAGTACCCTCAACTTCCACCACGTGATCAAGCTCTAACGAAGTCACCACGTCCAACACAGGGGTTGTAGCACCACTGTCAATGGTATCTTCCGTAAGGGGGGAAGGTCCATCGTTACCACCAGTCACCTATACGACAAAAGGTAATAAACTACACATCAACTAGCAATCAATTATGACAAACAACTACACACAAGTAGCATATCAAAGGACACTCAGGTCCACAATCATCACATCATACACATTACTACTACAGTGGTCTTAGCTCTAAGCTCTATGAGTGACACTTTGGCAGAAACAGGGTTCATCACACCACTGTTAATAGCATCTTCCTGAAGGAATGAAGATCCATTACCCACACCATTCACTCAAAAGTGATCAAAACGTTCATAGACTAGCATACAAAACATACAAAACAGTGTAAAATCCTTAAGTGGACATTCTAATAGTCGAAAACTCTAGCGTTCTAAGGTGTTTGCACTGCACGTGCACACCACCCGTTAAAAAGGGTTCGTCCACGAACCACGACTTAAAACTCAAGAGACCGAAGGTCTCTGATACCAAATTGTAACACCCTACTTGTAAATCGTCGTATGTTATGGGTTCGGCCGGGCCCCACACGCTACAACTTATACAAACAGAAGTATTAATAAATGATAATCATTAACCATCCATCTCAGAGTGCGCATTAAAATAAACGGAAGCTAAATTAAACCAAAACCATGAAATAAATGTCCACTACAATACATTCCATTACTAAATTTACACTGTAATAAGTAAATGTCCAGAAAATAAAAGAAAAGGGAACAACCTCCCAAAAAGATACTCGCAGGTCTCACAGCTAGCTATGCATAAGAATACTTGAAAACCAAGCCGCAAGCTAAACAACCACGCTCATTTCTTATTTGGCAGCAAGCACTTCCTGCAACCAAGTACAAACGAGCGGAAAACGAGAGTCAGCCGGAGCTGACCAATCACTGTGTAACAATCTCCCTCTCCCCGGGCATCCTAGCCGATCCCGGGGAGCAGGAGCCCTACAGATCAGCGCGTCACAATATGCAAATAAAACACAGCAGCAAACATGCAAGTATATGGCACAATCATCAAACATGTTTCTAAGTTGAGCATGAAAGTAAAGGGGGTCTATATGCACACCAGGGCTAAAGACTAAATGCTCTACTCATGCCTTCTACTCTTAGTAGCGGACTAGCATGTCCTAGGCTACTGAAACCATAACAAGCAAACATCCAAACTCCACAGCCATGGCGGTACACAACTAGGCACCAAGGGTCGCACTAGTAAATCCTATATTATGAAACCCAAAACCACAACATAACGCGCGATGACGCTCTCTCGCTATGCACACGACACGTCATACTCACACGTCATTTTTATGTCGAGCTACACAACTATTTTATCAGAAGCGACAGAAGTCTAGTTTGCCCCACGCTCTCAACGTAGCGACAGAAGGGTCAGACCTACAACCATCAGAGCAAGCGTGAAAGGGGGCCTACTTGACATATGTCCTCAAAGCAGGAGCTACAGTCCAAAGGCCCATCAAAGGCCCAAACACAAGTAGTGCACTCAAGGCACTCCAACAAAGACTAGGTGCACACGACTCCAAGTCCCCTGAGCATCTCACCTGTCCGGACTATCGCCAGACTCACGGTCTATCCCATGGTACAACATATAAAGTGGATTCACCACATGCTGCCACATCCATGGTGCGTGTTCGGTTAAGTCTGTTCCCGTTGCTCAGATCATCGTTTCACCAACACGATGCGGGTTCGACTTTACCTCATCCCGTTCACTCAATCAGAAGCAAACATCACATAATAAAAACATAAGCAAGATATGCTACACACATTATCACATCTACCACACATTCTGGGTGGAGAACTAATCGACTCACATAAGGTCATACAAGAGATCATTCAACACTATTAAGCCACTAGATGGCATCAAACACCTACGAGTTCAACCTCGATATCATACGGATAATTCCATAAAGAGTGCTCACGTAACAACCTCAGTTCAAAACCCGATTAGGAGGGATTTGACCAATTGACTCTCCAATGTCACTTGCGATAATTTCATTAATATTACGATCGATATTATGCGTAATAGTTTACCACCACATACTCTATAAAACATTATCGCTCTACATGGTATTTATCTCAATCTTGAAGCTTTTCACTCAACCCCAATAAATATGGCAATGATTTGCGGGACAACACATCTAAAATCAATTAAGCCTCATTATCGATTTATATTGCAATTCTTTCATTGTCGCTCACGTTCCACTACAGGTACAAGTCACAAATCGACACGGTCTCACTATCAACCTAGGCCATACACAGATTCTCACGGCCTCATCCAACGTCGATCCTCAACCCGTAAGCGAACACGACAAAAGAAACACGGATAATTATCCGGTATAAAATATGCAATCATCATCACCGATCCGGGCTTTTCGCCACAGATAGGCTTCACACAGCATGCCTAATCCGCAATCGTTCATCGAATATTTCTAATGCAAAATATGTCGGGAACGGACACAATCAACCCGAAGGTTCACTAGGAACTGTGGTCGCCTCAGGTTCTCTAATTAGAGAAACCGAGTGCCACACAATCACATTATAACATACATGCACAATCGAATCCTAAACCCGGGGAGAAGGAGATCGTCACCTGCGTCCAATCCTTCCCGGCCATTTAAGCCTCAAGGATTTGGGTGGAGAGATCGCGGCGCGGTTTCCTTGCGTTGGCGGCGACGGCTCGTTTGTTGGAGCTCTCCAACTTCGGTGGCAACACGTTCTCTATCCGGTAAAGAACAACTTCGATGAGCTTCAGCAAGAGGGGATTTCAGATTTGGAGCAAGGTGAGGGGCTCTCCGGCAAGGAGAGGGTCGGCCTCCTCTTCTATGATGACGGCGGCAGTAGCAGCAAGGGGGCTTCGGTCGAGTACCTCCACGGTAAGGGTAAGACCGCCAACCCTCGGATGAGAGGAGGCTGCGGCCTTTAACAGTCGGTGTCGGGACAGGAGGGAGGCGATCCGGGCCTAGTTGCTCATGACGGCGAAAGGGAGAGGTGAGCTTCTCTAGCGATGGGGCGAGAGGGCTTGGCTTTCCTCCTTGTCGATCGGCGGCAGCAGAGGGGCTCCGACGGTGGCTCACGCGGAAAGAGATCGTGAGGCAGAGGGGCGGCGTCTTCGTGGGCGGCCGCGAGCACGAAGAGATCGTGAGGGAGAGGGCGTTCGCTCGCTGGAAGGGGGAAATCGCCCTAGGCTTTTGCGGCTGAAGGAAATGAGGAAAGGGGAGGGATCAGGTGTTAGGATTTAACCTAATGTGAACCCGCTAACCGCACCCCAACAACCTCTATCTGCACACCAATTGTAGCTATCCGCACACCACATTCATTATAATAAATTTAAGGCATTACAAATCTCTCCCCCTTAACGAAATTTCATCCCGAAATTTACTCTCAACCTCAGTTGTAAAATATCAGAATATCACCTCATGTCTTGTGGGTTATGGGCCCACTACGCTTCCGCTGCGCTACTCTGATCTATACCCGGACAGGAATAACCAATCAATCACAAACATAAAGAACTACCAAACTAGGAGTTACAAATAACACTCGTACGACTTTGCAAAACTCAGTAGTCAAACTTAGATTCATACATATCAGGTTGACGAATCCTCACGTACACTCTATTATAAAGGTTCTCCCTCCATTTAGGTTGTAACCAAACCAGCCATACTAATACTCATTCTCGTTGTTCCATAGTCATTCTGTCACAACATAAAGATTACAACTTCTCCGAAGTGAGAAATTTTGACTTCTCAACGGAGAATCAAATGGTCACACTGATACCCTTTTTCTAAGAGCTTACACATAATAGCATCACAATGCGACTACAATAGTCTAACAGTTATAATAGAAAATAAACACAGCGTATCATTACCGTCATCCAAAAGTGACAGGTAATAACGCAATCGTAAATCTTGTATTTCATGTATTACACACCAACAACTAAAGTATTAGACTCATGTAATTAAGAAATTATAATTACATCACATCACTTTTCGCTTTAGCGCAAACAAATTACAAAATTTTTTTATGGTAATTTCTACCAACACCGGCTTCAAGTCTACTATTTGTGAATCTCTCCATGATTCCAACAAACTAGGCATATCATTTATACAAAATCAAAGCGAACGCGCAACTCCAAATCTACCAATCATACACATAAGATTAACCTCCAATGAGATTACCTTCATTGATGTCGCATTAATCGAAGCAACCACACGCACGGGTCTTCTATCCAAATTTAATCACTTTTAGCAAAGTTCATTATCAACACAATTTCTTACATTGGCAAAACACCAAGTATATCGTTAACCAGATTACAGTTATATTATAGGAAGTGTTTCATGCCAAGCTTACGATTTTGACGACAAATCCAAAAATTGTTTTGCACTACAAGAGGCATTAACCTCCGATCATTACTCCAACACCCAAACTTCCAATTTTGAAAGAATCATTTTCAACCCATTTCAAACGATGAATGGAGGCTCGAATCTTTGAAACGAAATTGATCTAACGCATTTCACCTTCACATTTTTAGTCTCTGCTTCCAAGCATATTCAGTAAGAAGGGAAGAACTCGAGGGGGATCAGATGAAGATGTACTGCCTGATATGAATCTCTTTCAATGTTGTTGGATTACATTTTTTTCATGATTTCTTCATCTAATTTTTCACAGAGATATATGAATGACTACCTAATTTCATTATTTCTTCATCTATTTCTCTCTCTATAATGTTCAGAGTGAAATGCATTATTTTTCAGACCACAGTTAAAAAGTTTGCTGAGCAAAATCAATTTCACAACCATTTCGGAATTTTGAAATATACAAACAAAATCAAAATCATAATAAGATGGGGGCATCGCCGATATTCTTTTGGCATTTTGCATCCTTGAATTGCACTACTTTGATACATTGCACCCCATTATTCAAAAATTGACAATTTACACCCTCTAAATATTTTTTAAAGAACTTTGCACCCTCATTCATTTATTATCTTATTTTCAAATAAAATAAATCAATTTAAGAATATATGTGAGGGTATTTTGGACTTTTGGCACTTTGCACCTTCCAATTAGAGGGGTTTGACATTTTGCACTCTAATTATTTAGTTTTGGCATTTTGCACCCCACAAATAGGTTAAGTGTGGCATATTGCACCCTCACCTAGTTTTTTTTAACTACTTTAATTCTATGAAAATAGCTTGGTGAGAGTGCAATATGTCACACTTAACCTATTTCAAGGATGTTAAGTGCCAAAACTAAATAATTATGATGTAAAATGTCAAACCCCCCTAATTGGAGGGTGCTTAGGGCCAAAAGTCTCGGTATTTTTTATATTCAGAAATATTCTAAAATCAAATGACCTAGTGTTTCTACTGAGCTCCAGCTATCCCCCGTAAAGAAATTACTGTTGTTGCGCGCTCGAACTCCTCTCCAGCCTGTCGATCGCTCCTGCTTGAGGCTGCCGATCGATCCATCTCCAGCCCGCCGAACTCCTCTCCAAGCCGCCGATTTCTCCCGTGTACTCTCCCCGGCAGACTATTCCCGGCGAGATCTCCAGTTTCCAGGCCGCCGAGTTCTTCTTCGCCCTATCTAGTTCGTCATTTTCTGGTACCACTCGCCAAGCTCAAGCAGTTTTGTTTGCTGTTTTATAAGCCGCATGTTTCCATTCTTGATGTTTTTTTTCAAGCTTTAGGGCATAATCTAGGTCTGTGGATTTTGTTGTTGTTTTGCAATGATTTTTGTTGCTCATTTACGAAAGTGAGAAGCATTAAGTGCTAAATCAGAACCGTTGTTTGCGCCATTCTTACTGTCTTCTGATTGTCTGATGCCTTTTGATTGATTTTGATGATTCTAGGGATAACCCATCATTAATTTGAACCATGATTTGTGTAGGATTTATGAACATTCTTGGATTTTCCAGGCATTTTTTGCTCATTTTCGATTGTGGATGTCTTTAAAAATTTGTGCATTTAGTTGCCGCACATTATTTCGAGCTTTTACTCTTTTTTTTCTTTGAATTTTTTTGCATCTGTTCCAAAATGTTTTGTAATAGAGTTGGTTTTAATATATTAACAATAAACATATATCATTTACTTTTGCATGATAAAAAGTGATGTTGATTATTAGATCTAATGATGTAAGCGAATGCGCCCTCTACATGTCATTTGAAGCTTCCTTATTCACAATCAAAATTTACCATTCGGGATCATTTGTTGGTTCTACAAACATTGCTTATGTGTCTAACGTAACCAACTACATTGACTACTGTAATTGTCACGATATATTGTTGAAGGATTTGCACTATATGACAACGTAACTTGGTCACAAGGGATGAATGAGATATTTTTTATCGGGCGTGATGATTGCAGTAATTTGATATTGATAGTTAATGATAAGAATGCTAAAGTTTGATAAGCTATATCAACATTGAAAGGGAATTTGACATTTATGTCGACATTCTGTAAGTTCAAGTTGACCAAGATATGTATGCATCAAATGATGAGGTCTGCTATACAAATAATTGAACTTGAAAATGACAACGACTCAATGAGCAACGAAGATGACACAAATGGAATTGATTCCACTTTCACTGATGACTTTGAAGCTGGTAATTATGACTATGATGATCTGTAGTTTGATGAAAATGTTGATGAAGTTATCAAATGGGTTGAAGTGAAGAAGCCAAATGAAGGAAACAAAAATGAGTCAAATCAAATGATTGAGCACTACAAGAATAAAAGTCAGTTCACATCTAATTTATAAAAAGGAAATCATCACATTAACAGATTTATCAAGGTGATGCAAATAACTCAAATTTATAAATTTGAAGTTGCACTCTGCTTTAACACTGCTCAAGATTTTATAGATACAGTGCAAACGTATTCAAATATGCAAGAAAAGCCTATTAAATTTACAAAGAATTGTAGTGATAAAACTCAGGTTACTTGTGAATGTAGTAGAGTTATGTACGCTTCATTTATCTTTAAGAATGACCTAATCTTTCCAGTAAAGACTATCAAAGGAGAACATACATGTTATATGACGACAAACTCTAAATATTGCACTTTAGACTTTCTTGGAAAAAAAATCAACACCACCTTAGGAGTAACCCTAAGTGACCCCGACCAATTATAGGTCTTGATGGAACTCACCTAAAGACCTCTAAAAAGGAGTTCTACTATGCACAATTGGTATTGATGACCACAATGGTATGTATCCTGTAACATATGAAACAATTTTGAGAGAGAATATACAATCTTGAGAATGGTTTATTGGTCTTGTAACCACTGACCAAGATCAATTCTAGTGTTGATATAAGTCGTAATTGGGTCACGAAGCTTAGAAAGATTATTGTGACCCCTACTAAGCTCCTCAAGGAGGTCAATTGAACTGATTAAGCCCCATGATTGGTCCAATTGACTAGATCAGATTGGGATGTTACAAATCCAATACAACAAAGAAAATTTTCTTCCCTAAAAATGTGAATCAAGTTGGGGTTTTCAAAAATGAGAATGACGTATGTGCAATTATAGGTGATTCACACTAAATAATTTTAAGCTTAAGGTGTATGATTTAAGGTCATGTTTCATTGAATCCCGACCATAAGTGTTCTCGCTCCTTATCATTACAGGGAAATCTTTAAGCACATTGGTTCTGACAGTAGGCATATTAGTTGGAACTGGTAGGTTGTAAATCTAAGTCGACGATATGTAAATAACTACCCGTCCACATCTGACCACCTTCATTAGGTTAAAGATAGTACATGTCTGTTCTTTATGAGTCACTCATCGTACTAGATAAGGTCTGGCTCTAAGATTAGTTGTAGCAATCCAACCCTCACATTTTACATGTATATCTGTATTCACGTCATCGAGAAACATAAGGGTTAGAGACTCACAACTCTCGTGGGAAAAATTAGTGAAAAACATAGTGTGGATGAATAATTGTCTAACTTAAGAAGTTTCGTACAAGAATGCTATTTTGACCTACAATAGTAACTTATAATATATAAAAAGTTCTACTCTAGAGATATCCACAACACACGCACTTGCAAGCAAGATGTGACCTGCTCCAGATCCACTATACCCTTCCCATACAAGAGCGTGGTTTGCATATGCTTGTAGGACGTCATGAGCAAGGTCAGAAGCAACATGACTTTATCTTCTTCCTTCACCATCACACCCACCAAATACAATTAGTTGAGAAGTCTAATGAACACGTTGAAGTGTTCCTGTAGTTACCACCCTCTTGCATCTTCAGGTCATACAGTCGCTGCTTCAGCAATAGCCTCGTGGTCAACGAATTAATTAGGTACAATATTTCAAGCTTCTCCCAAAGCTTAACTGCACACTCTTCGACGCCAATGATAAAGAGTATCTTATCATCGATGCACCTCTGATAGCGTTGGTGGAACGCTCATCTAAGTCAAGCCACTTATAATACTTCATCAAAGTGGGCAATGTATCACGCCCCCATATCACTCGCATCAAATCCTGCTCAATCAACATATCATTGACCCGAATCTGCCATGAGACACAATAGATCCACGCAATATAATATTACTCAAAAGGAAAAAATACAAGATTTGATAAAGTGCCTCACGCGTGCAGTCAAACACCTCCGCCTGTTGAGAAATAGCAAGATTTATTGCAATCCGTTGAACAATGGACGCACAATTCGTCGGAGACCAACCGCCGCCACCACTAGAGCAAAAACCCCAAACCCGGACTCGATCTTGCCGTGGATACGCAACTCACCATCATCCACACTTCTCCCCTTCCGAATCCCTGCAACAATTCGAGCTCATTACAACTGAGCTTAGCTCCGCCGCACCTTGGCTGAGCCTCACTCTTGGAGACACCACCAACTCACGCACCTCCTACCAGCCGGAGCCAAGCCGCCGACTGCATTGTGCGACACTGTCGCTGCAAACATGGCCACTCGCTCGCGGTTGCTGCGGTTACATCATCACGAGTCTATCTGGATGGATTCTGCCATCGAGAAAAGAGTCTGAGCCGATGATGCTCTCCTCCTCCCACATCGCGAGATCTATCGGGAGGGGCTCCAGACGAGGGGCGGGATTTTATCAAGAGGAGATCAGTCTCCGCCGGGTCTTCTATCAGGTGGGGCTCTAGGCGAGGAGGGATTATTTTCAATCGCATCTGAACAAAAACAAATTAAAATAGCTGTACTTCACATAAAGATACACTTCAATCCAAAAATTTGAAGCTTTTAAATTTTCACTTATAAATAAAAATGTGTTAATCCTCATAAGGTTCTCAGGTGTGTTGGACATTGAAGCGGGGATTGCTTGCGCTCGGTGGGGTCGAGGATCAGACGGGGTGTCGACGATGTTTTGCTGGACCGATGGTCGGAGGACGGCAACGTTCTGTTGAGATGAGAATCCGAGAGGATCATTGCTCTCCTGGGTGAGGAATTGAGTAACTCATTCATTTGGAGGAAGAAGAACTAAAATGACCTAGAACTGAGTTAAGAAATAAATTCTACATGTTCAAAACACTGACCCTTCAATGCTAGCCTAAATGATTTTTTTGAGTTTAAAAAGATTGTCAAATTAATTCATTTATTAAGGTGCAAAATGCCTATAATAAAAATTTTTAAGGATGTAAAATGTCAAAAAAATTTATACTATATTTTTTACTATATTATCTTCACTATATTATATTATAAGGAAAAAATTGGCTTTGGTGCAACATTTAAAATTATCACATATAGTATTACGATACCGGGGAGGAATCCAGCAAGGGGGAGGGCTGGCGGAGGAGAGAAAGAGGAGGAGAAGGGGTTGAGAGAGAGGCCAGAGAGCAACCCTAAAATGCATTCATTCAAAGATAATCCAAAAAGGTACAACACCACCCCTTAATAGGCGCGGGGTGCGTATAGCGAAAGCAATTAAAATGACAGAATGCGAATAACAATAAAATAATCAAGCCGTCGTCGCGTCTTCGGCCTCTCCTCCTCCAGACGGACCCGTCGTCGTCTTCCTTTGCGTGTAGACCCGCCACGACGTCTCCTCGACGTGCACGTCCATAACAATACCACTGTCTGGAAAATGTGCCTTGTCCTCGAGGCAGTAGTCAGCGAACTGGCGGCAGAAGTCATCCCGAGGGAGCCATGTAGCATCTAAGTCTGGGTGGTTAGCCCATGCGACCAGAATTTCCTCTGCGGTGGGGTATCCCGGCAGAAGGCAACGGCGGTCGAGTATCTTGGTCGGGTAATACGGTGCCTCGCCGGCTAGATCAACGTCGTCCGGAATGTGATCCGTGGTGGCGTGGTGCCCACCACACGACTTAGCTGAGAAACGTGGAAGACCGGGTGTATGCGTCTCTCGGCGGGGAGGCGGAGAGACGGTAGGAGACCACACCGATACGTGCCAGTATCTCAAATGGGCCAAAAAAATTGTGTGTGTTGTGTGTGTGGGGGGGGGGGGGGGGGGGGGGGGGGGGCTAGCTTCGGGCAGAGCCTGCATGCCACGAAAAGCTGGCGGTATGAGTGCAATTTGATGAACACCTTCTCCTCCACCTGAAAGTAGAGGTCGCGCCGCTCCTGTTCGCAAAGGAAGACATCTTCTGTTGGGCCCGTAAGAGGTGATGCTTCAGGTTGTCCAGGATGGTATCGCTGTCCTGCAGGGCGGTGGACAAAACTCTCGACCTGACACTCTCCCGGCAGATGGCGAAGAATGGTGGGCGGCGGCCCGGCCATAGACATCCTCGAATGGGGTGGTACCTGCTGCGTGGTGTAGGAAGTGTTGTAGGAGTACTCGGCCCAACAGAGCCACTTGGCCCATTGATGGGAAATTTCAAAGCACTAAAAATAATTACAATATGATAAGCAGTGATGTTGGAGTTTATGAAGTGCAATAAAATTTCATGTAATAAAAACTGCAAGTGCACGGTGTACGATTGTAGTACCTATGCAAGTACGAGTCGATCCACAGAGAAGGTCTAAATTCTACTTTAATCCAGACGAATTATAAATAAAAGGGTTGGATGATTTGTTTAAAAATGAGATCTTAATTTAAGAAAAATAATATTTGATAAATATGTCTCGGGTGCAATTTTATTAAAATATTTAATATATGATTTAATGAATAAGACCTCATCGTGATATAATATTGATATATAGAAGTTGGGGTACGCATACAGATCTTGTTATTTTATAATTCACAAAAATATTTTTTATATTAATCGCTTTCCACATATTACATCAAAATTTCTTAAGCATGTGATATATGCGAGCGAACTAAGACAAAACTTAAGTGATAAACATGATTTAGAGCTTCAAGAACGAGTCCGAAAGTTGCTTAAATCACTAAGATTATTTTGTATGCACTCACGCTATATAACAACGAACTTTCGTAGGAATGCAATATGCGCCTTAGGCTACACACAATATCAAAGCTTTTCTTTACAATTTTCGGATATAAATAAGATTGAGCGATGAAGAATTATAACAATCATATAATTAAATAAATAATTTACGTTGCACCCGAAACAAAAATAAACTACTCACGCATGATTTGTTTTACAAATATTTTGGGAGTGATCATCGTGAAAAAACAAAGAAGAAAACTAGGTATTTTATTGATTCAAAAATAAAGACTTACAAACTTGCGCGAAGCGCATACATAAGCTTCCTCCTCTTAGGACAATGTCTCTCATAAAACTCACAAATACTATATGCTAGTAGAATATAATTTCAGCTCTCCCTTCAGTGTCCTTTTCATCACTAAGGAGCATAAATTTATAGAAAAATTTCGAAATTCAACTCAAAATATTGAGCGGGAAAATATGTAACTCCAAAATCCCAAAAAGAATAATATTAATTAGGCTCCCATGAGGGGCGCTGTAATGATTTCAACATTCATGTGGAGGCTGATTTGATTTGGCGTTATACATGGGTGTTGACAAAGTCAACACCCAAGGCTGGTTAACATTTGGTGTTGAAATGAATCAGCATGGGGACGTTGAATTCATTTCAGCCCCCTTTGGTGTTGACTCCAGTCAACACCCAAGTTGGGTGTTATATTTTAGGCTAGGTCCATTGTGGGCGTGTGCGGTCTTCCGCGCTTCGACTATTTTTTTTTCTTTTCCATTCGAAATCTCTATGTGCGTTGACCTCTTTAGAATTTATTTTATCGCCTGCAATTACACAAATGAAAATACCGTGAAAAGTATCATTTTAAATATAACAGAGAAACTATGAAATAAATATATAAACTGCGCGTACCAATAAACAAAATATCGTGAAAAGCATAGTTTTTTAAATAAAATGTAACATAAAATACTATAAAATAAATGCGTTTTGGTGATTTCATCACCCCTCCACACTTAAGCTTTTGTTCGTCCTCGAGCAAAGTAAATAGATAAATATTCTTTTTCGTAGAATAAACGATTACACTTAGCACGTGCAATAAGCCTTTAAACCCCTAAGTTACCCTAGTGGACGAGTTGTGTCTCGTGAGGGTTTTCAGTGAATTACACCCACAAAATTCAAACCTTAATTGCAAGTACATGAATATATAAATATTTCATAGGAGAACATTAGAATTCATAAACAAACATGGACAATAATTTCATTTTTAAGGTTGTAGATCTAAACACACTTTGATAAACACACAGTCAAGTTTTCTCACCCTTTAAACAAATATTAATTAAATATATTTCTTAGATATTATGTCCACAATTCTATGTGAGAGAGCTAATTTTTATAACATTAGTGATTCACTTTTATCTCAATTGTTTTTTATTCAATCTCATAATCTAGAGGTTATAAATAAAGTCGATTTATGAGAAAAATAACCTAAGTTAGTGCAAAAGACAAATTTGTAAAGACATGTTAAAAAATCTCTTAATATTGAAATCGTAGAATAAGTATATTAAAGTCATAGAGACGAACATTTTATCACGTGAGCTTCATGAAAACATTAACGTAAGCTATGTTTCCAGAAAAACTAAAAGCAAAATGTTCCCTAATAATTATATAAGATAGCTCCCTAGGTGCCTCAACATACAATGCCCATTAGGTCTTATCAGACACTAAGGTAGAGCTAGTGAAGGAGTAAACCAAAGAGTTCTTATAACATTTATTTAAGTTCTCAAAAATAATTCCTAGGTGCTATAGCCCACAATGCCTATTAGGGCTTATCAGGGACTAGAGTAGTGCTAGGGGAGATCTTTTAATTACCTAGGTGCCATAGCCCACAATGCCTATTAGGGCTTATCAGGGACCATGATAGTGCTGGGACTTTATCAATTTTTTGACCTCATATTATATTGAAAACAACAGACGAAGAACAATTATAAGGGAACAAAATGCCAAAGAAATTATTTAACTGGGATAGCTAACTAATGTAGTAGTGGAGTCAAGTGACAGGTTGTTATCTTTATGAATAAAATATAATTGTTCAGTTAATCAATCTTAAGTGGATTAATCAACACGATTTATTATCTTCATCTTAAACAATAACCAGGATTACAGAACTCATAAAAAGAATTCAAATAAGAGCCTACTATGAGTAGAAGAAATCATAATATACAATTGATTAATTCAATTAAAATCATATAACGGGAGCTCTTCTCAACGAAAAATTATGTGCATATACATGAGATACATACTCCATTAATACATGGTCACTGATGATTATTATCAATGTATATTTGCTCATGAGTGTTATCAAATCTAGCCATAATAATAGAAATCATTTCCATGAATATTTGAAATCATCAGTTTAAAAAATGATACATTTTTATTCGAAAATAAAATGATTACTTCTAAGATGAATTATGCATGTTCATGGATGTATGAGCATACACATTCAATTATTTGCAAAATTTAGAAGATGAACTTAACACGAAAAGGACCGGTCCATAATATTTCCTGCAATTTTGATCGATACAATCTAAATTTTTCAAACATTTTCAAAATTTTATTTATAATAATGATATTGTAAAAGTCTAACATTTTTATATTATTAATTTTATAATTTTTATTTTCTAATTTATCTAAATAAATCTCTTGTTTTTCAAAACCTATGACATTCCTCATTTTTAAGTTTAATAATTTAGTGTCATTCGAGAATTGATTTTCAATTAATGACTGAGATGAAAAAATTCGTGGATTAAAGATATCGACCACTTGTTCCAGGCTAAGATCTCTTTTCTTATATGATTTTTTCTTATCAATATGATCAAACTCTTCTAATAATTTTAATTCTTCATAAAAAAGTTCTTCAAAACTTTATCAAAAATTCAAGATCTTCACGAGATATTTTAGAGTATTCTGTGCCATAAGAATCATCTTTAACACTCTTTCAAAATTATTCTCCAAAATTATATTTTCTTCATGTTCTTCAATAAATTTTTTTTCCAAATTATTTCTTTCGATCTCTTCAAAATCATTAATTAGGTTTATATCATAAGTTATAATACCATCAAAATGACTTTTTAATTTTCTTTTGAATCCTACATCATTGTCATCATCATTAATCTCAACACCTAAATTTTCATCAATATATTTGGTTTGATGATCAAAATTTTCTTCATAGATCATCTTTGATAATTCTTTGTTATCGAGGTTTTGCCTAATAATTTCATTATAAATACTCTCAACTTTTTCAATTTTTGTTTCCTCAATATCTTCTTCAAATTTTTCGATAAAATCATCATTTTCTTTATCAATCGATTTATCATTAAAATTTTGAGCTTGGATTTTATATAATAGTGATGTTCTATCCAAATCGTCTTCTTTTAGATCATTAAACTCGTCACATTCTAATTCTTCCTCAGAATCATCGAAGTAAAAATTATTTGTTGTTTGTCCATTTGAGTTATTTAAGATATTATTATTATTAATTGAAGAAGTTATTTTTTCGACATGTATATCTAATCTAGCCATGACTTGAGAATTTGAAATTATTACTCGTTCGACAGATTGTTGAAATCTCGCTAGATTCTCGGAACTTGCGCGCTAGTTCTAATTAAGTTTTGAAGTTCTCTTTTGAAATTCAAATTTGTTTGATCATTATTATAATAATGTTCACTATGATAATGATCGAATTTATATTCTTGAAGATTATACTCATTCTTTTGTTCTTGGTAATAAAATGATTTTGATAACAAGAGTCGTTAATATTATTAGCTTGATTAATTGATTGTAATTCAAAATTATGCAAGCTAGCTAATAATTCATCTTGCTTAATTTTTAAAAAATTCATAGTTGCTTTCACTTATAATTTAGAACAAGATAGATTTGAAAAATTATGAAATAGTTAATATATATATATATAATTATCTTTTTTTTATAAATACTTATTCTAAATAATCCGAAGAATTAAAGCAGAAAATAGAAACCTTCCCCGACAACGGCGCTAAAAACTTGATTGGAAATTTCAAAGCACTAAAAATAATGACAATATGATAAGCAGTGATGTTTGGAGTTTATGAAATGCAATAAAATTTCAAGTAATAAAAACCGCAAGTGCACGGTGTACGATTGTAGTACCTATGCAAGTACGAGTCGATCCACAGAGAAGGTCTAAATTCTACTCTAATCCAGGCGAATTATAAATAAAAGGTTGAATTGATTTGTTTAAAAATGAGATCTTATTTAAGAAAAATAATATTTGATAAATATGTCTCGGGTGCAATTTTATTAAAATATTTAATATATGTTTTAATGAATAAGACCTCATCGTGATATAATATTGATATATAGAAATTGGGGTACGCATACAGATCTTGTTATTTTATAATTCACAAAAATGTTTTTATATTAATCGCTTTCCACATATTACATCAAAATTTCTTAAGCATGTGATATATGCGAGCGAACTAAGACAAAGACTTAAGTGATAAAACATAATTTAGAGCTTCAAGAACGAGTCTGAAAGTTTGCTTAAATCACTAAGAATATTTTGTATGCACTCACGCTATATAACAACGAACTTTCGTAGGAATGTAATATGCGCCTTAGGCTACACAAAATATCAAAGCTTTTCTTTACAATTTTCGGATATAAATAAGGTTGAGCGATGAAGAATTATAACAATCATATAATTAAATAAATAATTACGTTGCACCCGAAATAAAAATAAACTACTCACGCATGATTTATTTTACAAATATTATGGGAGAGATCATCGTGAAAGAACAAAGAAGAAAATTAGGTATTTTATTGATTCAAAAATAAAGACTTACAAACTTGCGCGAAACGCATATACATAAGCTCCTCCTCTTAGACAATGTTTCTCATAAACTCACAAATACTATATGCTAGTAGAATATAATTCCAGCTCTCCCTTCGGTGTCCTTTCATCACTAAGGAACATAAATTTATAGAAAAATTTCGAAATTCAACTCAAAGTATTGAGCGGGAAAATATGTAACTCCAAAATCCCCAAAAAATAATAATATTAATTAGGCTCCCATGAGGGGCGCTGGAATGATTTCAGCATTCATGTGGAGGCTGATTTGATTTTGGCGTTATACATGGGTGTTGACAAAGTCAACACCCAAGACTGGTTAACATTTGGTGTTGAAATGAATTCATTGTGGGCGTGTGCGGTCTTTGGTGTTGACCGCTGAATTCATTTCAGCCCCCTTTGGTGTTGACTCCAGTCAACACTGAAGTTGGTGTTATATTTTAGGCTAGGTCCATTGTGGGCGTGTGCGGTCTTCCGCGCTTCGACTATTTTTCTTTCTTTTCCATTCGAAATCTCTATTGTGCGCTGACCTCTTTAGAATTTATTTTATCGCCTGCAATTACACAAATGAAAATACCGTGAAAAGTATCATTTTAAATATAACAAAGAAACTATGAAATAAATATATAAACTGCGCGTACCAATAAACAAAAATATCGTGAAAAGCATAGTTTTTTAAATAAAATCTAACATAAAATACTATAAAATAAATGCGTTTTGGTGATTTCATCACCCATCCGCGGGGTTGCTCCCTCACAAAACAACGAAGGTACGTCTCTAAGCAGCGGTTGAGGACCTCGGACTGGCCATCCTTCTGCGGGTGATAAGCATTGCTCATGCGGAGGCGAGTGCCCTGTAGCCGAAAAAGTGTGGTCCAGAAGGTGCTCAAGAAAAGAGGGTCACGATCGCTCACGATCGACTGAGGAAACTCATGAAGGCGCACGCCGCCGCTGATGAAGTTGTCCACGACTGTGACGGCGGTGTAGGGGCGACGAAGAGGAATAAAATGGCCGTATTTGGGCAGTCTATCCACCACGACCAAGATGCAGTCGAATCCCTGGGAGCGCGGTAGCCGAGTAATGAAGTCCATGACCACGTCCTCCCAAACACGATCCGGAATGGGAAGAGGCTGAAGGAAGCCGGTTGGAAACGCTGCCTCGTACTTGGCCTTCTGACAGATCAGACAAGCGACCACGAATGCCTTGACCCGTCGGAACATGTGGGGCCAGTAGAGGGAGGCCGCTAAACGATGGTAGGTACGGAAAGCCTGGCGTGTCCTCCGGAAGGCGATGCGTGAAACTCGGCGAGGAGGCGGGGAATGCTCGGTGACGATGACGCTAGAGCAAGGAGACCCTTGAAGAACATGCGACCCCTACAAGTGAGTATGGTGGATGGGCGGTGGCGTCCGCTGTTGAAAACCGATTTCTCGGTCTCTTGTGGAGCTCGGGGCCCTCAACGAATTGAGGGGCGACTAGCCCTTACCGGTCCCTCGGGAAAGATAGGCAGATAACTCGGACAAAGAACAAAGACCCTGGTCTCAGCAAGGAGGTCCCTCCACTAACCCGGAAGATCGTTGAGCGCTTCCCCTCCCAAGCCAAAGCTAAGACTCGGGCACCTTGGAGAGCTAGAGAGCCCAAACCAAAGCGACCTATGGAGAGAAGAAGGTTCAAAGATTCTGAAACCGGTTCCCTTCCAAGGTGCCCCTTAAGGTCTATTTATAGATTTTGGTTTTGCGGTCTGTCAATAGCCAACTCCCGCTGTCCCTTCTTACTATCCGCACCCCAAATTGGTCTGCTAACAGCCAAACTCCGCTGTTCGGAGGGGCTACCCGCAGACCACCAGGGGTTTTTTGGTAAAGGACCACCCCAGGCACCGGCGAACCAGAGACCCTGACCTGTTCAGCGAACACGGGGCTCGCCGAAAGATCTGGCTGGCTCGCCAAAGCCGCCTAGCGAACTCCTCCGACCGGCTAGCTCGCCTGCCTCTACGGCTCGCCTGCCGAACCGCTCCTTAGCGGGCCGAGCTCGCCAAAATGGCTAACTGTACCCCAGAAATGACTATTTGTACCCCAAGGTCCCGGACCTGCCTAGCGAGCTCCTCCGACCGGCAGGCTCGCCAAAGCCACCTAGCGAACTCCTCCGACCGGCTGGCTCGCCTGCCTCTATGGCTCGCCTGTCGAACCGCTCCTTAGCGGGTCGAGCTCGCCAAAATGGCTAACTGTACCCAGAAATGACTATTTGTACCCCAAGGTCCCGGACCTGCCTAGCGAGCTCCTCCGACCGGCAGGCTCACCAAAGCCGCCTAGCGAACTCCTCCGACCGGCTGGCTTGCCTGCCTCTATGGCTCGCCTGCCGAACCGCTCCTTAGCTCGCTCCCTAGGTTGTGCGAACCAGGGACCCTTCCTGGCGAACATCGGGGTTGTACACAATCCCCACTCTTCGCGAGGTTTCTTCGAGCTCGCGAAAGAAACGTCCAACCCCTGGTGTTCGCCGATTCGGCTGACGTGGCAGGAATCTTGTGGTGGGCCCCGCGCCCAAAACTATAAATACCGCCCACCGTGGCTAGTGATCAAGCTTTTCCTTCCCCTTCTTCCTCGCAGAAAACAACCTCTCAGAATGTCCTCCAAGCCGAGCGCGCGAGATCGACTGAAAGCTTCCAGAGAGATGGCGAAGGCCCAGGCCGCCGAGCGCAACACCTGGATGTTCAACCCCGCCACACCCCTTCCCCCCAGCCGAAAAAGGCCAAGACGGTTCGGAGCTCGCAGGGGGAGGACGTGTCGTCACCTCCTGCCTCGCCTCCGCCGCCGGATACGGGCTCGCCAACAGGTATTCTTCGTTTAGGCTTTTTATACCGACTACCCACTTACTCCTTCTCCTCTCGCAGAACCCTCCGCCTGAGGAACGCATGGCGGGCCTCACGCTGACCTCTTCTCATGCTCCGTCCCCCGCGAAGCTGGGATCGCAAGACGCTGGGGCCGGGACTTCGACCCAACAGGCGCCTCTCTCGCAACCCCGTAAGTCATACGTATCCTCCTTTATCTCCGCTTGAGTTCATGCGATATCCATGCGTTTGTGGCCTATGCAGATACCCCACCGCCGAGCCCCAAGAAGAAAAGCTCCACACCGGCGCACTCGCCGATTTCGCCTAAGGTTAACTTGGAGACCCCGGCTTCGGTTTGGTGGGCTGGCGAAGTCCAGGCGACTCGCTTCTCGATGGCGCCCAGGTTGCGGAGAGAGTGGTGTACCCTCCTGGTCTGGGGAAACCCCATGTCCCGGGGTTCCGCGGAAACTTCCAGGGCCGACCGAGGAGTCTCACAAGCAACGTCGCGAGTCCTCCTTCTCCCAAGGTTAGTACATTTGTCCGGGCTCGCCTTTTCGCTCGCCCCCTGATCCTACTAGTTCGTCCTTCGCAGACATTTCGGAAGCCACACCTGAGTCAGAGCATGGGAGGGTTGAGATGTCACCGCCGCCCTCGCCGAGCCAGATGGAAGACTTCTTGGGCGACCCGGGCGACCCCGAGCGAATGAAGAGACGGGTGTCAGAGGTGCTTCAGAAGCATGGTATGATGTTGCGCGAGCTGGAGGAGCGATATGACGCGGGCGGGCTGTCTTCGATGAGAAATTCGCCGCGATGGAAGACGCGAATGCGCGCTTGATCGCCGAGGCGGAGCCCGGTGACTCGCGCAGACGTCACCTCGCCCGGCGTGCACATCTCGCGGGGCGAGGATCAAGCACACCTAATCCTGCGCGAGTTTAAAGCACTTCGCGAATACCACTATCCGAGAGTGCCGCCGCGTGCGGGGAAGCGGGGTCGGGGTCGCTGGAAATGACTTCCTTACCCCTGAGACTGCCGCGGTTTTAATTCTACTATCCCCTTGCTTTTATTTCTTTCATGACGCTTCTGTTGAACAATATCTGGTGTGGTAATATTCGCGAGTCCATCGTGACTCGCCTCTTATCGTTTTTTTATTTTTCCCTTCATTTCTGTGGTGTGCCTGTGGTTCATTTAGTTCGTTCGCTGTGTTTGATACGATCGCCCCCGTGGAGCGCTCGCGAGCTTCTGTGCGACGTTGTGCCCAAACCCCTTCCTGCCGGCCTTCGGGCAGCCTTGCGCGGCCGGGCCGGCGGCGCGGTTGCGAGCGCGCCGGCTGCGCAAGACTGCAGTCCTACCGAGTAGAAATCTACTTTATTTTCGCTATCCGCACTCCCGACGCTTCGATTCCCGTGCCCATCCGAGTTTCCTATAAATAGTTCGGATTCACTTTTCCATCTGTCGCATTTATTTCTCAAGTCCTCTCGCGTTTACGCTCATCTCTGTTCTCGCAAGTTCGTGCTCGCTTCGCTGCTTCGCTGCTAGGCTGCCTCTTCCTGACTCGATGCGAACAAATCAGTTAGTGGGGGCGGATGGCGAGAGCGAGGGGCGGTCAAGATGCGCCTCAGCATTTCAAGCCCATGAATTCTACTGCGCGAACATCACGGCAGAGGAGTACAAACATGCCGTGGATCGTTATCTCCCGGAGGGTTACTCGGCTCGCTGTCCAAGCGAGAGATCTACATTAAACGAGACCGAGGCTGACGAGCTCGCGATCCCCATTGCGCACTTCGAGAATGGGTTGCGACTCCCTTTATGGCCTGAAATTCGTCAGGTACTTCGCTTAGCCTTCTCGCCGCTCCCTGTCCGCTATCGCAACTTTCTCACTTTTCTTGTTCTTTGTAGGTACTGCGGTATTATGGGTGTTGCTGAGCCAGTTGACCCCGAATGCGATCGCGGACATTGTCGCGTTCGCTAGTTACCTGCGGGAGGAGAGGATCGAGTTCAGTCTCCTCGTCTTCCGCAAAGTGTTTTCCTTCCGCGCCTTCAGAGACGGGACCACCTACTTCGCGAGTCAGCACATCACCGTCTGCGAGACGGTGAACAAGAGTCACTACTGGACCCAGAAGTTCCTCCTGGTGAAGGGGCCCTTCGGCAATCTCCACTTCACCCCCCTCCAGCGGGATGACGCCACTTACCGCCCTCCGAGCTCGCTGAGCGGCGCCGACGCCAAACTTCTCCAATACCTCTCCGGAAAGAACTTCGAAGTCGCCTATCTGCGGCGCAACGTTGACTCGTTACTCGCCGTTCCTCAAGGGGAAGGTAGGGCTCGCTCTCGCCCCACTCTCCTTTCCTCTCTCTTCGCTGTGTAACGCTCTTACTCTACAGGCGAGCGCGAGATCCCTGTTAATCCTCCGCACGCACAAGGCATCACTCTTACGGCGGACACTCTCGCGATCGCGGCGGCAGAGGCTTGCCGCGATCTTCCTACCATCGGGTCCGGCAAGAAGCGGCCCCCGTCTGCGAGTCAGCCGGGTTCGCGACCCTCCTCCCAAGAAGTTGAGGGGGAAAACCCTCGCTGTCAAAGATAAGAGCGCGGTCGTTTATCTGAGCGAGACCGACGGCTCGCCCCTTTCCCTGCGGAAAAGCCGGACCCCCCGGCGAACCAGGGCGCTGGGAGTTCTTCCGTAACCCCCCAACCCCACAAGAACTTCGGTCTGGGTGAGAATTGTGATTCTGATCCTCTGCGAGCCCTGCTTGGGCGCTCGGGATCCCGCCAACTTTCTTGCTCCACCCTTCACCCCTCCTGGGGGAGTTCAGTAAGGCCGGGGAGGAGGCGTTCTCTATCTCCTTCGGCTTATACGGTCGCGAGGACGCCGCCAGCTATAAAGATATGGGTCCAAGGCAACTGGTTTATGAAGAAATGCGAGCCCAGTTCCGCTCGACGGAGCTCGCACATATGGCGGGGCGCCGTTATCTGCAGGCGGATAGGGATATCCGCGCGTACAGGGAGGAGCTTAAGAGAGCTCGCGAGGAGATCAAAGGTCTTAAGGAGAGAGAGGAGGTGTCGGAAAGACTTCTCGCCGGGATGCAGGGCAAGATGGTAAGTGGCCCTTGGGCCTCTTTTCTTTGCTGTTTGCGACCTCTGACCTTTGCCTAACTCATTTGATGCTAACTCAGGATGCCGACGTAGCAACCAAGCTCCTCGCTCGCAACGGCGAGCTGGAGTTGGAGAATACCATGCTGAAGGCTCGGGTGGACGAGCTGGTTCGCAGCGTGCTACCTCCTTCTCATGGGCGAGCCGGTTCTCAACAGAGGGCTGCCGAAAGCGAGGAACATAGGCGGCGAGATGCACATGAGGTCGCTAACCTCGTCTTCACGACCCTTAAGGGTGCGAGTCTACTAGCTGAAGACGCGATGGAGTTTACAGCCGAAGACGTCTGCTCGGACCTCTTCGACTTGGCGCCATGGTTGGGGGCTCGCAAGAATGGCAAGGCCCCCCCAGAATGAACTCCCTTAACTTCTCCCCCCTTTCCTTTCGAATGTACATTATTCTTTTTGGGCTGGCGAGGTCGCCGCCGAACATAGAAAAATCTTGGAGAATGATAGTTATGATGATGATTTCTTTTCGTTGTTATTTATGCGCATGCTCGTGTCTCTTTTTTTTTTCTCTCTCGCATTTGGTCTCTTTCTTCCGAACTCTCATGACCCGTTGTTATGCGGCAGTGCTTCTGGGGGGCTCGCGTATGCGCGTGTCAGGTCTCGCCTCGCCGGGGTTCTCCCCTTATGGGTCTCGCGAACCCGGGCTGTCGCCGCCCGCGGATATTGCCCGGCGAACCTGACCTTGGCGAGCTGGGACACCGACATTCTGCGAACTAAAACTCCCTGACTCTAGTATATCAACCCGCTATCTCAGGCCTTGCCTGCCTCAACCCTCTCAATTTTGCGAACCAAACCCTTCTGGCTCTAACTCTCCAACCTGTTATCTTAGGTCTTGATCCTTATTGACAGCCTCTCCAGAGATCAACCTGAACCCCCCGTCTAGGTGAGAGCCCGGGAGCGGAATCGATCTGGGGCATTCCAGCACCGATGTATCCATCCTTGCCAGCCTCTCCAGAGATCAACCTGAACCCCCGTCTAGGTGAGAGCCCGGGAGCGGAATCGATCTGGGGCATTCCAGCACCAATGTTTCCAACCTTGCCAGCTTCTCCAGAGATCAACATGAACCCCCCGTCTAGGTGAGAGCCCGGGAGCGGAATCGATCTGGGGCATTCCAGCACCAATGTTTCCAACCTTGCCAGCCTCTCCAGAGATCAACCTGAACCCCCCGTCTAGGTGAGAGCCCGAGAGCGGAATCGATCTGGGGCATTCCAGCACCAATGTTTCCAACCTTGCCAGCATCTCCAGAGATCAACCTGAACCCCCCGTCTAGGTGAGAGCCCGGGAGCGGAATCGATCTGGGGCATTCCAGCACCAATGTTTCCAACCTTGCCAGCCTCTCTAGAGATCAACCTGAACCCCCGTCTAGGTGAGAGCCGGGAGCGGAATCGATCTGGGGCATTCCAGCACCAATGTTTCCAACCTTGCCAGCCTCTCCAGAAATCAACCTGAACCCCCGTCTAGGTGAGAGCCCGGGAGCGGAATCGATCTGGGGCATTCCAGCACCAATGTTTCCAACCTTGCCAGCCTCTCCAGAGATCAACCTGAACCCCCCATCTAGGTGAGAGCCCGGGAGCGGAATCGATCTGGGGCATTCCAGCACCAATGTTTCCAACCTTGCCAGCCTCTCCAGAGATCAACCTGAACCCCCCGTCTAGGTGAGAGCCCGGGAGCGGAATCGATCTGGGGCATTCCAGCACCATCATACCCAACCTTTGTCACGTCGGCCCGGCAGTAGTAGTTATAAGCATATATAAAAAGAAGGGAGTAAGACATCCGGTAAACAATATAATAAAGCTTTTAAGGGTAAAATCGTTTCAAATCGTCCTCGCTCCTGGCTCGGTCGAGGGCACCCCCTCCACATCCTGGAGGTGATAGATATCCCCCCGACTTGAGCACCCCCTTACAATATATGGACCCTCCCAGTTGGGGTTAAGTTTACCCACCGCGACCCCTCTGCCGGCCGCATCGACCTTCTTCAAGACCAGGTCCCCTTTCTGAAAGTGCCTGATCCGGATATGTTTGTCAAAATATCGAGCCATCCGCCGTTTGACCTCTTCCTGTCTAATGGTGGCCAAGTCCCGGAGTTCTTCCACCAGGTCCAAAGATAGCCTTTGCTCGGCATTGTTATCTTCTAGCCACTCTTCATCCCCCTCGCTTGCAGCGATCACCCGGGGGGTCTTTACCTCAAACTCTATGGGGAGAACGGCCTCGGACCCGTGAGAGAGCTTGAATGGGGTCTCCCCGGTGGCGGTATTCGGAGTAGTCCTCATGGCCCAGAGGACGGAGGGTAGCTGTTCCACCCAATTTCCTCGAAGGTTCTCCACTTTCTTTTTTTAGTAGGTTAACGATTATCTTGTTCGCCGCCTCCACCTGCCCATTGCTCCTCGGGTGGTGGACCGAAGCGAACCTGAGGTCAATGCCGAGCTGAGTGCAGAAGCCAACAAACTCTTCACTCGCAAACTGCGGCCCATTGTCCGTCACTATAGCTAGAGGGAGTCCATGCCTGCAAATTATTCCCCCCACACAAAATTCCTTACAACCTGAGAGGTTACTTTAGCAAGTGCTTTCACCTCTACCCACTTGGAGAAGTAGTCGATCATGACCAGTAGGAACTCCTCTGGCCGCTGGCTTGGGGAAAGGGACCGACCAGGTCCAGCCCCCATATGGCGAAGGGTCAGGGAGCCGTGATGGTCCAGAGTCTTTGAGCTGGGAGGAGCTGGAGCGGAGCATAGAGCTGGCATTTCGGACACTTTCTTGCGAACTCTGCCGCATCCTTGCTGAGAGTGGGCCAGAAGTAGCCTTGCCTCAACACCCTCCCTTCCAGGGTCTGACTCCCGGAGTGACTGCCGCACTCCCCGGAGTGGATTTCTTCCAGCACTCTCGGGACCTCCTCCTCGGAGACACAACGGGCCAGGAGTCCCGAGAGGGTCTTTCTATATAGCCCCCCTGCATGCAAGGAGTAATAGGCGGACTTATACCTGAAGCATCTCTTGTCCACGTCCTCTCCAGGGAACTGCCCGGAGGATAGGAAGGTGATGAACGGATCCATCCACGAGGCTTGTTGATCCACCTCCATCAATTCTCCTTCCTCGATGGAGGGCCGGAAAAGTTCTGAAGTCGTCCCTCCCGCTCGGGACCGAACTTGGCTAAGAGGTCCGCCTGGGCGTTCTCCTCCCTCGGCACGTGCTTGATGGAGAAGGTGCGGAACTGCCCGATGACCCCCTTAACCTTCTCCAGGTATAGTAGGAGGGTCGGGTCCTTTGCTTCAAATTCTCCCTTGATCTGGCATGCTACCACCATGGAGTCCGTGGAGACCTCCACGTCCTGCACACCCAGTTCCCGGGCCAGCCGAAGGCCCCACTATCACTGCTTCGTACTCAGCCTGGTTGTTGGTAATTGGGAAATGGATGTTTAAGGCTTGTTCAATCTGAGTCCCCTGAGGACTCACCAGGACTATTCCCCCTCCATAGAAGTATTTTCCTGACGCTCCATCCACCAACATCTTCCATGCCTCTGGGGGAAGTGGCTCGTGCTCCCCCACTTCGGCCGCATAGTCGGCCATGAAGTCTGCCACCGCCTGAGCTCTGATGGACGTCCTGGGCACGAACGTGATATTGAATTCACTTAACTCCACGGATCACTTTGCTAACCTTCCGAGTGCTCCACCCCTTCCATGATTTTTCGGAGCGGGTGGTCCGTCACTACCTTGATTGAATGGGCTTGAAAGTAAGGTCGGAGCCTCCGGGCCGACACCACCAATGCGAAGGCTAACTTTTCTAGGATCGGGTACCGGAGCTCTGCCTTCTTCAGCACTCGGCTGACGTAGTAGATAGGGAACTGTTTCTTTCCCTCCTCCCGGATTAGCACGGAACTTACTGCTTCGGATCCTACCCTAGGTACAGAGATAGGTCTTCCCCTGGCCTCGGTCCCTGGAGCAGAGGGGTCTGGGTGAGTTGTTCCTTCAGAGCCTGGAAGGCTTTCTCGCACTCTGGGGTCCATTCAAACTTCTTGTTGCCCCGCAGCACCTTGAAGAAAGGCGCACACTTTTCTCCCACCTTGGAGAGGAACCTGCTGAGCCCAGCCAACTTCCCTGTAAGGCTCTGAACCTCCTTCGGATTTCTCGGCGACCCCAACTCCATCACCGCTTTAACTTTGTCCGGGTTAGGTTCCACTCCGCGGGGGGGTGAGCAAGTGGCCCAGGAACTTCCCTCGGCTCGCCCCGAAGACGCACTTCAAGGGATTGAGTTTCATCTTGTACCGCCGCAGGGTCCCGAATGTCTCTTCGAGGTCTCGGAGGTGAGACCCGAGGTCCCGGCTCTTCACCATGAGGTCATCTACATAAACCTCTAAGTTTCTTCCCTTCTGCTCGCGGAAGACTCTGTCCATCATCCTTTGGTATGTGGCACCTGCATTCTTGAGCCCGAACGACATCATTTTATAACAGTAGCATCCATCCCCCGTGATGAAGGAGACATCTTTGATGTCTGGGGGATGCATGCGGATTTGATGATAACCTGAAAAAGCATCTAAGAAAGACATTACAGGAAAACCGACGGCTGAGTCAACCAGCGCGTCGATTCTAGGCAGGGGGGTAACAATCCTTAGGGCATGATTTATTAAGCAAGGAAAAGTCGATACACATCCTCCACTTACCTCCCCCTTTTTTCACCATAACGACGTTGGAGACCCAGCCTGGATACTGGATCTCTGATACAAAGCCCGCCTGTAGGAGCTTGCCCACCTCCTCGCGGATGGGCCCTTCTAGCTTGTCTGTGACGGCCCTCCTCTTCTGGCGGATGGGGCGGGTGCCAGGGTCGAGGTTGAGGCGATGGCAAGCCACATCCGCGTCGATCCCGGGCATTTCCGCGGCGCTCCAAGCGAAGACGTCCACGTTCTTCTATACGCAAGCCAGAATCTCCGCTTGATCTTCCGGGTTGAGTTCTCCGCTGACCCGGACTTTTTCCACCACCCCCAGCCGGGTGGTGACCTCGAGCTCTACGACCTCGTCCACAGCCTCCAACCGGGACTGCTCTCCCCAAGCCCTCTCCTCTTCGGCACACGTGGGATCCTGGGTTTCCTCCTCGACTTCTTCTCTACTACCATCAGCTTTTCCGCCCTTCCCTCCTGGGCCTTCTCTTCTTCTTCCTTTCCTTCCGCCTGGGGTACCTCAGCTACCCCTTCCTGGGCATGGACTTCATCTCCCTCCATCTTCTCCTCGGCTACCTCCATACTTCCGGCTTCGGTCGCCTCCTCCATCATCCTATCCCACTCCTCAGCTTCTCCATCCAGGAGATGGTGTTGACAGCCGTTACGTAGCACTGTCTTGCCACCTTGGGATCCCCCCTGATCCGCACCTGAACCCCTCCATCGTTGAACTTAAGGCATTGATGAAAGGTGGAAGGGACACAGCGGAACGCGCTGATGAGTGGCCGTCCGAAGATAGCGCTGTAACTGCTTGGGGCGTCCACTATGACAAAACGACAGTTCCGGGACTGCCCACCCAGGGTCACATGAAGCCCCACTCCCCTTCTACTTCCTTCCTCTCCCCCGAGAATCCAAACAGAGGGCCATCTGAGGCCAACACCCTTCTGGGCTCCACCTCCATCTTGTCAAACGCCTTCTTGAAGATGACGTTGACCGAACTTCCGTTGTCCACTAGGACCCGGGAGACGGTGAAGTTCTCGATCGCCGTCTGGATGACCAGCGCGTCGCAGAACGGGTCCTCGTAGCCCGGCATGTCTTTCTGGGTGAAAACGATTTTTCGGCCGGGGGCGGAGCGGTGGATGTCGAAGCCACGCTCCGGCGGTAGATGGTATGGAGGCTAGCCTTGCGGGTCGCCTCCACCCCTACCCCCCATGGATCACCCTGATCCCTCCTCTACTTCCCATATCGGTTCTATCCTCACACCTTTCCTCATCCTCCTCTCGAGGTTCAACCTCCACGATTCTTACTGGCTGCTGCTGTGGTGGCGCCGGCACTCTGCCCCTCTTTACTTCCAGGAACTCCGGACAGGTGTCCGTCGAGTGACCTTCCACCTCATGGAAGATACAATATGGCAACGCCACTTCCCTTGCCTCGGCCTCTGCCACCCTATTCCTTCTCCTCCTAGCGGCTGCCGTTTCCACCTCTCCTCCCCTTCCTCTTCCAATCGCCATGGCCTGTTGGGGAGGGGGAGGCACTTGCATCGGACCTTGCCTCCACCCTAACTGGGGGGGCCTCCATTGACCTCCGACATGGTTACCCCTTCCTGGGCCGTAACCCCTTCCCTGCCCTTGCATTCCTCCTCCTTGCGGCCTCCATTCCCCTCCGGGGCCCGGGGCTCTTCCCTTCTCCTGACCTCTGCTTCCTCACCTCCGGCTCACTGAGCTTTGCTAGCCTCTTGGTGAGCTCCGGATTGGCTTCCTCACTTGCGACTTCCTCCGACACCCTCTCCATCAGCTCCTCAAAGGAGACGGGGGCTTTTCTCTTCAACGCCATCTTGAAGAAACTCTCCTTCAACCCGACCGAGAAGGCGAGTTGGAGTGCAAACCCAGGCATCTTCTGAGTGAGCTGTACTTCCTCCTGGAACCGATCGGCATACTGAGCCAGCGACTCCCTGGGTCCCTGCTTTACTGCGAAGAGGGAATCAGGGTCCTTCTTCCTCTTTTTTGAGGTCGAGAACCTCAGCAAAAAACTTCGGCGCAAATCCTTGAACGAGTAGATTGACCCTGCAGGGAGATGATGAAACCAGTCCCTGGCCTTCTCCTTGAGGGTGACGGCAAAGAGCTGACGCTTGAAGGCATCTGACATCGGCCTGATGGAGACCGAGTCTTCGAAACTCTGCAGGTGTTGGACAGGGTCATCTCTACCGTTGTAGTACACCCGGTCCCATTCTCCAAATCCCCCAGGGACGGGTGCGGAAAGCACCAGCTCGCAGAAGGGGCTTCCCCCTCCTGTCACTCTTCCTGGCTCCACTCGCCCCCCGAGCTCGCTCGCCAAACTTGAACTCGCCGGGACTGTGCTCGCGAGGGCGGTGCTCGCCGAACCACCCCGACCATCGCCGCTTCCTCTTGGCGCGCACTCGCCTGCGTCGCACCCGCTGGGACGGAGCTCGCCAACACTGAGCTCGCCGGCACGGAGCTCGCCGGACTGGCGAACAACACTCGCCCTTCCCTGCTCTGACCTAGACCAACGACAACTTCCTTTCCAGCCCTTCCTCCTGGTGCTCCTCGCCGACTGTTGTGGGGGGAGGGGGCGCCCGAGGGGCTGTGGTCGCAAACTCGCTTCGCAGAGCCGACACCGTAAACCCCAAGGTGTCGAGCACCTCCTTTCTGAAATCCGCGAGCATCCTAGCCATCGCCTCCTGAGGAGTCTCGCCGAACTCCTCGCCCTGCTCCTCATCTTCCGCCATAACCCTTCTCTGGAACTTTCTTGAACCAGCCGCGCTCCACGCTCACCGCACAAAATGTTGAAACCGATTTCTCGGTCTCTTGTGGAGCTCGGGGCCCTCAACGAATTGAGGGGCGACTAGCCCTTACCGGTCCCTCGAGAAAGATAGGCAGATAACTCGGACAAAGAACAAAGACCCTGGTCTCAGCAAGGAGGTCCCTTCACTAACCCGGAAGATCGTTGAGCGCTTCCCCTCCCAAGCCAAAGCTAAGACTTGGGCACCTTGGAGTGCTAGAGAGCCCAAACCAAAGCGACCTATGGAGAGAAGAAGGTTCAAAGATTCTGAAACCGGTTCCCTTCCAAGGTGCCCCTTAAGGTCTATTTATAGATTTTGGTTTTGCGGTCTGTCAATAGCCAACTCCCGCTGTCCCTTCTTACTATCCGCACCCCAAATTGGTCTGCTAACAGCCAAACTCCGCTGTTCGGAGGGGCTACCCGCAGACCACCAGGGTTTTTTGGGTAAAGGACCACCCCAGGCACCGGCGAACCAGAGACCCCTGACCTGTTCAGCGAACACGGGGCTCGCCGAAAGATCTGGCTGGCTCGCCAAAGCCGCCCAGCGAACTCCTCCGACCGGCTGGCTCGCCTGCCTCTACGGCTCGCCTGCCGAACCGCTCCTTAGCGGGCCGAGCTCGCCAAAATGGCTAACTGTACCCCAGAAATGGCTATTTGTACCCCAAGGTCCCGGACCTGCCTAGCGAGCTCCTCCGACCGGCAGGCTCGCCAACGCCACCTAGCGAACTCCTCCGACCGGCAGGCTCGCCTGCCTCTATGGCTTGCCTGCCGAACCGCTCCTTAGCGGGCCGAGCTCGCCAAAATGGCTAACTGTACCCCATAAATGGCTATTTGTACCCAAAGGTCCCGGACCTGCCTAGCGAGCTCCTCCGACCGGCAGGCTCGCCAAAGCCGCCTAGCGAACTCCTCCGACCGGCTGGCTCGCTTGCCGAACCGCTCCTTAGCTCGCTCCCTAGGTTGTGCGAACTAGGGACCCTTCCTGGCGAACATCGGGGTTGTACATCCGCGATGAGCGCCGCCCGAATTCTGGATAAAACGGGGTCGGCCTCAACCTCGTGTTGGATGGTCGCCGCGTCTTCCCACACCGGCCGAGAAATAGCCGTGAGGTCTGGCTGTAATGGTCCAGGCCCGCCAACACGGGACCCAGCTGGACCGCCGACACCCTCCCGGCCCAGGCCCGCCAACACGGGACCCAGCTGGCACCAGAAGGGTTCAGCCTAACCAGATGGTCTGCAGATCATGCACCCCAACCCCTCTCTGTCCCACCACAGGGCACAATGGGTTGTTGGAGACCGCAGTCCCCCTTTGATGAGAATTGAGCCAGTTAAGCGACAACGCGTAGACTTCCCAGGAGGTCACCCATCCCAGAATTGCTCCAGCCCGATGAGAAGTGGAAGAACTCCATAGTTAAGCGTGCTCGGGTTGGAGCAATTCTGTGATGGGTGACCTCCTGGGAAGTCCACGCACTGTCGCTTAACTGGCTCAATTCTCATCAAAGGGGGACTGCGGTCTCCAACAACCCACTGTGCCCTGTGGTGGAACAGAGAGGGGTTGGGGTGCATGGTCTGCAGACCATCTGGTTAGGCTGAACCCTTCCAGTGCCAGCTGGGTCCCTTGTTGGCGAGCCTGGGCCGGGAGGGTGTCGGCGGTCCAGCTGGGTCCCGTGTTGGTGGGCCTGGACCGTTACACTGGCGACTGACTCTGACGAGAGAGAGGGCATCGACCGCTCGGTTCGCCCTCCCTGGACGGAACTCGATGGTGAAATCATAGCCCAGGAGTTTGGCCACCCACACCTGCTGGGCGAGCGTTGCGATCTTCTGCTGGAGGAGGTAGCAGAGACTGCGGTGGTCGGTGCGGACCACGAAGGGGCGGCCCAGCAGATATGGGCGCCAATGTTGAACGGCGAGAACGAGGCCCATGAGCTCGTTCTCATATGCGGAGCTGCTGCGGACGGTGTTGGAGAAGGCATGACTGAAATAGGCTATCGGCCTTCCGGCCTGCATGAGGACGACTCCCACTCCGAAGCCCGATGCGTCATACTCCACTTGGAACGACAAAGAGTAGTCGGGCATGGCTAGCACCGGCCCGCGGACTAGGGCCTGCTGAAGAGCAGCAAACTTGGCAGCGGCCACGACCGTCCACTGAAAAGGGCCCTCCTCTGACTTCTTCAGGAGCTGCGTGAGTGGCCGAGCTAGAGCCCCGTACCCTTGGATGAAACGACGATAGTATCCGTCAGGCCGAGGAATCCTCAAACGTCCCAGTGTGAGCCCCTTCTACAGCCGGCGACCCTATCGCCCAGACAGACTGTAAAGTCAGGAGAGGGAAACAAGGTAAGGTGAAGCTGGTGCGCCAATTGGGCCGAGAGGAAGTTGTGGCTCGCACCACTGTCCACCATGACCATAATGGAACGATCACGCAACGTGCCTTCCAGCTTCATGTTCTGAGGTCCTGAAATGCTGCCCACCAAGAAACAGACAGCTCAAAGTGGTGAAAAGTAGGCGAGGCGGTGTCCATCGCGCTGTCACCTCGGATAGCTCGAAGGCCTCGAAGTCCTCCAAGGTGACCTCCTGGTCGAAGTCGCCGATGATGGTGTGGAACTCCTTGATGGAGCACACATGCATATGAGAGTAGGGTTAGCGACACCAGAAACATAGGCCCTTGCTACGATATTCGTTGTAAGTACTGTTGAGATGCGTTGGGGAACCACCGGTCGGCCTGGTCGGTCTCCTCAGGGGGTGGCCGCTGCGGGTCCGTCGAAGGAGGTGGCCGCCAGGGCGGCCGAGGCGGGTGGTGACGGCTGCATGCGCAGGCGCCCTGGGGGCGAGGTCGGCTTCCACCAGACGCGCCATGCCAAGGGAGAGGGTGGGCCGGCCCGGAATGGGCGGCGACCAGGCGCCGAGGAGAGAGCCGCCGTCCGTGGGCGAACCGGAGTCGGACACGGTGGAAATGGCTGCGGTGGACACTTGGATGGAGTCAATCTTGGAGTGCAGGGCGAGGAGGGAGGCGTGTATGGAGATGACGAGTTGTTCCTGAGCCTCCATGCGGCGTCTCAAGGCATCAGTGGCGGCATCGGAAGAGGGATCTCCGGAGGAGCGAAGATTTGGAGCCATGGGAGCTGGTCGGCGGACAGTAAGGGCTACGAGATCGGGACACGCGACAGGGAGCGGCGATGGGATCCAAATCTCTGTCCGAAGCTGGTCGGCGGATAGGGAACGACGATGGGCGCTGGACGCGCAACAGGCGACGGGACGCACTGGACGCGCAGCAGGCGACAGGAGCGGGACGCGCAACAGGCGGTTGGAGCGGGACGCGCAGCAGGCGATTGGAGCGGGACGCGCAACAGGCGTGGGGAGTGGGACACGCATCAGACGAGGGGAGCGGTACGCGCAGTAAGCGAGGGGAGCGGTACGCGCAGCTTGTGACAGAAGCGGGACGCGTTGGACGCAAGCGGGTGACGGAATCGGATGCACTGGCGTGAGCGGCGACGGATCGGGACGTGAGGCAGGCAACGATGCGCGATAATGAACACCGGCGGCTTGCTTGCGGGCGGTGAGGCAGGTCGGACCAAATATTACGATACCGGGGAGGAATCCGGGGGGGGGGGGGGGGGGGGGGGGGGAGGAGAGGAGAGAAAGAAGAGGAGAAGAGGTTGAGAGAGAGGCTAAGGAGCAACCCTAAAATGCATTCATCCAAAGATAATCTTAAAAGGTACAACACCGTCCCTTATAGGCGCGGGGTGCGGATAGCGAAAGCAATTAAAATGACAGAATGCGAATAACAATAACATAATCAAGCCGTCGCCGCGTCTTCGGCCTCTCCTCCTCCAGACGGACCCGTCGTCGTCTTCCTTTGCGTGTAGACCCGCCATGGCGTCTCGTCGACGTGCACGTTCGTAACATATAGCCTTATTCTTTTACTCTAATAGTCTAATGATTTAACGTATATTATAATATATTTCAAAAAAAATAAAATATAATGTCCATTTATGTAATTACACCGTATTCCCAAATTAAAAATAACGATGAAAATTCATAAAATAGAAAAAGTTTTTAGTAGAGCTCCTAGACCTATTATAGTAGACTATCATTAGACATGTCAGTGGTTTTTTCGAGAAAAGACTATCATTAGGCATGTCAACGGTATTTTCGAGGCGCTGTCATTAAACTCATTAGCTTTATTAAGAGTGGTGTTAAGTGCAACCCAATTTTCGCTACGTGCGTGCAAACCTGAAAAAAAATGAAAATATTATTTTATTGTATTTTAAGAACTGTTAGGTGCAAACCACTCCAGGAAAAAACGTCATGTACCTCTCTCTTCCTCAAATCGCCATGTACCTCTCTCTTTCCTAAAATTGACATTTGCCTCTCTCTCTCTCCTAAAATCGCCATTTGCCTCTCTCTCTCTCTCCTCAATCGACATGATTTTTCGGTACTCTCCTTCGCGCCATCTGAGCTCCCCTGCCCTTGGCGCCGCCTCAAGCTCCATCTGAGGCCTCCTCCCCCATGCGGCTTTCTCCTAATTCCCTCAACCACTCCCTCACCGCCCATGGCCTCCGCCGTCCCTACCACCTCCGACTGATCACACCCGCCGCCGCCGTCCCGCCTCCTCCGACTTCTCACATGTGCCCACACACCCGGAGATTTTAATAAAAAAAGAGGTAAATGAAAACCTGAGTCTTCATCTGTCAACCATCGTCACATTTTTTTAAATCAATTTAATTTTTCAATCTTCTTGAAAACACTAGTTTTGAAATTGTAGTTAATTGTCGGTCTCCAATTATTGTTCAGTCTCCTGTGCTTGATTCGACTGCTGCGATTGAGCAGGCTAATCCCTCCTCTCGCCATTCTTTCCGCGCGACAATTTTCGGCAACCCTAATCGCTCATTTCCGCTCGGGAGCTCTCGGCGCCGCAAGGGAGAAGAAGATCACGACTTCCAATGGGCTTTTTTTTATTGCTTCAAGTTGTTTGCACCTAAAAAATTGGTTTGCACTTAAATTTTTTGATTGCACATAACTGCTGTTTGCACATAGCCAAACTTGATTTGCACATATAATTACTCTTTATAAAGTTGATTTAACATGCATGATATATATACATTAATGTGATAATTTTGTAAAAAATTGAAAGGTGATGTATAGTGAATTTTCACATTTATTAATTGATATTATATTTATTTTAAGCCATATTAATTAATTAATATGGGCGGAGGCTCGTACATATTGAGGTACTGTTACGATTGATCGTTGAAGCGGAGCCCCGTATCTGTCACTCATTATCTATAAATTATAAAAAAAAAATGTATTTAAAAAAAATCACGTGTTCTTTCGTTCTAATGCGTGAGGTGATCCACAGAGCTGGCCTTTATCCACATCCTACCAGGCCATGAGTCAGAGCGTCAGAGTCTGCTATTTTTAACTCCACCTCATTCTCCACTTAATCCACTCGTTCATTATCATAATCCATCAATTATCCACCGTTCGATTCGAAAATCCTTCTTTCCTCAAAATAAATAAATAAATACACATTCTTCTGACCCGCAGCTTCATTCAACCCATCTCATACTAAGCTAAAAGAGTGCTGTTATTAGCGGTTGTATTGGCTATTCGTAGTCCATTGTTAATTGCAGTCTATAAATTATATTCGTGCTCCAAAATTATATTCGTAGTTCAAAAATGTGCGCTACATTAAAGTCAACTTCACTTATTTGAGTGAAAATATATGATAAAAATAAAAACAATGAAACCTAAATGTTATTAGATGGATATACTTTAATAATGGTTTGCTCGGCGCGCAGGTATTGACTTTCTGGAATTGATTTTGGGTCCAGAAAGTCAATATTCTTGTTCGACGTGCTATTTGTATGCCGGGTATGGCTTTGACAGGAATATCATCGGTTTTATCCTAAACCTATATTTTACATTCTCAAAGCCAAGCCATCGACCCCGATTTTGCCGGATATTGTTCCACACGCTCGCTCGACGCCTTTCCGCGAAGCCGACTGCCGATCCCGATCGCTGCATCTCTAGGTTTGCTTCTTCTTCGTCCTCATTCTCCGCCGATTCTTCTTCCTCCTCTTCCGTTTCTACTATTCCCAATCCAGATCACGCCTCTTCTTCTTCTTCCTCTTCCTCTTCTTCATAGATCTCTGTTTTTTTCCAGTTTTTTTTGCAGATCTCTATGCTTTTGAAGATGTCTGGTTTAGAGTGATATGAAATGATTTTTGTTGTTAATGCGCAATCGACTCTCGTCGATGTCTGGTTTAGGGTGATATGAAATAATTTTGTTCCAAACGCAGATATTCTGGTCTTGCTAACAGATCGGGATAACAGATTAATGCTCACAGAAAATATCGATTTCTGGTCTTGCTAGTCCAGAAAACCAGTAAATCATTATCTGCAGAAAAGGAAACCAGATATAAAAGTCTAGCATTTACACCATTATATCGACTTTCCTCGTGAAAAAAAAAATTCTCAGCTCATTATTTTTTGGCTTCATTTCTGAAACTTCATTGCTTGAAGTTTTCCTCATTGATCTGTGAAACATTCATCTTATGAAGAGATGAAATATCACATAATGTCTCAAACTAATGAAAGTACTTCTTGGCTTCAAAGTTTAGAACACTGCACTACACTGCAGGAATTTGGGACATAACAGGACTGAAAATGAAGGGTTCTTTTTATCATTTCTGCGCATTTGCTCGTTTTTTGGGTTGTTGTGCTCCTTCGGCTATCATTTTTAGTTTGCTAATTGTTTAGAATTATTGTTGTTTCGTATTCATTCATTTCGACTTTAGGGGCAATGAATGGTAATGAGTTGCACAAGAACTTATGAGAGATATCATCATATCGTCATCAGTCGCAGCGACTCTTGGGCAGCTGTAGTGTATTGAATTCCATTCCTAGACAGCCTACATATGATGCAGTAGCAGCGGCCATAGAAAAATTGGTTGACTCCGTGAAGGTGCAGTGTGGACCATGTCTACTAGCGATGTTGATGACATCTATGTCGCACTTACTCAGATGAATGATTTAGAAGATCATGATTTACTAAGGGCAATGGATATACTATGTCATGATAGTGTCAAACGTGAAATATTCAAGAGACTGCCTGACAAGTTGAAGGGCACATGGCTCCGAATGCAGTTTGATCGCTAGGTTG
>JAWHQI010002824.1:0-24072 GCA_033032865.1 Dactylorhiza incarnata | reverse complement strand
CCCCCCCCCCCCCCCCCCCCCCCCCCCCCCCCCCCCCCCCCCCCCCCCCCCCCCCCCCCCCCCCCCCCCCCCCCCCCCCCCCCCCCCCCCCCCCCCCCCCCCCCCCCCCCCCCCCCCCCCCCCCCCCCCCCCCCCCCCCCTCCCCCCCCCCCCCCCCCCCCCCCCCCCCCCCCCCCCCCCCCCCCCACCCCCCCCCCCCCCCCCCCCCCCCCCCCCCCCCCCCCCCCCCCCCCCCCCCCCCCCCCCCCCCCCCCCCCCCCCCCCCCCCCCCCCCCCCCCCCCCCCCCCCCCCCCCCCCCCCCCCCCCCCCCCCCCCCCCCCCCCCCCCCCCCCCCCCCCCCCCCCCCCCCCCCCCCCGTTCGATTTTTCAAGCCGCGGCCCCGAAAACAAGTTGCGCGCCTTTGTTGTTGAACCCGTCGCCCAGCTCTTTCCCTCCGCTGCTCAATTTTCTGCTGCTAAGCGGAGGCAAAGCGAGAGATCGTGGAGGAGAACCAATGCCGGAAGTTTGATACCGAGCAGGCAAGGCAACCTGTCCGCCCGAATTCAACCCAAACCGCCACGGCTTGTAAGCAAGGAAGTTTCGAAGAGAGTGATCTCCTTTTGACACTTTCTGACTGCTTTTTTCTTATTTCAGATGATCGTGACTCTATTCCGAAGCCGGGCTGAGCTGGTGTCCTATCTCCCTCCACTTGATCCGCTTTTGTCGGGATCCCGGGTTGTACCAGATACCCGGATGGAGGATGAGATGGGACGGCTTCAAAGGAATCTTGAAACTCTTTCAAAGCAGTTGAGGGCCCTTGAGGAGAGGGAGAAGACCGCTCAAGAAGAAAAGATTGCATTGCGGGCAGAACTGGAGGTTGAAAGGAAAGAGAGCCGGGCTATACTGGAGACCGAGCGGAGAGAGCGCCGAGAAAGGATGAAAACGCAGCAAGATCAGGTGGCCGCACTGACCACCGGGTTGATCGTGGAAAGAAGGAGATGCAGAAGCTGAAGCGGACTGCGCTTATTATCGAGATAAATATCTTCTTTTGTCGAGGGAGATCGGCGGAAGCCGACGTCCCCTAAATGCTGCTGATGAAGGTCGGGGTAGATCACGCCGCCCGGATGCTGGGACGAGCTCGTCTCTTCCAGCGGCCGGGACGATCCGACATATTGCTCATACGAATGAGCCCGCAACGGCCCTGCCTACCCGTGTGATTCCAACGGCGTGGGTAGAGAGGGATGCCATGCGGCTTCATAGTATGATCAATCACCTTAATCACGGCATGAACCAAATGCAAGGGACAATTCTCCAGATAGGCGACCAAGTCGCGCGGCTTCATATTGAAGATGCGCCGAGTGATGCCTGCAAATGATGAGTGATTTTAAGATCTTTGTCTGTAATAATATTTTTATTCGGTCCCTTTGGACAACTATTTGAACTTGATTTCATGATATTTGGTCTGTTTTCCAGGCCGCGCGGTCTGAGTTTTTGAATTTATTTTCATATTCGTGTTGATGTCGATTGATGCCTGTGGATTACTCATAAGCCGATCGGCTTCTTTCCGCGCTTTCTAATTCGTTTGCTTGGATTATACTTGTCTTGGTAATTCTTTTGTGGCGATGTACCCGTGCGGGTTGATTGGTCTAGCCGTGATTTGACCCTTGCTAAGCGCAAATCAGCCGTCCCTATAAGTAGCGGCCTCTCGAAAGTCTTCTTACCAAAACTTCAAGATGGGAGCAAAGCGCCAGCCGAAGTGACCTGCGAAGACGTCTGCTACCCGCTCTGAAGCCGCTGTGGCCTTTTCCCTCAGCAGACCTTGATGAGTGTCGTTTGACAAAAGCCGAACTGGACGAATTCGTTTGAAAAACATATGACTGATAGCCCGCTGCTCGCGCGGCTTCCGCTCCGTGACGAGCGGAATGAATTCTTCTGGCCCAAACCAAATCGCCGATCCAAATCGACCATTTCGATTGCGGATTTAAGTTCCCGATTTCGATCGAGCTCGTCATGGTCTTTGACCATTATGGAGTTGTACCCGGCCAAATCTCTCCTAACTCGATAGCCGGGATTTGCAGCTTCATCTCCCTACCTGCGGTCTGAGAGAGTCCGCTCTCTCTATGGACCTTTTCAGGAAGATATTCTCGGTGAGGGCTATCCCAGACTCCGAGTCGAATATCTTCAAAGGCCACCTCTACTTCGGCTGCCGCGGGTTGAAGATGGTTAAACTTGCGAATAAGGTCACAGCCTGGTCAGAGAGGTACTTGATCTTCGAAGGCCGACTTGGCCTGTTGAACCCGAATCCGCAAGTGCGGCCGGAGGAGGCCTTTCAACAAGTCTCAATAAACGAGGTCAAGAAGAAAACCTGCAAGCTTCTCGAGGATGAGCGGCCTTAACGTAAGTTACTACATCCCGCTACTTGCCGAGCTAGAGAACGTTTGGCCTGAAGATAGTAAGCTTTCCTTTAACCCGCTTCCGACTTCCATATTGACCGCTCGGCTATTTGTTGTTGACCCTTTCCTCTTTCTTGCCGAAGCCGTTGTCCCTGCTAACAAGCCGGTCAGCCCGGCCGGTTTAATCTTAACTCAGACGGAGAAGAGAAAAGACAAGTCAGGAACAAGCCGCTGCCATCCGACGGGGAGGATTCGGCCTCTTCGGGCGACTTTTCCGCCCTTCGTTCCTTCAGCAAGGTGAAGGATTTAAAAGGCCGCGCGGTCTTGACATGGCATCCGGACGGCGACGGCGTTCAGGTCTCTACCGCGCTCCCCCATTGGACGAATGAGAAGTCGGGCCGGCATGCTGAGGCCGCTAGTATTGCCATGTTCGGCCGACGGAACTTCAGGAGGCTGAGGAGGATTCCCGAGGAAGAGCTCGCCACGGAGGCCGCACGGGTTGGTGCCTAGAGCCTCATCACCAATGTCTTTATGGGAATGACCTTCAAAAGGTTGATTAGAGCAAATGATCACCTAGAGAAGGAAATCGCCAAATTGAAGAAGGAGAATGTGCGGCTAAAGGAAGCCGAGTTGGTAAGTTATCACCTGGCCAGCCATCCTTCTGAATTTTTCAAACCGCGCGGTCTCTTACCTTACTCTTTTTTTGCAGGCAAAGTATGATGAAACCGATCCGGTTTATCAACAGGAGCTTTTCCTCATGTCGCCGAGGGAATCGACAATGCTTTTAACCGCCTGCGGGAGCTCAAAGCATTCGCGCCTGGTTTCGAGCATTTTACCTTCTCAGACGCCTACCCGATCTTGCAAAAGAAGTTAGAGAAGATCAGGCAAAAAGCCAAAGGAAAGAACAAAGCCGATGGATCCAGTTCAGAGGAGAGCGATGACGGGGATGATGAGGCCGAGGAACCCGCAGCGGCTAAGAGTGGTGAGAGTGGCTCGGAGTCCGAATCCAGCTATTCCGAAGAAGAGGCTGAGCGCAAGTCGGGCGAATTGAGCAGCTCATCCTCGTCGGGTAGCAAGGGTATTCTCCTGATGTTTCAATGGTGGCAGCGAACACTCGAGTGCTCCTGCATCTAAGAAACTCAAGTCGAATAATCAGTAGTTGTATTTTGCTTTTTATTTTGATTAGCCGACGACTTGATTTTGTTTGCCGGTCGGTTTGAAGTTTAATGTAAAGAATGTTTTGATAATGGAATGGAAAGCTTTTACCTGTCTATCTGTCTATTATTTGCGACTTACTTGTGATTGTTTGCGATCTCTTTTTGTGTTTAGATAATTGACCCTTCTAACCAAGCCGTGCGACTTAATATTAACTTATCCGGTTAGGATAAGATTCCGGTAAAATAGTTGTTAGCAGAAACAAATTCTCATAGCTTGCTTTCTTCAATCTGGATCAAATTGATTCGATTCATCCCAAGAAAGTGCTATCTTATTATGAATGCATTAAGATATCCAGGAGACCGAACATAATCAAGCCGCGCGGTTGTTACTAGACCCTGCATACTTGCTTTCCAGGATAAAGAATGCCAAGTCATAAAAACAATCAACAGACCGAGCGACCAGTTTTTTAGCTCAAGCGATTTGCAACTAAGATTGCTGCAAGTCTCACCCCCGTGAAGGTAACTGATAATCAATCAGGGAATTGAAAATAATCAAGCCGCGCGGACCATAACCTGGCTTACATAATTGATTTGCAAGACAGAATATCAAGTCGCAAGAAAATAGTTGACAGACCGTGCGATTAATATTTAATCCGGACAATTTATGTGAGCCTTATATAGTATTAGCTGACAACCCGCACGGACTGTATAGAATTTGTACGATTAGTAGGTTTGACATTTGTAATGAGAATCATAATTGCCTTGCGATATTTAATGATATCCCATCTGTTTCAAACCGCCCGTTCTGAAAACCAGGCCGAATGACATCTTCGGAACCTGCTTATTTAGATCGCCCGGTTTGATAACCAGACCGCCTGAAAGTCATGGTAACTGCTTATTTAGACCGCCCGGTTTGATAACCAGACTGCCTGAAAGTCATGGTACCTGCTTATTTAGACCGCCCGGTTTGATAACCAGACCGCCTGAAAGTTGTGGTACCTGCTTATTTAGACCACCCGGTTTGAGTGTCAAGTTGACCGGCTTGTGATGTTCATAAGGATCATGCTCTTTTCTCTAAATGGTCTATATTAACCATATAAGGTGAGATAATTCCCTGTAATGCAATAAGAGATGGCTACAGACTCAGATGACCAAGTGGGCAGGTGGGCCTCGGCGGCGAACATTGCTTTCCTCAAGTGGTCATAAGAGCTGTAGAAATAAAGAAAAAGACAAGTACAGACCCGGATGACCAAGTGGGCAGGTGGGCCTAGACGGCGAACATTGCTTTCCTCAAGTGGTCATAAGTTCTGTAAGCGACTCGACTGCTCTCTTTGCCTAGGGCTACAAGCCGAGTTGATCAATTGAGCATGTGGGCCTAGGCGGCGAACATTGCTTTCCTCAGAGAGATCAACTAGGTTGTGGGTCCCGCTTAGGCATCGCTTGAGAGTACCTAGGAGTATTCGATGGTCACAGACTAGGATGATCAGTTGGGCAGGTGTGGTTGTGCCGCGGGGGCTATACCGACATTGCTTTCCTCAGAAAGATCATCAAAGCTGTAACTATATCCCTCTCGGGGTATGACAGAGCCAACATTCACCTAGACCTCCCTTGATGCAGGGGTGTGTCAGATATCAGCCGGGATCCAAGGTTCCGAAGACCACCGCACGGGAATGGCAAGCTACCATTACACGTGTGCGAAAACTCCCCGCTACACGTGATCTTCGTGGTTTTATGCTAATGACTACAATCCGAGGGGGTTCAAGCGGAATTGGCGATGTCTCCGCGGTTCAGTGAGTTTGATGTATAAAAAAGGATAAAGGGAAAAAATCAGACATGAAGAAGTGCCAGTATAGGGCTTTTTCATTAAAATATCCAATGAATGTAAGAGAATAAAAGAGGACATTCTAAGGATAGAACCGTTTGAGATCGTCACCGCTCCAGGTGCGTGAGATGTCTTCTCCTTCACTCGTCTGAAGGCGATAAGCCCCGTTTTTCAGTACTTCTTTGATGATGAAGGGTCTGACCCAATTAGGATCTAGTTTTCCGACGTTGCCTGACCCTGGCCGCAGCATCCACCTTCTTTAGTACCAAATCCCCAACTGTAAATTGTTTCACTCTGACATTCTTGTCAAAATATTTTGCCATTCTCCTTTTAACTTCCTCCTGTTTGATTGTTGCCTCATCCTGAAGTTCTTCGATCAGATCTAGACTATACATGATAGCCTCATCATTTTCATCTATCCATGATTCTCCTCCTTCTTTGGCGTATATAACTCTTGGAGTGACCACCTCAAATTCTATAGGAACAACAGCTTCCGAGCCATGAGATAATTTGAATGGTGTCTCCCCGGTAGCTGAAGACGGGGTAGTACGAAGAGTCCAAAGGATGGAAGGAAGTTGGTCCGCCCAATTCCATCTTTGATTCAAGACCCTTTTCATCAAAAGCTGCCGGATTTGCCTGTTTGCTGCCTCTACTTGACCATTGGTCCTTGGATGATGTACTGAGGCAAACCGAAGATCAATTCCGACCTGATCACAAAGCTTATCATCTCCGGATTATTGAACTGTGGGCCATTATCAGTGACGATTGCCAGCGGAATTCCATGCCGGCAGACGATTTCTCCCCAGACGAAGTTTCTGACAATTTGGGTAGTAATTTTTGCTAATGGTTTTGCCTCAATTCACTTACTGAAATAATCGATCATCACAATGATAAAACGACGTTGACCGCTGGCTATTGGGAAAGGTACCATAAGATCCATTCCCCATACCGCAAAAGGCCATGGCACAGTTATTGATCTGAGTGACTGAGCAGGCAAACGCTGAAGAGGAGCGAACTTTTGGCACTGCACACACCACTTGGCAAATGCTTCAGCATCCTTTCTCATATTTGGCCAAAAATACCCCTGCCTTAAGATTCTTTTCTCCAGAGTCTTTGCTCCTAAATGACTACCGCACTCCCCTGAGTGAACTTCCTGAAGTATGGTTGGGATTTCATCCTCCGACACGCATCGTGCTGAGGGAGAGATCAAAGTTTTTTCTATAAAGAACTCCCGCTATCATATAATAATATGCCGCCTTCCTTTTGAATCTTCTCCGATCTTTGATGAATGATGGAACTCCCCTTTTGATAGAAATAGCTCGTAAGGGTCCTTCCACAAGGTTTATGATCAATTTGCATGAGTTCTGCCTCATCTGTTGCCGGATGAAAGAGTTCAGATGTCACTCCCCCGGACGGAAGACCGAACTTGGACAACTCATCCGCCTCCTCATTTTGTGTCCTTGGAATATGCTCAATGACGAATGACTTGAATCTTCCGACTTCCCTTTTAGCTAGCAGTAGATATTTCCTCAGAATCGGCTCCCTTGTCTCATAATTTCCCAAGACCTGAGAGGCCATTACCAGCGAAACAGTTCTAACATGCACATGTTCTATGCCCATCTCTTTCGCAAGTCTCAACCCTGCCAAGAGTGCCTCGTATTCTGCCTGGTTATTTGTAACTGGAAAGAAGAACTTGATAGCCTGCTCCAGCCTGATGCCATTCGGGCTGATCAATACTACTCCGGCTCCCACAGAGTTTCTGCCAGAAGCCCCATCCACATAAATAACCCAAGCTAAAGGAGATTGCACCGCCTGTTCGGAACCAGGTTCTATTGTATCTACCAAGAAGTCTGCCAAAATTTGCGCTTGATCGCTGTCTGAGGGATGTAGGATATCTCAAATTCGCTTAGTTCAATGGCCCATTTTGCTAACCTCCCTGAATGATCTGGCTTTTCAAGAATATTTTTTAAAGGATGATCTGTAATAACTTCGATGGAATTAGCTTGAAAATAGGGGCGAAGCTTTCGCGCAGACATAACCAAGGCCAGGGCCAGTTTCTCCAAGATCGAGTATCTGGTTTCTGCATCTTTTAGAATATGGCTGACATAGTATATTGGAAACTGCCTCTTCTTTTCCTCCCGAACGAGGACAGAACTTACCGCATCCGGGCCGACTCCCAGATATAAGAATAACATTTCCCCCTCACGGGGACTTTGGAGTAGTGGAGTCGAGGTTAACTGTTCTTTCAGCTGCTCAAAAGCCTTGTTACACTCCTCACTCCATTCGAACTTTGATCCCCCTCATAGTATCTTTAAGAAAAGGGCACTTTTATCTCCGGATTTGGAGATAAACCTGCTCAATCCTGCCAATCTTCCCCCAAGTTGCTGAACTTCTTTAGCATTTCGAGGAGGGATCATATCAAGGATGGCCTTCACCTTATCTGGATTCGGTGCAAGACCGTTAGGAGTTAAGAGGTGCCCAAGAAACTTTCCCTGTTTGCCCCAAACATACATTTCAACGGGTTTAATTTTAACTTGAACCTCCGTAGAGTAGCGAACGTCTCTACGAGGTCTTTCAAGTGCAATGAGAATGTTTTACTTTTTTAGAAGGAGGTCATCAACGTAAACTTCAAGGTTCCTGCCCTTTTGATGCTTAAAGATGGTATCTATCATTCTTTGGTACGTTGCGCCCGCATTTTTAAGACCGAAGGGCATTACGAGATAGCAGTAACACCCATCGTTTGTGATAAATGAAGTATGCGGGATATCAGGTTTGTGCATTTTAATTTGATGATACCCTGAGAAAGCATCGAGAAAACTCATAAAGCCATACCCAACCACAGAATCAACTAAGACATCTATCCGAGGCAAAGGGTAGCAATCTTTAGGGCACGCTTTATTAAGTTTGGTGAAGTCCACGCACATGCGCCACTTCCTACCAGATTTCTTAACCATTACAACATTCGACATCCACGTGGGATATTGAATTTCAGAAATAAAACCAGCTTTCAGGAGCTTGGAAACCTCCTCTCTGATGGGCAACGCCAGCTTGGTTGCCACTTCTCTTTTTTTTTTTTTGGACGGGCTTGAACACAGGAGATACGTTTAGATGATGACAAGCCACATCTGGATCCACTCCTGGCATATCCTCCGCTGACCAAGCGAAGATATCCAAATTTTCTAGCAGGCAGGAGATTAGCTCCACTTTCTCCTTCTTGGGTAACTCAGCGTTGATGACCAGCTTCTTTTCCTCCCCCTTTAGCAATAGGAACTTCTTGGGTCGCTTGGGCAGGTTCAAGTGAGCCCCTTCTCGATCTTTTCCTTCCTCGGCGGCCCCTGAGGACTCAGCAATCTCCAAAACCTCATCCACGACCTTGGGAAATGGAACCTCGGTGATCATGTTGATAGTTCGGACGTTAGCACTCCCGAGCCACCTTGGGTTGCTTCTGACCCGATACTGCTTTCCTTCGGTAGCGAACTTGAGGGCAAGGTGAAAGGTGGACACTACTGCCCTATACGCATTGAGAATCGGCCTCCCGAAGATAGCACAGTAGTTGCTCGGGGCATCTACTACCACAAATTGATCAACTTTATTACTCCTCCAAGAGAGACCAGGAGCTTTACTGAACCCTCTACTTCCTTCTTCTCCCCAGAAAAACCGTAGAGGGGGCCGTCGGTGGAAAGAAAATGCTTTCCGGTCTTCAGGGCCTCGAAAGTCGGGCGGAAAAGGAGATTGACGGAGCTGCCGGTATCAATCAGAATCTTATGGACTGTATAGTTTTCGATGACGGCCTTGATGACCACCGCATCATCGAAAAGGATTGGCATTGGGGGGAAGATCATCTTGACCAAAGGTGACAATAGTGCTTTCGGGAGGAGAACTCAAGGTGGTTGCCACTTCCTGCTTTAAAACTCCTCCATGGATACAATAGATGTCCCCTAAGGGGGCCAACATCATTGACTTCGACGCATTCGGTAGAAGAATGGATGTCACCATAGCAGTCGGCGTCTTCGATGTCGGCGCATTCCCAGGTCACTTCTACTGTTTCCTTCTCCTTTTTCTTCTCGGTAATTGGCCTCAGCACTTGTATCTTTCCGAACTAGACCCCCGGAGCTTTCCTTCTCCAAGGAGTCTCTCTGTAAGCAAACGAAGGGCCCGACAGTCTTCGGTCAGATGCCCCCCTTCTTTATGATATTCACAATAGAGGTTCGGATTTCGACTGCGGATATCCTACTTCAGAGGAGCAGGCCTTTTGAAATCTGGCCTCTTTTGCAGAATCTGGACCACTTCGTCCATGGTGACGTTTAGGGGAGTGAATGACTCTTGCGAGTCATCATATTGAGTGGATGGAATAACTGGAGGTGGCTGCGCGGCATACTGTTGTAAGTATACCGGCATGATTTGCGGAAGGGGAGCGGATGGAGCGGGAGCGACGGCCAACGGTGGTTTATGATCTTGAAACCGCAGATGGCCTCATAAATGACTGCTTATTTTTGTAGTTTTCTCCCCCTTTGGGAATGGGGTTCAAAGTGGGACTGATTCGATGGCGGGTGATGAAAGGATGGATTTGACTGCTCCTTGTCGCTTACCAGTTTCGCGACGTAGCCTGGATTGCTCTTCTCTCCTCTGATAAACATATTTGCCAAACTTATCATTTCCTGATAAGTCCTAGGCTCCCTTATATTTGCTTCGAATTTTAGGGGGCCCCTCTCTTAAGCCATGGATGAGGACAACCCTATATAACTCCGGATCCACATTTTGAACTTCCATTATCTCTTTTTGGAAGCGGTCTACAAAACGAGCCCACGTCTCGTCTTCCCGTTGTTTTATATCGAAGAGGGCCGCCGGGCCACTCTTTCTCTTCCTTGAGGTAGAGAATCTCAGCAGGAATTCTCTTCGCAGCTCAGCGAAACAACGGATCGACCTGGGGTGCAAACCGTAAAACCATTCCCTAGCTTGTCCTTCAAAGGAGGTTACAAGAAGCTTGCACTTAGTTGCATCAGTTAAGGTTCTGAGAGCGATGGCTGACTCGAAGGCTTGTAAATGAACCGTGGATCAGTCTCCCCATTGAAAGCTGGCAGGCGAGGTTCTCTGAAATTATTAGGGGCTGGTTCCCCTCGGACTTCGTCCACAAAGGGAGAAGTTTCCTCCATATCTTCATATAGAGGAGCAGGGCAACTAGTCGCCGGAACTGCGGCTAGTCGCGTGCAAGCCACTTGGTAAGAGGATCGGGCAGCAGCTTCTGGCGGGTAGGAATGACGGGCCGCGCCTTCTTACGGGTAGGAAACATGGGCAGCATGAGAGGCCGCCCGCTGGAAGTCGAGGACCCGAGCCGGCATGCTGTGCGCGGCTTCCTAATAGAAGTTTTGCCTAGCCGCAAAGCCTTCTTGCTGGGGCTGGAAGTTAGCGGCTTGCGGTAGCGGGTAAGGAGGAGGTGGAGGAGGAACCGGGGTTACTGCCTGATTAGCCGTGGCTTGCTGTGGAACAAGTCGCTCGGTTAGCACTGCTAGAGTCTGAGTGATCGCTTCAAGTCATTGATCAGTGGCCCTCTGAGCCCGCTCGGCTTCCCTCCTTGATTGCTCCAGGGCTTCCCACAAAGAGTCCTCGCTGTGATCGGAGCGGTCTCCAAGGGGGAACTGCACGGTCTGATATTGTGGTGAGGATTTCACCGACAATCCGCGATCTGAAGGTCACGTGTTTCTGTTGAGTCCGAAATCGCACCTCCGAAGGAAATCGGAGGCTGCGGGTTGCCTGTTACTTTTTAGGTGAGGAAAATGGGACCGCTAGCAGCGGTCGAGGCCAGACTTTGCCCGTCACGGCGAATGCCACTCCTGTGACGGGCTTTCTTTTGATTAAAATGAGGCGGTTACAAGTGCAGGAAAGAGAAGCCGGCCGGTCAGACAATCCGCAAGACGGGAAACTCGAGTCCGCAGCTCAAACAAGCGAGCTCCTAGATTCGAGAGTGCGCCCCTTGGGAACAGTGCCGCCCCCTATTTATAGGCTTTGGGGCCTGCCCGAACGGGCAGGGATAAAATAACCGCCTGCCCGGTATAGGAGAAACGGGCAGGCGGTGACGGGATACACAAAGAAGAAAAGAAAGAAGCCGCGCGGATCGGCGGCTTGCCCTTTCGACTTGTCTGACCAGAGGCTGAGAATCACGCGACCAAGGCGACGATGTAATCTGGGTGGTCTTCGTCTTGAGACCGTGGCTTGTTCTTTGATCCCGAACCTTGGCTTGTCTCTATGGCACAATCCGCCCGGTCTCTGACTTGAGACCGCGACTTGTCCTGTTGGACTTGGGCTTGGATTATCCTTAGTACTTGAGGGCAATCTGAATTATGTCAGTCCGCCTAGCCAGTGCTAGTTGGTGTTGATGGACCTTGTTTAACCTGAGCCGGGCGACTTCGATCCTCAAACCGTTACGGTCTGCGAGTAATCCTCTTGAAAGCGGTCTCCCGGGTAAACAGCCCGGGCCGGGCGGCTTGATAGGCCAGGTTCGGGTAATCCCAAGATAAGCCACCCTTATAACAAGGAAAGCCAATCCGGGCGGTCTGGTAACAATCCTGGCCATTCCCAAGATTGTCAAAAGCCGAGGCAAGAACTCAAGTTGCGGTCTCAAGACAGAGGCCACTCGAGTTACATCATGAAAAATATCAAGGCTCAAACCCAGAGGGCAAGTCGCGGCCTCATACAAGAGACCGCTCGGACTATGCTATCTCCTCGGTCATAACATCATCAAGCCTCCCGCCAAGTCAGATCGGAAGTGCAGGCAGTCAGGACCGCGCGGCCTCTTTCTCTTCCCTCATATCTCGTCACCGCCTGCCCAACTCTCCTGTACCCGTGCAGGCGGTTATTTTATCCCTGCCCGTTCGGGCAGGCCCCCAAGCCTATAAATAGGGGCGACACTGTCCCCAAGACACGCACACTCAAATCTAGGAGCTCGCTTGTTTGAGCTGCAGACTCGAGTTACCTGTCTTGCGACCTGCTTGTCCGACCGGCTTGCGCTTTGTAACCCGCTGTAACCTTCTCACTTTAATCAAAGGAAAGCCCGTCACAGGAGTGGCATACAGGGAGTGGCATTTGCCGTGACGGGCGAAGTTCGGCGTCGACCGCTGCTAGCGGTCTCATTCCCTTCTTTCTAAGTAACCGACAGTCCGCAACCTCCGCTTTTCTAGTCGCAAACCGCGGGGTTACATCTTTGGATCCAACATATACAACTCCGGATCCACATTCTGGACTTCCATGATCTCCTTCTGGAAGCGGTCTACGAAACGAGCCACGTCTCGTCTTTCCCGCTGCTTTATATCGAAAAGGGCCGCCGGGCCACTTTTTCTCTTCCTTGAGGTAGAGAATCTCAGCAGGAATTCCCCTTCGCAGCTCAGCGAAACAACTGATTGACCTGGGGTGCAACCCGTAAAACCACTCCCTTGCTTGTCCTTCAAAGGAGGTCACAAGAGGCTTGCACTTAGTCGCATTAGTTAAGGCTCTAAGAGCGATGGCTGACTCGAAGGCTTGTAAATGAACCATGGGATTAGTCTCCCATTGAAAGCTGGCAGGCGAGGCTCTCTGAAATTATTAGGGGCAGGCTCCCCTCGGACTTCGTCCACGAAGGGTGAAGTTTCTTCCATATCTTCATATAGAGGAGCAGAATAATAAGCCGCCGGAGTTGCGGCTACTCGCGGACAAGCCGCCTGGTAAGAGGACCCGGCAGCAGCTTCTGGCGGGTAGGAGTGATGAATAGGAACTTCAAGCGGGTAGGAGAGACGGGCTGCGCCCTCCTGCGGGTAAGAAAGGCGGGGCAGCATGAGAAGCCTCCCCCTGGAAATCAAGGGCCCGAGCCGGCATGCTCGTGCGCGGCTTCCTGATAGAAGTATTGCCTAGCCACAAAACCTTCTTGTTGAGATTGGAGGTTGGCGGCTTGTGGTAGCGGGTAAGGTGGAGGCGGAGGAGGAACTGGAGTCACCGCCTGATTAACCGCGGTTTGCTGTGGAACTAACCGCCTCAGTTAATAGGGCCAAAGTCTGGCTGATTGCGTCCAACCGCTGATCAGTCGCCCCTCTGAGCCCCCGCTCGGCTTCTCTTCTGGATTGCTCCAAGGCTTCCCACAAAGAGTCCTCAATATGATCGGAGTGGCCTCCCAGGGGAACTTGCGGTCTGACATTATGGCAAGAGGATTTCACCGACAATCCACGATATGAAGGTCGCGTGTTTCTGTGAGTCCGAAATCGCACCTCCGAAGGAAATCGGAGGCTGCGGGTTGCCGGTTACTTTTTAGGTGGAGAAAATGAGACCGCTAGCAGCGGTCAAGGCCAGACTTCCCCCGTCACGGCGAATGCCACTCCTGTGATGGGCTTTCCTTTGATTAAAAGAAGCGGTTACAAGTGCAGGAAAGCAGAAGTCGGTCGGTCAAACAGTCCGCAAGACAGGAAACTCGAGACCGCAGCTCTAACAAGCGAGCTCCTGGATTCGAGTGTGCGTGCCTTGGGAACAGTGCCACCCCCTATTTATAGGTTCGGGGGCTTGCCCGAACGGGCAGGGATAAATAACTGCCTGCCGGGTACAGGAAGAAACGGGCAGGCGGTGACGGGATACAAAGAAGAAAAGAAAGAAGCCGCGCGGCTTGGCGGCTTGCCCTTCCGACCTGTCTGACCAGGGGTTGAAGATAACGTGACCAAGGTGATGATGTAATCCGAGCGGTTTCGGTCTTGAAACCGCGGGCTGTTAATTGGATTTGAACCTTGGCTTGTCTTTATGGCACAAACCCGGGCGGTCTCCGACTTGAGACCGCGGCTTACCTTTTTGGACTTGGGCCTGGATAATCTTTAGTACTTGGAGGCGATCTGAATCTTGTCAGGCCGCTCGGCCCGTGCTAGTTGGTGTTGATGGACCTTGTAAAACCTGAAACGGGCGACTTATGACTACAAACCGCCCGGTCTGCGAGTAATTCTATTAGAAGCGGTCTTCTGGGTTAAACACTCCTGTTATACGAAGCTATATTCAGCCGACAACTTTTGACTGCCTTTTTCATTGCAGATAATCGTGACTCCATTCCGAAGCCGGGCGAACTGGCGACCTATCTTCCCCCTCTTGATCCACCCCTTACAACATTCCTCGCTGCAGGATACCCGGATGGAGGACGAGGTGTTTCGACTTCAAAGGAACTTCGAAACCCTTACGAGACAGTTGAAGGCTCTTGAGGAGCGGGAGAAAACCGCCCAAGATGATAAAGTTGCGCTGCGGGCTGAGTTGGAAACCGAGAGGAAGGAGAACCGAGCCGCACTGGAGGGCGAGCGGACGAGAGCGCCGAGAGATGGAAAAGGCGCAGCAAGACCAGGTGGCTGCCCTGACCGCCCGGGTTGATCGAGGAAAGAAAGAAATCTGCAAGCGTTGAAGAGTACTGCACCTACTACAGAGACAAGTACCTTCAATTGACTAGGGAGGCCGGCGGAAGCCGGCGTCCTATTAATGCAGTTGATAAAGGTCGGCGTGGGTCACGCCGCCCGGATGCTGGCTCTTCCGGTAGCCGGGACGATCCACCACATTGCTAGTGCAAATGAGCCCGCAGCGTCCTTACCTACTCGCGTGATTCCAGCGGCGCGAGTAGAGAGGGATGCCGCGCGGCTTCATAGCATGATCAATCACCTCAATCACAGCATTAATCAAATGCAAGGGACAGTCTTCAGATAGGTGATCATGTCGCGCGACTTCATAGAGAAGACGCGCCGAGTGATGCCCGTCAGTGATATAAGCGGTTTTAAGACAATTATTTGTAATATTTTATTCGGTCCTTTGGACAACTGAACTGCTTGAGCTTGATTTTATGTCATTCGATCTGTCTTTCGGACCGCTCGGTCTGTGTATTTGAATGTGCTTTATACTCTTCTTTTTGTATGTTGGTTGATGCCTGCGAATTGCTTTATAAGCCGAGCGGCTTGTTTCTGTTGCTTTTTTAATCCGCCGGCTTGGATTTTACTTATAGTTTTAATGATTTAGTCCTGTATAGAAATGTGGCCGCGCGGGTTGATTAGTCTAGCCATGATTTGACCTTTGCTAAATGCAGATCAGCCGTTCTTATAAGTAGCGCCTTTCCGAAGGTCTTTTTACCAGAATCTCAAGATGGGAGCAAAGCGCCACCCGAAGCGACCTGCGAAAACCTCTGCTACCCGCTCCGAAGCCGATCTAGCATTTCATTCGGCCGATCTCGAGGAACGCTGTTTGACAAAGGCCGAATTGGATGAATTTGTTGAAAAGCATATGGTTGATAGTCCGCTGCTCGCACGGCTTCCGCTCCGTGATGAGCGGATGAATTCTTCTGGCCCGAACCAAATCTCCATCCCAATCGATCATTTCGATTGCGGTTTCAAGTTCCCCATATCCATCGAGCTCGCCATGGTCTTTGACCACTATGGAGTTGTCCCCGACCAAATCTCCCCTAACTCGATGGCGGGATTTGTAGCTTCATCTCTACCTGCGGTCTGAGAGAGTCCGCTTCTCTATGGACCTCTTCAGAAGAATGTTCTCAGTGCGGGCTATCCCGGATTCTGAGTCAAACATTTTCAAGGGCCACCTCTACTTCGGGTGTCGGGGATTGAAAATGGTCAACCTTGCGAACAAGGTCACGGCGTGGCCGGAGAGATATCTGATTTTCGAAGGCCGGCTTGGCCTACTGAATCCAAACCCGCAGGTGAGGCCGGAGGAAGCCTTCCAACAAATCGCTATCAGCAAAATCGAGGAGGAGACCTGTCAACTTCTCGAGAATGAGCGGCTTAATGTACGTCACTACATTCCGCTGCTCGCCGAACTAGAGAATATTCGGCCTGAGGACAGTAAGTTCTTACTCAACCCGCTTCCGGCTTTAATGTTGACCGCACGACCTCTTGTGTTGACTCTTCTCTTTTGTAGCCGAGGCCATTGTCCCTGCTAACAAGCCGGTCAGTCCGGCCGGTTTGATCTTAACTCAGACGGAGAAGAGAAAACGACAGGTCAGGAATAAGCCGCTGCTATCCGATGGGGAGGATTCGACCTCCTCGGGCGACTTCTCCGCCCTCCGCTCCTTCAGCAAGGTGAAGGACTTAAAAGGCCGCACGGTCTTGACCTGGCATCTGTACGGTGATAGCGTCCAGATCTCTACTGCGCTTCCCACTGGGCGAATGAGAAGTCGGGCCGGCATGCTGAGGCTGCCAGCATTGCCATGTTCGGCCGACGGAATTTCAGGCGATTGAGGAAGATTCCTGAAGAGGAGCTCGCCCGGGAGGCCGCGCGGGTTGGTGCCGAGAGCCTCATCACCAATGTTTTCATGGGGATGACCCTCAAAAGATTGATCAGATCGAATGATCATCTAGAGAAGGAAATTGCCGAGTTGAAGAAGGAAAATACGCGGCTAAAGGAGGCCGAGTTGGTAAGTTATCACCTGGCCAAACATCCTTCTGCATTTTCCAGATCGCACGGTCTCTTACCTTACTCTTTTTTGCAGACAAAGTATGACGAGACCGATCCGGTCTATCAAGAGGAACTTTTCCCTCATGTCGCCGAGGGAATCGACAATGCTTTTAACAGCCTGCGGGAGCTCGGAGGGCTTGCGCCCGGTTTCGAGCACTTCACTTTTTCTGACGCCTACCCGACCTTACAAAGGAAGTTAGAGAAGATCAGGCGGAAGGCCAAAGGGAAGAATAAGGTCGATGGATCTAGTTCGGAGGAAAGTGACGACGAGGATGACGAAGTCGAAGAGCCCGCAACGGCTAAGGACGATGAGAGTGGCTCGGAATCTGAGTCCAGTGATTCTGAAGAAGGGGCCGGGCGCAAGTCGGGCGAACTGAGCAGCTCGTCTTCGTCAGGCAGCGAGGGCTATTCTCCCGAGGCCTCAATCGATGGCAGTGAACATTCAAGTGCTCCTGCGTCTAAGAGACTTAAGCCGGATAATTAGCAGTTGTATTTTGTTTTCTATTTTGAATAGTCGACGGCTCGATTTTGTTTAGCCGATCGGTCCAAACATAATGTATGAATATTTTGATAATGAAATGGAAAGTTTTTACCTGTCTAGCTGTCTATTTTCTGCGACTTACTTGTGATTGTTTGCGATCTCTTTCTGCTTTGGATAATTGACTCTTCTAATCAAGTCGTGCGACTTAATATTAACTCAACCAGTCAGAACACTGGTCTTCACGGAATTTCGGTTAGGTAACCATTAGAAAAAACTTGTTCGCATAGCTTGTTTCTTCAATCCGGATCAAGGGAACTTGATTCATCCTGAGAAAGTGTTAACTATAATGTTTCGTAGTCGATGCAGTTTGGATATATAATCGAGAGGACAGAAATCCAAGTTCTGCATTATTGATGCCTTGTAATAACCAGGAAAACGAACATAACCATGCCGCGCGATTATTACTAGACTCTGCACACTTGCTTTTCAGGATAAAGAATGCCATGTCATAAGAACAATCAACAGACCGAGCGGCCAGCACTTTAAATCAAGCGACTCATAACAAAGATTGCTGCAAGTCCCATCCCCGTGAATATAGCTAATAATCGATCAGGAAATTGACATAACTAAGCCGTGCGACCATAACCTGGCCTTGCATAATTGCATAATATTAGCTGGTAATCCGCGCGGACTACATACAATTTGAGCGGTTAGTAGCTTGATACTTGCAATGAGAATCATAATCACTTGATTGAAAAGAGCCTGTTATTAGCCGAACGGATTGAATTGAAACCCATAAAGTATCGGTTCATAAACCAAATGATGAGATCGACGATCAGGATTATGCTTGATCCCCCGATATTTGCCTTGTGATATTTTAATGATGTCCTATTTATTTCAAAACCGTCCGGTCTGAAAACCAGGCCGCATGACATCTTTGGAACCTGTATATTTTAAACCGCCCGGTTTAATAACTAGACAGCCCGATAATCCTGATACCTGCTTATTTCAAACAGCCCGGTTTAAGTATCAAGCCGGCCGATTTGTGATGTACATAAGAATCTTGCTTTTTCTCCAAATGGTCTAGAATGACCATATAGGATGAGATAATTCCCTATAATGTAACAAAAGATGGCTACAGGCTCAGATGACCAAGTGGGCAGGTGGGCCTAGGCGGCGAACATTGCTTTCCTCAAGTGGTCATAAGAGCTGTAGAAATAAAGAAAAAGGCAAGTACAGACCCAGATGACTAAGTGGGCAGGTGGGCCTAGTCGGCGAACATTGCTTTCCTCAAGTGGTCATAAGGGCTGTAAGCGACTCAGCTGCTCTCTTGCCTAGGGCTACAAGCCGAGTTGATCAATTGGGCAGGTGGGCCTAGGCGGCGAACATTGCTTTCCTTAGAGAGATCAACTCAGTTGTGGGTCCCGCTTAGGCATCGCTTGAGAGTACCTAGGAGTATTCGATGGTCACAGACTAAGATGATCAGTTGGGCAGGTGTGGTTATGCCGCGGGGGCTATATCGACATTGCTTTCCTCAGAAAGATCATCAAAGCTGTAACTATAACCCTCCCGGGGCAAGATAGAGCTAGCATTCACCTAGACCTCCCTTGATGCAGGGGTGTGTCGGATATCATCCGGGATCCAAGGTTCCGAAGACCACCGCACGGGAATTGGCAAGCTACCACTACACGTGTGCGAAAAACTCCCCGCTACACATGATCTTCGTGGTTTTACGCTAATGACTACAATCCGAGGGGGTTCGAGTAGAACATGGCGATGTCTCGCGGTTCAGTGAGGTTGATATATAAGAAAGTGTAAAAAAGAAACATCAGACATGGAGAAGTGTCAGTATGGGGCTTCTCATTGAAATATCCAAAAATTGCAGGAAAGTAAAGAGGACATTTTAAGGATAGAACCGTTTGAGATCGTCACCGCTCAGGTGCGTGAGATGTCTTCTCCTTCACTTGTTTGAAGGCGGTAAGCTCCGCTTTTTAGTACTTCTTTGATGATAAAAGGTCCGGCCCAATTGGGATTCAACTTTCCGACGTTGCCAGTTCTGGCTGCTGCATCAACTTTCTTTAGCACAACGTCTCCGACTGCAAAATGTTTTACCCTGACATTCTTGTCAAAGTACTTCGCCATTCTACTTTTAACCTCTTCCTGTCTGATGGTTGCCTCGTCCTGAAGTTCTTCGATCAGATCCAAACTATACTTGATAGCCTCGTCATTGTCTTCTATCCATGCTTCTCCTCCCTCTTTTGCATACACAACTCTTGGAGTGACCACCTCAAATTCTATAGGAACAACAGCTTCCGAGCCATGAGATAATTTGAATGGGTGTCCCCTGTAGCTGAAGACGGGGTAGTACGAAGAGTCCGCCCAATTTCCTTTTTGATTCAAAACTATTTTCATCAGGAGCTGCTGGATTTGCCTGTTTGCTGCTTCTACTTGACCATTGGTCTTGGATGATGTACCGAGGCAAATCGAAGGTCAATTCCCACCTGATCACAAAAGTTTATCATCTCGGATTGTTAAATTGCGGACCATTGTCAGTGACAATTGCTAGCGGAATTCCATGTCGGCAGACTATCTCTCCCCAGATGAAGTTCCTGATAATTTGAGTTGTAGTTCTTGTTAATGCCCTCGCCTCAATCCATTTGCTGAAGTAGTCAATCATCACGATAATAAAGCGACGCTGGCCGCTGGCTATTGGGAAGGGTCCGATAAGATCCATCCCCCAAACTACGAAGGGTCACGGTGCAGTTATGGATCTGAGTGATTGAGCAGGCAGATGTGTGAAGCGGAGCAAACTTTTGACATTGAACACATCGCTTGGCAAATGCTTCAGCATCCTTTCTCATGGTTGGCCAGAAATACCCCTGCCTTAAGATTCTCTTCTCCAGAGTCTTCGCTCCTGAATGGCTACCACACTCCCCGAAATGAACTTCCTTAAGTACAGTTGGGATTTCATCCTCGGAGACACATTGTGCTGAGGGAGAGATCAAAGTCTTTCTGTAGAGAACTCCCGCTATCAGATAATAGTATGCTGCTTTCCTTCTAAACCTTCTCATATCTTTGATGGAATAATGGAATTCTCCTTTTGACAAAAACAGCTCGTAAGGATCCTTCCACGAAGGATTCTGATCAATTTGCATAAGTTCCGCTTCATCTGTTGCCGGATGGAAAAGTTCAAAAGGCACTCCCCCGGATGGAAGACCGAACTTTGACAACTCACTGCTTCCTCATTTTGTGTTCTTGGAATGTGCTCGATAATAAATGACTTGAATCTTCCGATTTCCTTTTTGGCTAACAACAGATATTTCCTCAGAATCGGCTCCCTTGTCTCATAATTCCCCAAGACCTGAGAGGCCATTACCAATTAATCGGTTCAAACATGTACATGTTCTATGCCCAGCTCTCTCGCAAGCCTCAGCCCAGCCAAAAGTGCTTCAAATTCTGCCTGATTATTTGTAACTGGAAAGAAGAATTTGATAGCTTGCTCTAATCTGATGCCATTTGGACTGATTAAGACTACCCCGGCTCTACGGAGTTTCTGCCAGAAGCCCCATCCACATAAATGAACCAAGCCAAAGGAGATTGCACCACCTGTTCAGGACTAGGTTCTGCTGTATCCACCAAGAAGTCTGCCAAGATTTGTGCTTTGATTGCTGTTCGGGGGATGTATGATATCTCAAATTCGCTTAGTTCAATAGCCCATTTAGCCAACCTCCTTGAATGGTCTGGCTTTTCAAGAACATTTTTCAAAGGATGATCTGTAATCACTTGGACAGAATGAGCCTGAAAATAAGGATGAAGCCTTCGCGAAGACATAACCAAGGCCAAGTCCAGTTTCTCCAAGATTGAATATCTGGTTTCTGCATCTTGAGAATGTGGGTGACATAATATATTGGAAATTGCCTCTTCTTTTCCTCCCGAACGAGGACAAAACTTACCGCATCCGGGCCGACTCCCAAATATAAGAATAATATTTCTCCCTCTCTGGGACTTTGGAGTAGCGTAGTTGAAGTTAACTGTACTTTTAGCTGCTCGAAAGCCCTGTTGCACTCCTCGCTCCATTCAAACTTCGACCCTCCCCGTAGTATTTTAAAGAATGGGCACTTTTATCTCCGGATTTAGAGATAAACCTGCTCCATCCTGCCAATCTTCCCCCAAGTTGTTGAACTTCTTTGGTATTCGAGGAGGGGTCATATCAAGGATGGCCTTCACCTTATCTGGATTTGGTGCAAGGCCGTTAGGAGTTAAGAGATGCCCAAGAAACTTACCTTTGTTTGCCCCAAACACACATTTCAATGGGTTTAATTTTAACTTGAACCTCCGTAGAGTAGCGAACGTCTCTACGAGGTCTTTCAAGTGCAGTGAGAATGTTTTACTTTTTAGAAGGAGATCATCAACGTAAACTTCGAGATTCCTGCCTTTTTGATGCTTAAAGACGGTATCCATCATTCTTTGGTATGTTGCGCCCGCATTTTTAAGACCGAAGGGCATTACGATAGATAGCAGTAACACCCATCGTTTGTGATAAATGAGGTATGCGGGGCGTCAGGTTTGTGCATTTTAATTTGATGATACCCAGAGAAGGCATCGAGGAAACTCATAAAACCATACCCAACCGCGGAATCAACTAAGACATCTATCCGAGGCAGAGGGTAGCAATCTTTAGGGCACGCTTTATTAAGTTTGGTGAAGTCCACGCACATGCGCCACTTCCACCAGATTTCTTAACCATTACAACATTCGACATCCACGTGGGATATGAATTTCAGAAATAAAACCCGCTTTCAGAGTTTGGAAACCTCCTCTCTGATGGGCAACGCCAGCTTGGTCGCCACTTCTCTCTTCTTTTGCTGGACGGGCTTGAACTCAGGAGATGTTCAGATGATGACACGCCACGTCTGGATCCACTCCTGGCATATCCTCCGCTGACAAGGAGAAGATATCCAGGTTCTCCAAAAGGCAGGAGATTAGCTCCACTTTCTCCTTCTCCAGCAACTCAGCATTGATAACCAGCTTCTTTTCTTCCCCTTCAGCAATAGGAACCTCTTGAGTCACCTGAGAAGGTTCCAGGTGAACCCCTTCGCGATGTTTTTCTTCCTCAGCAGCCCTTGAGGATCAGCAATCTCCAGAACTTCAGCCACGGCCTCGGGAAGTGGAACGTCGGTGATCGTGTGTGACAGTTCGGACGTCGCACTCCGAGCCACCTTTGGGTTGCTTTAACCCGATAGCTTCTGCCCACTCAGCGGCAAACTTAAGAGCAGGATGGAAGGTAGACACTACTGCCCTGTATGCATTGAGATTGGCCTGCCGAAGATGGCGCAGTAGTAGCTCGGGCATCTACCACCACGAAATTAATTAGCTTTATTACTCCTCCAAGAGAGACCAGGAGCTTTATTGAACCCTCTACTTCTTTCTTCTCCCAAAAAAACCGTAGAGGGGCCCGTCGGTGGAAAGCAAAGGATTTCCGGTCTTCAGGGCTTCGAAGGTTGGGCGGAAAAGGAGATTGACGGAGCTGCCCGTATCAATCAAGATCTTGTGAACTGTATAATTCTCGATGATGGCTTGATGACCACAACATCATCAAAGGGATTGGCATTTGGGGAAGGTCATCCTGACCAAAAGTGGACAATGGTGCTTTCAGGGGGAGAACTTGGAGTGGCTGCCACTTCCTGCTTCAGAACTCTTGCGATAATGGATTTGCGAGACGATTCCGCTCCAGCTCCTCCATGGATACAATAGATTTCCCCAAGGGGCCCACATCATTGACTTCGATGCATTCAGCGGAAGGATGGATGTCACGATAGCAGTCAGCGTCTTCGACGTCGGGCATTCCCAGGTTACTCCACTGTTTTTTCTCTTTTCTCTTCTCGGCAGGGCTCAGCAGTTGCCTCTTTCCGAACTAGACCCCGGAGCTTTCCTCTCCCAGGAGCCTCTCTATTAGCAAGCGAAGGGCCCAACAGTCTTCGGTCAGATGCCCTCCCTCTTTATGGTATTCACAGTAAAGGTTCGGGTTTCGATTGCGAATGTCTGACTTCAGAGGAGCAGGCCTTTTGAAATCTGGCTCTTTTGCAGGATGGACTACTTCGTCCATGGTGACATTTAAGGGAGCGAACGACTCTTGAGAGTCATCATATTGAGTGGATGGAGTGACTGAAGGTGGCTGCGCGGATACTGTGGCAAGTATACTGGCATGATTGCGGAAGGGGGAACGGATGGAGCGGGAGCGATGGCCAACGGCGGTTTCTGATCCTGATCCTGAAACGTTGATGGCCAATAAAGGGTTGTTTATTTTTATAATTCTCCCCTCTGGGAACGGGGTTCAAAAGGGACTGGTTGATGGTGGATGTGAAAGGACGGATTGGACTGCTCCTTGTCGCTTACCAGCTTTGCGACATAACCAGGATTGCTCTCTACCTCTAATGAACATATTTGCCAAACTTATCATTTCCTGATAAGTTTTCGGCTCCCTTATATTTGCTTCAAACTTCAGGGGGCCCTCCCTTAAGCATGAATGAGGGCGACTATATTGCTCTGGATCCACATTCTGGACTTCCATGATCTTTTGGAAGCGGTCTACGAAACGGCCCACGTTTCATCTTCCCACTGCTTTATATCAAAAAGGGCCGCCGGGCCACTTTTCCTCTTCCTTGATGTAGAGAATCTCAGCAGAAAGAAATTCCTTCGCAGCTCAGCAAAACAATGATCGATCTGGGGTGAAACCATAAAACCACTCCCTTGCTTGTCCTTCAAAGGAGGTCACAAGGAGCTTGCACTTGGTTGCATCA
>JAWHQI010002823.1:0-24102 GCA_033032865.1 Dactylorhiza incarnata | reverse complement strand
GTCCCCGTCATGTAGTTGCAGCTGGCGTCCGAGACCAGCCGCCACCTCGCCAGGGCGGTCCCTGGGCGCAGCCCCACGCAGGCGGGGCAGGAGCAGGCGCCCTGAAGAGCTTGTTCCTCGACCCGGCGGACCAAGGCCCCAGCCACAGGCAGGCGGAGCTGGAGCAGGCGGCCCCGTCGTCCAGCCTCAGGTGCAACAACCACCAGCACGACGCGGCCTGGTGCAGCCACAGGCAGGCGGAGCTGGAGTAGGCGGCCCCGTCGTCCAGTCTCAGGTGCAACAACCACCAGCACGACGCGGCCTGGTGCAAGCCACAGGCAGGCGGAGCTGGAGTAGGCGGCCCCGTTCGTCCAGTCTCAGGTGCAACTAACCACCAGCACGACGCGGCCTGGTGCAGCCACAGGCAGGCGGAGCTGGAGTAGGCGGCCCGTCGTCCAGTCTCAGGTGCAACTAACCACCAGCACGACGCGGCCTGGTGCAGCCACAGGCAGGCGGAGCTGGAGTAGGCGGCCCCGTCGTCCAGTCTCAGGTGCAACTACCACCAGCACAATGCGGCGTGGTGCAGCCTCGCGCCCCTCGTGGCTCGAGGCCTCAGCTTCAGGCAGGCGACGCAGGTGGCCGTGATGAACCACCACCTCGACCGGACGGTCCAAGGCCGCAGCACCAGCGCCTGTATCCATGGACTTCAGCCAACGGTGGTTTTCACTGTTTCCACGGCCTGGCGGACCAAGGCCCCAGCCACAGGCAGGCGGAGCTGGAGCAGGCGACCCCGTCGTCCAGCTTCAGGTAGTCGACGCAGGTGGCCGTGATGAACCACCACCTCGACCGGACGGTCCAAGGCCGCAGCACCAGGCGCCTCTATCCCTGGACTTCAGCCAACCGGGGGTTTCCCTGTTTCGATCACCAGCACGCGGCGTGGTGCAGCCACAGGCAGGCGGAGCTGGAGCAGGCGGCCTCGTCGTCCAGCCTCATGTGCAACAACCACCAGCACGACGCGGCGTGGTGCAGCCTCGCGCCCCTCGTGGTTCCAGCCCTCAGCTTCAGGCAGGCGACGCAGGTGTCCCCGGCGCCGCTCCGCCTCAGCCCGTGGGTCCGAGGCCCGAAGCGGGCGGCCGTGAGCAACGTCTCATGGTTGCTTTCTTCAATGATGAGGATGGAGACGAGGAAATGGTGCGGCTCTTTAATGTCTTCCTGTCTGTTTGAAGCCACTAGTAGTGACCGCATTGGAAACTAAAGTGTCCAACAAGTGACAAGTACCACGTTGTGCTACACTTGCAGGTGCCGACCACGTTGTCACGCTTCCACACACGGACAAAAGACATTCATCACGAAAACTAAACGCTTTCTTAATCTGACCTATCCCCAGCGGCGGACTGGGAATAGTGCGAGAGAGATCGCTGCTGCGGAGCGGAGAGTCTGGGAGTGCGAGAGACATGCCCGGGCCCGGGCAACGCCGCCCGGGCATCTCTCTCGCACTCCCAGACTCTCCGCTCCGCAGCAGCGATCTCTCTCGCACTATTCCCAGTCCGCCGCTGCCTATCCCAAGAACATCAGTAACTTTAATAAAAATACGTTGGTGCTACTTAAAATACGTTAGTGAAACGTTGACCCTGGGCTAAAATCCGTTGGTGCGACTAAACCTTTGTTGGAGATCTCTAACAAAGGTTTAGTTGCACCAACGGATTTTAAATTGCACCACTGATTTTTTTTAGTTGCACCAGCGAAATTTTCCATTAAGTTTACTGAGTTTCTTTGTTAATGCCAGATTAACGAAACGTATGTCGTGAAGATTATTTTTTTTCTATGTGGAAGCGTCAGGGCGTCTTACGTGCATGCAGACCAAGTATCGCGGGACGCCGTCTAATTAAAATTATTGATCTGTTTTCAGCAAGCAGCTCTTCTAAGCGACGTGGCCCTGACTGACCGCTCCCTAGTCCCGTCGGTGTCTGGGCTGCAGGTGCTGAGACACCACACGCGTCCGAGGGCCAACAGTGACGATGAAGAGGACATCACCGAAGGTCCGCGGTTACCAGAGGTCGCACTGGGTCCGGGCGCCAGTGCCAGACTGGCTGCTCGTCGTGACCAGATTCAACGAGCCCGGATGCAGCGGGCCAGCCAGGTAAGACTCGATAATAGGCTGAAACGAACGTAACGTCCAGTCCTGCTATACCAGTGGACTATAGGCCCATTAGCACGCATCAGACACATGCAAGGGCCTTCTCGGGGAATGCCGAATGTCTGTAGGCTTCTGCAGACGTTTCCTTCTTCTGTCACCTTTGCACTCCAGCACTGCAAATCCTGTGACAAGTTTGATTACCACAAAATTGGCAAGCCGTTTGAATGCCAAAAATTAGCAAGCCGTTTTGAATGCCAAAAATTGGCAAGCCTTGACCCGAAATCGTTATTAGCTTGCCAACATTTGGCAAGCTCATGAAGTTTTGGGGTCAAGGCTTGCCAAAATGTGGCAAGCTTATGAAGATTTATGCCAATTTTTGGCATTCAAAACGGATTGCCATTTTTTGGCATTCAAAGCGGCTTGCCAATTTTGTGGCAAGCAACTTGTTGCAGGATCTGCAGTGTGGTCTGCGAGAAAATAATTAAGCTCACGTTCTGTCTTCAGGCTGCTGCCAACGCGAGCCAAGCGGACCTGGGTGTGCCAAGGCAGTCGCCACCTCTCTCGCCACCATCCCAAACTCCACCACCAGTAGCAGCAGTTGGGCCTACGTCCAGGTAAAGTAACACTTTAATTTCGCAAACGTGTGGCTTCACCCTGCCGCTTTATCATTGTTCTCCTTTGACAGCGCTGACAATGACGTGGCTTACAGCCCGTCATGTAGTCTTCTACCCTCACCGGACTACAGTCCATCGGAGTGGAGTCCATACTCATCCTGGACCGGGAGTGCGCCATCGCCATCAACCCTTTCTTCCTCCTCGGCACCATCACCAACTCCATCAGCAACAACGCCCACCACGATCTCCTCTATGTCTTTCCTCCTGGATCCAACTCCGAACATAACCCCCCAATCCCTTCACTCTGAAATTCAGATCCGTACTCCTTCACCATTTGCGCAATCACTCTCACCATGGAACTCACCACCCCGCCAACAGCTACCTTCTCCTCTACCGCCACAATCACCCCAACCAGCAGTACATCATACCCCTTCCCCTCCACCGCCGCACTCACCTGATCCAGCCTTACAAGAAACCCCTTCGCCTCCACCACCACCATACTCACCACCCCCGCCAGGACAATTTCACACCACAGCGACGACCCCCTCGTCACGAGATTGGGACGCCGTCGCCACCGCCTGCCGACTCACCCCCATTGGCTGCCATCCTTCCCCCAACTCCTCCTCGTGGCCGGCGAGGACGAGTCGCAAGAGGTAAGTCATAAGCCATTTCACCATTTCACTACCTTTCGCCTTGGTGGTGGTGGTGGTGGGGGGGAATGACGTTGTTAGGTCATGGAGGACGGGCCAGAACGATAGCCATGGTGCAGCGGTCCACTGGTCCACTGGTCCGGCTTTTAAACTTACACGCTCAGAATAGGTATTACGAGGAAAATAATACCTAAAGATGTAGGCCAGGGATCTCAGACAGGCAGATCAGCTCGGGCCGCACCAAAAGGGAGAGATGAGACATCTGGCAAGTAGGCTGGAGGCTGGGGTCACCACCTGAATTAGGGGCTGCCTTCGTTTGGTTTGGACGCTACACTCAAACTCGAAAGGCATATTCCACCCTTAACTGGAGCGGTTATTTTGTATTGCATTTGTAAGCAGGCAAAAAACACTACGCAGTGGCGGCTTCAGAAAAGTGCGAGAGAGATGGAGTCAAATGGAAACAGTGTGAGTGCGAGGGAGACAACCACAGGGGCCATGCACCCTAGTTTTCTCTCTCGCACTCACACTGTTTCCATTTGACTCTATCTCTCTCACACATTTCTAAAGCCGCCCCTGACACTACGTTATACCCCCTCATAGGATATCCTTGATCCGCGCACGCTTTTCCAGCACTTTTTGCACCGCCAATAGATTTGGAGTGTAGTCACATCGTTGCACTAAGGGTCGCTAAAATTGTTTTTTCTTATGTTCTTTTGTAGGAGCTCGCCAAGTAGAGGGCAGAGACCAGCCGGTACGGCGAGGACGGGGCCGACCGCCAATCCACGGCCGGTATGCTGGAGGCAGAGCCCGTGGAAGAGGCAGGCCGAGAGGGCGGCCAAGAGGAAGAGGGCGAGGTCCCCGTTTCGTGCAGCGGCACGAGGACGAGGACGATCCTGGCCAGATTGGTTGGTTTGCAAATAATTTAGAAGAAAGAAAACGTCTTTCAATCACCCATGCACTAAATAGTCCGTGACAAAATGTCTTACGTCCGCAAATGTAGGAGAGCCGTGTCCTTCGCCTGACGCCTGGCAGTGTGTGACACTCCGTGTTTCACGTTTCAAAAGCGCTGGACAGGGAGGGTCTCATACCTCCATGCGCACGACACGGAATGTCACACACCGCAGGTGAAGGACATTTTGTCATGCACTATTTCGTGTGTGCATGTTCGACACTTGGATTGCGGTGTAAAAAGTTTCCTTTTCCAATGATTGGTGTCTGATAATATTCCAGACACATCATCTGATGAGGAGCAGGTAGCACGGGTGCCTGCACCCCTGCGGAGAGACGCAGTGGACCCGGGAATACTTCCGATAAGTAAGTTTTTAAATAACAGGAAAAGTGGCGACACAGATCGGGGACTTTGGCCCGTCCCGCATTTTTTTATAACTTCTGACTCTGCCAAACAGAATTCAAATGGTCTGCGTCCCCCTCGACGCCAAGTAGGCCCTGCAGCACCGAATTGCTCGAAACGGCTCGGAACATGTCCCATTACACTTGTCTCGTCACCCTAATTCCGAAAATACTCCTACTTGCCTTGCTAGCTGGCCCCATTGCTAAGATCCTCCTCTACCCCAAGTACGCCGCGCCCATATGCAGCAACACGGAATGGCACAAAATGGCTCGGATCATGTCCCATTCGACTTGTCTTGTCGCCCTGATTCAAAAAACACCCCTATATGCCCTTCTAGCTCGTCTCATTGCGCCGAGATGCTGCTCTCCCCTATGTAGACCATGATGCACCTGCAGCAGCGCCCCTGGTGCTCGGATCGGATTTGCTGCCCCCGGGCGGGTCTTAGGTTCACTCAAGGAGGCTGCATATCAAATTTGGTGAAGATCAGACCACGGGAACACTGCAAATGAAATGGTCGGACATAAGGCCAAAAAACGGCGTGACACGGAAGTCATGCCAAAAAACGGCGTGACACGGAAGTCATGCCAAAAATCGGCGCGACACGGGATTCATGCCAATTTTTGGCATGACTTTACCCTGCAGTTTGATCCTTACAGTGCGTCTTTCAGGGAAAGTCATGCCGAAAATTGGCATGACTCCCGTGCCATGCCGATTTTTGGCATGACTTTCGTGTCATGCCGATTTTTGGCGTGACACTTCCGTGTCATGCCGTCTTTTGGCATTACAACGAAATCATGACCCTTAAACGGCATGAAGTCCGACCATTTGATTTTCAGTGAAGTCTTTGGACGGACGGACGAACGAATGAACGAACGAACGGACAGCACGCATCATACTTTATGTCCGTCCTCCGATATTTATTTTCATAAATGATATGGGACGGGCCAAAAAGCACACTTTAAAAAGAATCTCAGGAATTTTGTATTACATTGCCTCCGATAATGTTACAGGCTCATCATCTGATGATGAACCGGCTCCGCCACAAGCTCTCCAGCCCGGACGCGCAGGAGTCCTGGAAGTAATCAGTAAGTTTCTAAAGAAACATCCCTTTATAGAACTGAAAGTCCAGTTTGGGTACGGATCCGGACTGGAACAGTGCGGGTATCGTCAGCGCGTGATATCAGTGCTCGAAGCAGTCGCGGATCCAGGAAACGTGCGAGAGAGATAGAGTCTTCATGCAGACGCCGTGAGTGTTACAGAGATGAACAAGGGGCGATCGCCCCCTGCTGTCTCTCTCGCACATTCTGGATCCGCCCCTGGCTCGGAGGCTCAGGAGGTTGTGGTTCGAAACCGACTAAAGCCGCGATTCGAGTCGGCCGCTCCGTACTTTTTCCATACACCAGCCTGACATTTAGGACCATGACCCGTACTGAATCCACACTGCAGTCTGGATTTCTTGCCGGACTCCAAGTGCGGAAAAAGTGCGGAGAATGGTCGTTTTGCAGACCTATTCCGGACTTTCGTCTGGAAGTCTGGCAACCCGGACACCGTATGGAATTCATCCGGAACCCCAGTCTGGATCCGTACTTTCATTTTTACTATGAGGGAAAAAAGGATTCTGAAGAGTTTACGAAGACACCTTTGTGCAAGGTGTAAAAATTGTGCCGGGGTTCTTAAGGACAAGTTGTGTTGAGGATCAGTGGTTAACCCGCTGCCGCCTAAGGAAGCATCTTGAGGGAGGTCTGGAAAGTCAGAGAGCATTTTATTCGCCAAACTGACCTCAGAATTTCCTTAGATGCTTATTTTCACGGCTGCGCAAAAAAAAAAAAAAAAAAAAAAAAAACTTCTCGTCCCCTTAAAAATTACGGGCTCTAAACTTTTAGCACTATACGCCTCCAGCTAACGTCTTTACGACTGATGCTGGAGTGCAATTTCTGTTAATGCGATTAAATGTTTTGTGCCGAGACTAATTTCAAACGTATCGCACTCAGAAGAATGAACCGAAAGAGTTAGGGCTTTAACTCTATGCAGCGCAGTTTCAGCAAAACGTTTGGCCATGTTTTCCAGGTGACTCTGACGACTCACTGCCAGACATACCGGGCCTACATGTCCCCGCCCGGCATGCCAACATACCGCCTGTCGCCGCTGCCACCAACCTTCCCGCCCTGCCAGCTGTAGTCGATGCCGATCGTAAGTGAACCGCCCCGCCAACTTCTTTGCATCCTTCAGATCGCAGACTCACTCGCTACCGAAGCTCGAACATACCCGCACCGCATAGACTTACATACGCAAAAAAAAAAAAAAACAAAAAAAAAACACACACACATCTGGCCTTAAAAGAAAACTAATAACAATTAATTTGTTTTTTAGTACAAGCTAGACGCGAGCTTGTGAGGGCGCAGGACCAAGCATACGAGGAGTCCTTGCGCACTGACCGAGAGCGTGTTGCCAGACAGCGCGAGCAGGAGGAAGACGAGGCGGAGCTGGCACGTCTTCGTCAGGAGGCCCTGGACACGCTGCCCCCTGAGGTGGCTGGTGCGGCAGGAGTCGCCATCAAAATCATAATGCCCGACGGACGCCACCTGGTGCGCCGCTTCGCCCGCACCGCTAGCCTGGCGGTCGTACACCAATTCCTTTTTATTGAGGGTGTTTACGACGCCCACCTAGTGCAACCGTCCCCTGGCACCCTGGGTGTTCGCCTGCCCCCACCAGAGAGTGGTATCACGGTGGAAGGTGCTGTAGGACGGGTGCCTAGTACCTTAATGGTACATCTTGTCGAAGGTAAATACTCCATTCCGCCAACGTCAACTTTTCCTTTCTTGATAGGAGTTTGGATCATTTGGCATATGTACTCTGCTTATGCAAGTGTGCGACAAGTAAACACTCGGTCGCGTTGACCTTGCTGTCGTGCAGGTTACGTCAACGTTTGTCCCACGCTTGGAAATATGGACTGTTTGTCACACATTACCAGATTGGGCACTTGACTGCTCCATCCCCATTTCCAGGTGTGGGACTTGCCTGCGCTTAGTCCTCACTTCCAAAGTGTGGACATGACTGAAGCGTAGAGCAAAGTGGACACTACTTAAAACCCAGGAACGTGACTTCACGTTCGCCCAGACGTCCATTGTGTCACTTTCGTTTTAATATCATGTCACGTTCGTTGTAATGTAAGTCGGCTGTAAATCGGCTGGGCCCGGGTCTATACGCCTCGATTTACGTTAAACCGAATGTGACAAAATGGCGAATGATACGATTCACGTTCAAACGGACGTGACGTGACCTTCTTGGATTTCCAGTGATCTGATTGGTAAGGGAACATTTTGATCGACGCCAAGTGGCGACCGAGGTAGCGACTTGTCCCACACCTCATTGAGAAGTGTGCTTGCTATGCTTTCTAGACCCCAGTTCTTTGACTCCCTTGTTTTGAATACAAAGGTGTGGCAGCATAATAATTACTCAAAAGTAGGGCTTAGACCAGTTGAAGGCCGGACCAAGGGGTTACTGACTCGTGTATTACTCTGTCCCTGAACCTTGTATTACCCCTGTAATACCTGTAATATACGGCCTGTATTACGTAAAATTCCTCAAAAAGGCTAGTCTAACCTAACCTTTAAGTAATACAGAGCTTGTATTACTGTATTACTCTGTCCCCGACCAAGGCAAGTCAGCCACCCCTTGGGCCGGACGTCCGTCTTTCGTCGCGCTTGGCAGCCTGTAACGCCTGATAAGTAGGCAAGTAACCAGTACCGCAACGTAGCGATGTGCGGAAGGTGGCCTACCTCCTCTGCGGGGCCTTAGGCCAGGGGTCGCAGACACGCGTCCCACGGGCCACTCGGGTGCTTCTCCTTCTCGGGCAGTGCGGCACGCAGCGGGCCGCACAGTCCAACCCGGGCCAGTGGCGGCGGATGCCTCGTCTCCCTGCTGTCAAACGTGTCAACTATCCGGCAAGTAGGCTTTCTCTCTCCCACTCACACGATTGGGAGGAACAAGGAAAGACAGTGAGCTCTATCGGCCGAGGCAGCTGAGCGCTGACCCGCCACCACCGGGCGGCTGAGTCGAGCCCGGCGTGTCGTGTCACCCGCTGGAATCCATCCTTTTCTATCCCATAAGAATCCGTCACAGCGAGAGGATGGACAATGTGCTCGCGCTTCGTTTGAACGAGTAGTGAGCCGAACGAAGGAAAGCCCGCGCCGATTTCACACCTCCCAGGCAGGCAGATTCCGAGCAGTGCTTCGTCGCTGTCTCTCTCGCACCCATACGGGACTGCCCATGAGTGCGAGAGAGACAGAGCGACAATAGCGCTGCTCGGAATCCACCTGCAGCTTCTCTCCGGATCTTCCATCTCTCTCTTTCTTCTCGGTGCGGCCGAGGTCTTCCGCTCGTGTAGCTTCGAAGGGGCAAGGTAGGCAACCGGTGCATTGCGATACTGATTGTTGGCGTACATATCAGGCGTTACGAGCTAAACCGGTTTTTCGGGCATTGTAATGGTGCCACAGCTTTGCGGTCTCAAACCTGGACGTTTCTAACGGCGTGCAAATATTACGTCACCAGTTTAGGGGGAGGGGGGGGGGGGGGTCGTCCTCTGATGACGGTCCTATCTCTAATACATGGTAAGGTTAGGTTAGACTGATGATGGGGGGGGGGGGGTGTCAAAAAGTGGCCTAAAATAGGTGACGTAATATTTGCACGCCGCCGAAGACGTTCGGAGCAGCGAGTGCCTACATTCGGGATTAATGTCTCCCAATACGCCAGATTTTGGCATTCCCCTTCGAGAAAGTGCGTTCGGTGGCCCAGATATTGTTGTATGTGCGTCATACTAAAACGCATAAACATAGCGGCTTATAGTATGGACCGCAACTGCGTACACTTCTGATGCCCCTGCGCTGCCTGAGCAATCTGTTGTTTTCTCTTTCACTCCACAACCCTGCTACTAGTGCATCCCAAACATGCAAGCATAACGTTTGGCGTGTGTTTCAGCCCCTGGAGACAAGTGCGACGTGTGTTACGAGGAGTGGTCCAGGGCTGTTTTCCGGGGAGTCCTGCCGTGCGGGCACGTGTTCTGCCACAGATGCATTGAGCGGTGGCGCGCCGAACGCCGGAGGAGCAGACAGCCGGTAAACTGCCCTTTTTGTCGGGAACGCATAGTGGGCGACATTGTGAAGCGTCCCAACAATCACTAGCACTAGCACAACATGACACAGTGTAACTACTCAATAAATTGTTTATACTACTTTTGTCTTTAATTGCAAAGTTGGTTGAAAAGACTCAGCTTGAAGGAAGGGAAAGCCAAGTCACTTACAGCTGATCTGTGCAATACTGAAAAATCTGTGAAATCTGTTTTCTTATTACCTTACTGAATGCAAAACATTTATTTATCAAGTCAAGGGAAAGCTTAGATATACTATAATGTGATTCTTTACTTTGCATACATATGTCCACGTGACTAAGTGCTTTTGTGCCAATTATAAATAGGTTTGTTGTTTCAGAGCATTGTTTCTTCTTTACTCTCCAGTCAAGGTTTCAGAAAAACTTACGATTGGTGAGCAGCATCTGGTGTGGGGTAATATTTGACAACGCAAACTATCTTAAAATTCTGGCCATTTTTTTTTAACTTTATTGAAAGGGCATGTTGTCACATTACACTCAGTACATATATCCAAAGTGCTCCATTGAACAGAACAGTTCAGAATGCCTTTCAAAACAATAATAATAATAATAATAATAAGAATAACAACAATAGTAATAATCAGAGAGATAAAACCAGCTGACTACATAAAAAAGTCATCTTAAGTAAAGCAGGATGTACAACAATCGTCATGTTCACCGGCAAAAGTATGACATTTCTAAGGAAGTGGTCTTTTTTTACAAATTTCATTTTAATCTAGAATAAGGTTCAAGAGAAAAAGCTTAGTTAAAATGCTTGGTGCCATGCATATTTACAACAGCACATGCTGATATTATACATAGGAGGCTTGGGGCATCAACATTAGGTTGAATCCTTTGGAAAGTGAAAATTAGGAACGAGAACCCAACTTCAATAATTTGTGTCGTACAAAAAATGTTCACTTTGGAAATGCTGCCTGAACTGAGATGATGCAGTAACTGCAGACATTTAGAACCACCTACTTTTTGAGTTGCATCACATGTTTTCACTGCTACTCTGCCAATTTTAATTCCAGCTGACTTCCTGGCAAGGAGAGGGGATGGGACTTGCACGACTTTTTGGCTTTGCTCCTTGCTTTCTTGCGTAGAGAATCAAGGAGCCTTTCACATGAATAGCACATCCTCTTTCTAGGTCTGACTAATCTGCAGCATTGAATGGAACGCAGTGTGACAGAGTATCTAGCTTCCTGGTAGGGATTTTTATCCACTTCCCCTCTTTTGCTGCACTCCCAAAGGGGTTTGTACTTGTCATGGCACACCCCTGTACATATTTCGAGCTGCCGGACAACATTTACAATAGTTTCCATTGCATCAACAAATGCAAAAATGTCATCCTCATTCTGAAGCTTCGCCATCCTCAGACAGGGAATAAATTTTGAAATTAGAATTGGGACACAGTGCACACTGAGATGAACGACTCCACATCTGGTGAAGAAAATCCTGCGTTGGACACACTTCTCAAAATTTCTTGAAAGCTGCATGGTGTGAATTCCTTCTCCTTCCTTTAGGCATATCCAGTTGGGTTTGAGACGCATCCGTAGTATTTCAGCAGCACGAGCCAGCAGGTGGTTGATCTGTGGGCAGGGGATGTTTATTATTAAATATAAATTTGGTCTAGGAATGAGACTATAATTTATTTGTGAGCCATGAAATGTGACCCTTACCGTGTATTCTGAAGTGTATGGTCTCCCATTGAATGGAGATAAGGCAAGAGGATCTTCCTGTAAAAAAATTTGTTTTTTTAAATCTGTTGAGTGACTGATGAGACACTATAGCCATGACATCAAAGTGGCGTTGCTTACATCTTGTCTATTGTAGCAGAAGTTCAGTTGCCTAGCAGATACCTAAAACAAAAGAGGAAATAAATAATAGAAAGAAATAAAGTCCATCACACTTTAAGAAGAAAAAAAAAGATAAAAAAAAGTTTTCCTCTGAAAGTAAATTTAAAAACACAAAGCTGGTAAACCTTCCCACCAGAAACCACAAAAAGTTGTGGTACATAGATCAACAGTCTGAGAAATGGAACCACTGGAGCTGGTGGTGGACAATCAAATCAAACTTTGTTCCGATCAAAAGGTTTCAGATGTCTGAGTGTAACTGAACGATTCAAAAGTAGCTCTTTCACTTCTCGTGATAAATAAATGGGACTCGTCTAGTTTGAAAAAGTATCAGAATCTGTTGTATATGGAAAAGCATTTGTGGCAAGTCAGATCATGACAAAGTGAACCATCACAGTCTTGAAAAGTGCCACACTGACTGAAATTAAAATTTTGGAAATGAAAACTAGTTCTTGAATGTTTGAGTAAACTGTCAAAGAAAACACAATGTATAAAGTTGACACTCACCGATGTCTTTCCAGATAGGAATGAAGATGGTTTCATCTCAAATTCCCCAGCACTCTCCAAGACAGCAGTGGGCTCCTCCTTAAATACATCTTGATCCTGCAACAAAAAAAAAAAAAAAGGACTTAAAAAAAACAAAAAAACACACACACACCAATCATCAGAGAGACTGTGAATAGACTTTTTTTTCTACTGTACAAGGTTTCACTTTGCATGAGATCATTATTATAGAAGCCCAGTCATCTTGGCCACCAGAAACCACAAAAAGTTGTGGTACATAGATCAACAGTCTGAGAAATGGAACCACTGGAGCTGGTGGTGGACAATCAAATCAAACTTTGTTCCGATCAAAAGGTTTCAGATGTCTGAGTGTAACTGAACGATTCAAAAGTAGCTCTTTCACTTCTCGTGATAAATAAATGGGACTCGTCTAGTTTGAAAAAGTATCAGAATCTGTTGTATATGGAAAAGCATTTGTGGCAAGTCAGATCATGACAAAGTGAACCATCACAGTCTTGAAAAGTGCCACACTGACTGAAATTAAAATTTATGGAAATGAAAACTAGTTCTTGAATGTTTGAGTAAACTGTCAAAGAAAACACAATGTATAAAGTTGACACTCACCGATGTCTTTCCAGATAGGAATGAAGATGGTTTCATCTCAAATTCCCCAGCACTCTCCAAGACAGCAGTGGGCTCCTCCTTAAATACATCTTGATCCTGCAACAAAAAAAAAAAAAAAGGACTTAAAAAACAAAAAACACACACACACCAATCATTCAGAGAGACTGTGAATAGACTTTTTTTTCTACTGTACAAGGTTTCACTTTGCATGAGATCATTATTATAGAAGCCCAGTCATCTTGCCACCAGAAACCACAAAAAGTTGTAGGTACATAGATCAACAGTCTGAGAAATGGAACCACTGGAGCTGGTGGTGGACAATCAAATGCAAACTTTGTTCCGATCAAAAGGTTTCAGATGTCTGAGTGTAACTGAACGATTCAAAAGTAGCTCTTTCACTTCTCGTGATAAATAAATGAGACTCGTCTAGTTTGAAAAAGTATCAGAATCTGTTCTAAATGGGAAAGCATTTGTGGCAAGTCGTACCATGACAAACGTGAACCAACACATTCTTGCAAAGTGCCACTCTGACCGAAAATAAATTAGTGGAAATGAAAACTTTTCCTTAAATGGTTTCGAGACATATATATTCAGTCATAGTTTGAAGAAAGTTTTAACCTATGATATTCTTTAATCCATAAGATTCATGTATCTGCAGGTGAAATAGTGGCATTAAACACGAAACAGAACTTAGGCCACCGACCAATGTCTTTCTGCAACATAAATTTTGATGTGTCAGTCTTCATTTCAAAATTCATTGGATCGGGTTCCTTTTCAAAAAAGTCTGGACCCTGAACAATTAAAGGGAAAAAAAAAATGACTGAGTTGAATTGACGATTCTTTAAATTGAGAAGCTATATACAAACTTACATGTTCTTCCACTGTCACTTCAGACTTGAGTGCAGATGTGACAGTCGTTCACATCGTTGCGTTCTATCTTATTGGCCTCGTCTATAGTAAGTTTGTGGATCTGGATAAAAACAGAGGGGCAAAGTAATAAGAAACATGACAAAATAAACACAAACATAGGTTATGGAGTCCAAACAAATCAAACGAAACACAGGGGCTGGCGCTTATGGAAACGTGATACGAAAGGCGAAACAGAGATACGAAATCGCACCGAATGGACTGAGCCATAAGAGTCTTACCAAAAACTGCATTCTTTTCGATGTTTTTAATTTCTTTCGGCGAGCCGAACGGCTAAAGGTCAAGGGACAAGACGACGCCAGCCGCTGCCGCTGCCGAAACGGGTTCGTGTGGTTACTCGCAGTCGAGTATTGTGCAAATACTTCAGCGTCACCAGCGCCATCTAGCGTTCCGCGTCGGAAGTAATTCTGGTCACAACCGAGACAACCAACCGATAAGAAAAAGACGTTGCTAATTTAATTGTCAAATGAAGGCTAACGGCTTGAAGAGCTCATGCGGCGTAATTAGGACTTCCAGCAGCCTGCAAACCGGACGCGCAATGACTAGTACTAGTCGAGTACCGTTTTTGAAGGCGGATCGGCGGTCGTCCGTTTGACAAGTCCGTGCCTGCAAGTGAGCCGAGGTGAGCCTAGGTTTCAATTTACACAATTGTGAACCACGCTTTAAGCGACGAGTAATGCATAATGATGATTTCGTAATTGGCATTTGACTTGGTTACGCCTAGTCGATTATACGTTGTGGCTCCAATGCATGGATGACTTGTAACCTCCATGTTTCTGGTGTGAACTTGTGTCTAGCTTTACAAGCGTCGCCTGTTTCTTTCCTCTCAGTCTCTCAGTAAAACTATTTTGACGTTTAAAAGTAGTGTAGGTAGATATCCTTGCCATCCCTGTGGGTTATGTTGGCCCTGGATTCATAAAATTTGTATCTCATCCATTTATTTAATCTGTTTACAAATACAAATGTGTACAAATGTTTTATAAAAGTAATGCACATGTAGCAGCCAATATTTCTTAAATTAAAATGTGCTGGTTCTTCTCTTGGAACAAGAACCTGTCTCAACACTGGTCACCTTGAATTTCATTTCACTGTTTTTATATATCTGTTTCCTGTTGTTGCAGCTGGAGTTATTACTAACTGGACCGGGACCTGAGGAGCATCTCTGAGAGTGGTAGTTTCCAGCTGTTTTCATCCGTCCTATCTTATCAGACGATTGGTGTCTATACAGGTGAACAATTCAGTTCAGACTTTCTACAGGTGAAAAAAAAACTAAGATTATGTAGACGGTTTGAATTTCTTGAGAGAGGCTTCTTTGTTATAAAGCGCTCATTTTCTCCCATTACAGAAACCCTGCAGCATGGAATGTAATCTGCGTTCCATCCCTCTGAATGATGGTGGTTTGCCACGCTGATCTGACTTCGACACTGCAAAGAGCTTGGCATGCTGCTTTCTACAAGGTAGGTCGAGGAACTTGTTTGAACTGAAACATCTTTGCTCAAATAGTTTTCAGTAATCGGTGTTCTTGAGTATTTTGTTTACTTAATAATTCATGGAAAAAAATCTTTTTATAAAGATATAAATTTGGGTGGTCATCAAGTCTTGAGAAAAGTTGTCCCACCAGAATCTGGCATAGAGTTCAATAAAGTCACCAGTATGAATGTAAAGCAGCAGTCCCCCTAAAATATTTATCATTAAATGAATTTGGCCTCCCACATAGGCATTAAAGTTCATACATGTATGCCAGTGGAGGATTTTTAGAGTGTTTCACATTCAAATACTGAGTAATAGGCAGTTACCAACATGACCTACACAGCATATTTAAATGGGGGAAAGGAGGGCTCAGAAACCTTTTAATTGGGAAATAATAAGGTGATTGTTTTATTTATCATTTTTATCTATGTTTTATTTATTTTTTTAGTTAAGAGGCACGTAACAATTTTACCGGATTGAATAGACTTCCACTGCCGGATGAAGGTCAAAGACGGGCAAGAAATACATTTTCCAACCAATTTCAACACGTCGAATGGACTTTTAATGCCATGAATGGCTGAGTGAATGTTTCTGGAAAGCAGACAGTGGTGAAGTAAAGCAAGGCATATGTTAGGCACTTTTTTCAAAATCTGCAATCGACTTGAGGTGAGTTATAGTGGAGTTGGCCATCTTTTAAGAGACTTACATAATACTGTCCACAACTGATCTGATTTTTTTCTTCTTTTTTCTATTCAGACCTGTTTCCCTTTTTGTGCGAAGCTTGCATTCTGCCGACTGGACATCTAGATTGCTGGATCAAGACTTGGGGCTGCTCGTCACCTGCTTGCTGGGCTCCAGGACATGGTTGTGGCAGGCGCAATGTGACAATATCCTTTTCCAGTCTGATTATCACGAGGGCATATTTTTTTTTTTTTTTTTTTTTTCGATACAGTGGTGATAGTTGCTCAGTGTTTAGCTGTAGGGTCTAAGGAGGGTGGGAATGTCTCTTTTTTTGTATAAAAAAGAGTTGAGTGGAGAACTAGATTTTAGGGCAAGGCAGTGATGCTCTGCTCCTCTTTGCAACTGCAACTGGATATTTAATTTGAACCTGTTCAGGGTTCACCGATCTAGGATGTGTTTTGCGGACAAGGTCAGTCTGTAAAAATAGTAGGAGCAGTTAGATGACACACTCTGTGTAACACTGAGGTCGACTCACGTACCCCGACAGATTTTCCCACCGAGTAGCTGAGTCTCTCAGTTTGCTCATCGGGTAGTTTGTGCCGGGTAGTGTTCATAGAGAGTTGTGTAGGGGGGTTTGGACAGGAAAGTCTGTGCCCTTGGGTGGGGTGTTATAGAGCAGAAGGAAATAAGCATAGGTCCTCTTTAATTGCCTTCTGTGATGACTGCCTGGTTTTACGTTTGTTCCTGCCACATAGTATCCACACAATCTTTGGAGTTTCTATAAGGCTGGAGAAGTGAATGCTGCAGTGATGGTGTGTATTTCTTTGGCTCTGTATCAAATGTTCACATCCGTCTTGGTACCATGATAACATTTTCTGTGTGTCCAATTTTACAGGCTGCCATCCTGTCTGCCCAGTGCCAGAAGAGGTGTCGCCTGCTAAGCTTGTGGTCCGCTTATGTTGCGTGTTCTGAAAATGGCCAGTTTGTCATTAATTGTAACTGATTGATGTGTCTTCATTTTTTGTGTGGAAAAAAAAACAAAAAACAACAGCAACAGAACAACAGGAATGAGAGGTAAGCATTTATTTATTAGTTCTCTCCTTGATTTTGGCCATGTGAGAATAAAATCAAATTCTTAAATATTTACGATTTGCTTCGCAGGTACACTGTACAGATGTTGATCACGAATCTCAAAGACTGGCTCAACGAAACGTTGAGATTTTTTTGACTTAAAAAAATTGAAATGAAAGGTATGGAAATTGTAGGACCATTTTGCAGATGTGTGGACTAGACCAGATTTCTTCATTTTATCTTTTTCTATTTTATTTTCAGTTTGGTGACTGATACCAATTTCAACACGTCGAATGGACTTTTAATGCCATGAATGGCTGAGTGAATGTTTCTGGAAAGCAGACAGTGGTGAAGTAAAGCAAGGCATATGTTAGGCACTTTTTTCAAAATCTGCAATCGACTTGAGGTGAGTTATAGTGGAGTTGGCCATCTTTTAAGAGACTTACATAATACTGTCCACAACTGATCTGATTTTTTTCTTCTTTTTTCTATTCAGACCTGTTTCCCTTTTTGTGCGAAGCTTGCATTCTGCCGACTGGACATCTAGATTGCTGGATCAAGACTTGGGGCTGCTCGTCACCTGCTTGCTGGGCTCCAGGACATGGTTGTGGCAGGCGCAATGTGACAATATCCTTTTCCAGTCTGATTATCACGAGGGCATATTTTTTTTTTTTTTTTTTTTCGATACAGTGGTGATAGTTGCTCAGTGTTTAGCTGTAGGGTCTAAGGAGGGTGGGAATGTCTCTTTTTTTGTATAAAAAGAGTTGAGTGGAGAACTAGATTTTAGGGCAAGGCAGTGATGCTCTGCTCCTCTTTGCAACTGCAACTGGATATTTAATTTGAACCTGTTCAGGGTTCACGATCTAGGATGTGTTTTGCGGACAGGGTCAGTCTGTAAAAATAGTAGGAGCAGTTAGATGACACACTCTGTGTAACACTGAGGTCGACTCACGTACCCCGACAGATTTTCCCACCGAGTAGCTGAGTCTCTCAGTTTGCTCATCGGGTAGTTTGTGCCGGGTAGTGTTCATAGAGAGTTGTGTAGGGGGGTTTGGACAGGAAAGTCTGTGCCCTTGGGTGGGGTGTTATAGAGCAGAAGGAAATAAGCATAGGTCCTCTTTAATTGCCTTCTGTGATGACTGCCTGGTTTTACGTTTGTTCCTGCCACATAGTATCCACACAATCTTTGGAGTTTCTATAAGGCTGGAGAAGTGAATGCTGCAGTGATGGTGTGTATTTCTTTGGCTCTGTATCAAATGTTCACATCCGTCTTGGTACCATGATAACATTTTCTGTGTGTCCAATTTTACAGGCTGCCATCCTGTCTGCCCAGTGCCAGAAGAGGTGTCGCCTGCTAAGCTTGTGGTCCGCTTATGTTGCGTGTTCTGAAAATGGCCAGTTTGTCATTAATTGTAACTGATTGATGTGTCTTCATTTTTTGTGTGGAAAAAAAAACAAAAAAACAACAGCAACAGAACAACAGGAATGAGAGGTAAGCATTTATTTATTAGTTCTCTCCTTGATTTTGGCCATGTGAGAATAAAATCAAATTCTTAAATATTTACGATTTGCTTCGCAGGTACACTGTACAGATGTTGATCACGAATCTCAAAGACTGGCTCAACGAAACGTTGAGATTTTTTTTGACTTAAAAAAATTGAAATGAAAGGTATGGAAATTGTAGGACCATTTTGCAGATGTGTGGACTAGACCAGATTTCTTCATTTTATCTTTTTCTATTTTATTTTCAGTTTGGTGACTGATACCAATTTCAACACGTCGAATGGACTTTTAATGCCATGAATGGCTGAGTGAATGTTTCTGGAAAGCAGACAGTGGTGAAGTAAAGCAAGGCATATGTTAGGCACTTTTTTCAAAATCTGCAATCGACTTGAGGTGAGTTATAGTGGAGTTGGCCATCTTTTAAGAGACTTACATAATACTGTCCACAACTGATCTGATTTTTTTCTTCTTTTTTCTATTCAGACCTGTTTCCCTTTTTGTGCGAAGCTTGCATTCTGCCGACTGGACATCTAGATTGCTGGATCAAGACTTGGGGCTGCTCGTCACCTGCTTGCTGGGCTCCAGGACATGGTTGTGGCAGGCGCAATGTGACAATATCCTTTTCCAGTCTGATTATCACGAGGGCATATTTTTTTTTTTTTTTTTTTTTTTTTCGATACAGTGGTGATAGTTGCTCAGTGTTTAGCTGTAGGGTCTAAGGAGGGTGGGAATGTCTCTTTTTTGTATAAAAAAAGAGTTGAGTGGAGAACTAGATTTTAGGGCAAGGCAGTGATGCTCTGCTCCTCTTTGCAACTGCAACTGGATATTTAATTTGAACCTGTTCAGGGTTCACGATCTAGGATGTGTTTTGCGGACAGGGTCAGTCTGTAAAAATAGTAGGAGCAGTTAGATGACACACTCTGTGTAACACTGAGGTCGACTCACGTACCCCGACAGATTTTCCCACCGAGTAGCTGAGTCTCTCAGTTTGCTCATCGGGTAGTTTGTGCCGGGTAGTGTTCATAGAGAGTTGTGTAGGGGGGTTTGGACAGGAAAGTCTGTGCCCTTGGGTGGGGTGTTATAGAGCAGAAGGAAATAAGCATAGGTCCTCTTTAATTGCCTTCTGTGATGACTGCCTGGTTTTACGTTTGTTCCTGCCACATAGTATCCACACAATCTTTGGAGTTTCTATAAGGCTGGAGAAGTGAATGCTGCAGTGATGGTGTGTATTTCTTTGGCTCTGTATCAAATGTTCACATCCGTCTTGGTACCATGATAACATTTTCTGTGTGTCCAATTTTACAGGCTGCCATCCTGTCTGCCCAGTGCCAGAAGAGGTGTCGCCTGCTAAACTTGTGGTCCGCTTATGTTGCGTGTTCTGAAAATGGCCAGTTTGTCATTAATTGTAACTGACTGATGTGTCTTCATTTTTTGTGTGGAAAAAAAAAAAACAAAACAACAGCAACAGAACAACAGGAATGAGAGGTAAGCATTTATTTATTAGTTCTCTCCTTGATTTTGGCCATGTGAGAATAAAATCAAATTCTTAAATATTTACGATTTGCTTTGCAGGTGACCAAATGGAGGTAGGTCACAGTTGTCACAGGCTGGGTGGCAAATGAAGTTGCTTTTTCCTTAAGAAATGAAAGTAGGTATGGAAAGTTTAGGACCTTTTGACAAGTCTCGACTTGACTTCATTATTTTATGTGCCTCATTTTTATTTCTAGTTTGAAGACAAATGACAATTTCATAGCATTGGATGGCATTTGGCCAAGAGTGACAAGCTTTGCAGAGCTCACAGGAATGAAAGTGAGGACTTAAGTCATGGACCAATTACTGAAACTGCGTTGGCTGCAAGGTACGTGGTGTTGACAACTGTTGGGTTAAGGTTAATGCTAAGATTTTATTTATACTGAACTGTCATTTCTTTTGCAGGACTTTCAATCTTCGTGTGAGTGCATCATATTCTTGAGGCTGAAAAACTTCGTAGCTGTATTGAGACTGCTGGCTACTCGTCATCTGACGTGCTTAACTCATCAAGGACTTTGAAGGACCACAAACAAGTCACGAAATCTAGATTACTGTGTTTCACTATGTGAATGTGGCAAATACTGTTAACCTTTGAATAATCAATTAGGATAGTGGAGTTTTTCTCCTGTGTCGACGCAACATTAATTAAGAGGCAGGGTGATCAAAAAGAGGGTTTAAAGACATAGATGCTCTATTATCAGCAGTCAGAGAACTAGGGTTGTATGAGCAATTCATACCTTTTCCGGCACCGAACCCCCATGTCCACATGACCGGATTAACCGAAAAGTGCTGCGGCCGTCCACATTCTCTTCATGGGGCATCATCGTGTTTGTCTTAAGGCTCCACCCTTGCGAGCAGCGGCGTTGGCGCACCGCTAACGTCGGTCGCGGCCGGGCCGCTGTGGCAGGGGTGTGCAGCGCGGGGGTGGCCAGTGTTCCCCCCGCCATCCTTTGGGGTGGGCTTGGCTCCACCCTTGCGAGCAGCGGCGTTGGCGCACCGCTAACGTCGGTCGCGGCCGGGCCGCTGTGGCAGGGGTGTGCAGCGCGGGGGTGGCTAGTGTTCCCCCCGCCATCCTTTGGGGTGGGCTTGGCTCCACCCTTGCGAGCAGCGGCGTTGGCGCACCGCTAACGTCGGTCGCGGCCGGGCCGCTGTGGCAGGGGTGTGCAGCGCGGGGGTGGCCTAGTGTTCCTCCCCGCCATCCTTTGGGGTGGGCTTGGCTCCACCCTTGCGAGCAGCGGCGTTGGCGCACCGCTAACGTCGGTCGCGGCCGGGCCGCTGTGGCAGGGGTGTGCAGCGCGGGGGTGGCTAGTGTTCCCCCCGCCATCCTTTGGGGTGGGCTTGGCTCCACCCTTGCGAGCAGCGGCGTTGGCGCACCGCTAACGTCGGTCGCGGCCGGGCCGCTGTGGCAGGGGTGTGCAGCGCGGGGGTGGCCAGTGTTCCCCCCGCCATCCTTTGGGGTGGGCTTGGCTCCACCCTTGCGAGCAGCGGCGTTGGCGCACCGCTAACGTCGGTCGCGGCCGGGCCGCTGTGGCAGGGGTGTGCAGCGCGGGGGTGGCTAGTGTTCCCCCCGCCATCCTTTGGGGTGGGCTTGGCTCCACCCTTGCGAGCAGCGGCGTTGGCGCACCGCTAACGTCGGTCGCGGCCGGGCCGCTGTGGCAGGGGTGTGCAGCGCGGGGGTGGCCAGTGTTCCCCCCGCCATCCTTTGGGGTGGGCTTGGCTCCACCCTTGCGAGCAGCGGCGTTGGCGCACCGCTAACGTCGGTCGCGGCCGGGCCGCTGTGGCAGGGGTGTGCAGCGCGGGGGTGGCTAGTGTTCCCCCCGCCATCCTTTGGGGTGGGCTTGGCTCCACCCTTGCGAGCAGCGGCGTTGGCGCACCGCTAACGTCGGTCGCGGCCGGGCCGCTGTGGCAGGGGTGTGCAGCGCGGGGGTGGCTAGTGTCCTCCCCGCCATCCTTTGGGGTGGGCTTGGCTCCACCCTTGCGAGCAGCGGCGTTGGCGCACCGCTAACGTCGGTCGCGGCCGGGCCGCTGTGGCAGGGGTGTGCAGCGCGGGGGTGGCTAGTGTCCTCCCCGCCATCCTTTGGGGTGGGCTTGGCTCCACCCTTGCGAGCAGCGGCGTTGGCGCACCGCTAACGTCGGTCGCGGCCGGGCCGCTGTGGCAGGGGTGTGCAGCGCGGGGGTGGCTAGTGTCCTCCCCGCCATCCTTTGGGGTGGGCTTGGCTCCACCCTTGCGAGCAGCGGCGTTGGCGCACCGCTAACGTCGGTCGCGGCCGGGCCGCTGTGGCAGGGGTGTGCAGCGCGGGGGAGGCTAGTGCCAGTCTCGCCAGGTTTTGTCAGTGAACAGATTCATTGTGATTGCCTCGTTCATGTGTTTTCAGCTCTGGGCGGCCCAGCCTCAGCACCCCCTTCCTCCTACCTACCCCGCTTCAAATAAGTCTTTATTTGCCAGCCCTGCCTGTGTCTTCTTCGATTTGGTACCGGCCGAACTTTACCTAGCAGTCGTAGAGAGGGCCCCTATGTCGTCTAGATCTTGTTCGGTTCGGTTCTAACCCGAAGTGGACGAATCCAGGCTGTTGGCCTTCCCCGTGCCGCTCTTTGTAGGCGTTAGAACGTTGGGTATACTTTTTCCATCGTTGCATCCGCTATCCTCCCCTTTGTTTCGCTCCGCTAACGCGTCAACGCGTCCGGAGTCGTCGTGGTAGGGGTGTCGCATGCGGGGGCCACAATCGTCCACCTCACCGCCAGAAAGTTATTTTTTCCCAGGGCTTTCTTATATGAGCGTGGATCACTCTGCCTCTTGCTTCTGCAGTCAGCAGTAGGCAATTTTAGTATTTTTAAAGATCTCTTTTTTGATTCTCTTTGCTCCTCAACAGTTTTTGCCACATTTGATTTTCTTCTAACAGTAAATAAAGATTGTGTCTGATTGCTGCTACCATTTGCTGTTGTTGTGACACACCTGCTGTGACGGGTTGTTAATAAATCCTACTGCGTGTTTGTCAAAATATATTTATTTCCGAACTGAACTGCGTTTTTCTTATTTTCTGCTTCTGTACTGAGAGTTTAGGGGGCTGCGTCTTAGGCACGCGCGGGATGGGAAGGCCACTCAACGGCTGCGCCTCGCGGGCTGTTTTGTCGCAATTGCCGTGACTGCAGGAAAATGAATGTGTAACTCGTAGAAGAGGTATTAGACATACGAACCAATTATTCAAACTTTGCTCACATCAAAGTGCGTCTCTTACCTAGCGTCGTTCCGGGCTCGCTGCAGACAGCCCGGAGGGTAGGCAACCCCTCGTACGCTGCTGCACGTGGTTGAATTTTGTGTGTGATACGCGGCTGCTGAGTTCACGCAGACTGGCTTTGTATTTAGGGACAGGGAAGTTGCTGAACAAGCAATCCTTTGATTGAAAGAGTCGTGAGAGCTCTTTGTTTATTTTCCATTACGCACTTAATATAAGAGCCCGAAAGTCATACAGCCAAAGACTATTTGCTTTATTAATGCTAATTACCGATTAAAGGGTACATATTTTTATTCAATTATATTCCCTCTGGTAACCCCAGTCATACGACAAGTAATACTTGTTTTCCTGCAGCGCCGGGCTCCGCGCCAGTTGAAGAGAGCCCTGCAGCGCTGCGGGTGGCAGTGGCGGAAACGAGTATGAGAAATTTGTCAGATCCTAGCCTCGGACCATGCTCCTCTCTTTTCGAGACTAGCTGACTACGAAAAGAAATAACCCCTCATTGAATTGCAATGGTAAAATTTCGTTGGCCACACAGAAAGAATAAAAGAAATGGAAAATAGTGGTAATTAACTGCATACCGAACTGCATACAGAGGCTCAATAAATAGAGGAAAATAAAAGTAGGTAATTCAACTGCATACGGAACTGCATACGAGGCAACAACCCCGTACTGCACACCCGTATGCAATGCCGTATTCAGTTGATATTTAGAGCAAATTAGGAAATGAAGGACGCTCGGAAGACGACTGCATACAGGACTGCATACGAGCCCCGTCTGCAATCACGTTTGCAGTTGTGTCTGCAGTTAGGTATGCAGTGCACGGG
>JAWHQI010002822.1:0-24128 GCA_033032865.1 Dactylorhiza incarnata | reverse complement strand
CCCCCCCCCCCCCCCCCCCCCCCCCCCCCCCCCCCCCCCCCCCCCCCCCCCCCCCCCCCCCCCCCTCGCGCAAATACTATTTAGGAAGGTGCATCTTAAGCAAGAGAATAGAAAACTGGAATTCTCTTCATTTAGTTTTACACTCCTTAATATACAGGAGTTGGAATACAAGTAAAATACATGGGGGAAATAATAAAACAATTTATAAACTTCAACAAAATGATTTACCCTCCTCGATCCTCGAGGCTCAATCATAATTGCATTTTTCCAAAGTTCTCATTTCCTTTAAATTTTTGGTTTGTGAGTTGAGTAAGAACTGCATCGAACACAATGGACACCATGATATGACTTGACCTGGTTGCATCCTAATGCGCACTAGTGGTATAAGGATCACAGAACACTGGCTGGGAAAGTGAAGTGGGAAGAAAAAGGGCAAAGAAAGAAACCTACAGCCGGAATAAACATTGCTTGAAAATATCGAATAATGACAAAGAAATCGACTATGAAAGATACCCATAACTAGAGGTCGTGGCTCGAAGAACGCTGCTCTGAGGAACTTTAGAGGGAAGGAGACTATCGAGTTTGAACTGCACAAGAGAGAGGGTCACTCCCCTTTGAAAAGAGTAGCAAAAATTTGCAACTGAAGCGAAGCCCTAACAAGAATGAGCAGGGATGAAGAAGAAGCTGCTAAAACCAAAAAATAGCGAAACTGATTGAGAACTAGTGTGAAACAACGAAGTGAAGCAAGGAGATCTCCGGCTTTGATACCATGTATACTTGGAGAAGGAAAGATACTTGTTCAGTCGCAAATGTTTGTAGGTTCTTTTAGTTGAGAAAAAAAACTCCATCTCGGTTGTTGTTCCTTCTCGAATAATAATTTGAAAAAACATCAAGTATGTCGCAATCCTCTGAGATTTCCCCAACTCCATTCATGTTTACAACATCCTGCACTTTCTTCTTCTTTATATATCAAAAAAAAAAATTCTTCCCTTTGTTTAACCTATTACATTTTATTAAACTTCTGCTCTAAAACAGCCTCTAGTCATACTGCCAACTTTGTTGTATATTCAAATAAACATTTTCTTACACTAAAGAAACGAGTATAAGGTCTCTCGTGCATAGTGTGTTACGGAGCTGCACGACGCCGAGCTTCCATGGCGAGCCTACACGCGCCGGGCGCGTATACCGGACGGCCCCACCGAGCCCGCGGAGCAGATTGCGGCTTAGCCGCTATCGTATCTTTTATTTTCAGCATTTACGTTATTCCAGCTTTTATTTTGGGGCGGTTTATTCGCGGCGCTATTCGCACCCCACTACTATAGGGGCATCGCTTGTACTCATTTTGGACACCTTGGATGAATATGTATTTTTCCTCCTCTTTTCCCTAACCCTAATCCTCTCTCTCTTTCCCTCTCTCTCTCTCTCTCTCTCTCTCCCTCCCCTTCCCGTAACCGGTCGATCCCCTCCTCCTACACCGGCGGGTTTGCATCATAGTGGCTGCAATAGTATTCCTGATAGTTACTCGAGGCTCTCATCCGGAATGTATGACAACAATACTTTTGACCGTCGCACAATGTGCTGCACGTGGAAACGTCGGACGCTGGTCGGAGGTCTTGTTTCCGTCACACATATTGTGCATAAAGTGTCTGGGGTGGGGAGCACTTAGTAGTAGTCAAAGGTACTACTAACGCCGCACACTGTGCTCAAGAGGTACCAGTGATGATCAGGAATATTACCTGCCAATTTGGACTGCTTTTTTCCTATTACCTATCAATTTGTGTGCGTCACTTTACGTTTTCCGGGATATGGTCACCACCCGGTGACTCCACATTATCTTCACTCTTACATCTAAATAGTAGTTTTTAAATACCTATAACAACAACAACAACAACACTCAAGCCTTTATCCCACTATAGTGGGGTCGGCTATATGGATCCTTTGTGGCCATTGCGCCCTATCTTTAATCATAGCCTCACTAATGCCTAAGTACACCGTATCTTTCCTTATAGTTTCATTCCAAGTCTTTTTTGGTCTACCCCTCCCCCGTTTAACATGTCTAGTGACTAAACTCTCACAACGCCTAACAGGTGCCTCTAATGGTCTCCTATGTACATGTCCGAACCATCTTAATCGAGCTTCTTGCATCTTCTCTACAATTGGTGTCACTCCTGTCTTTTTAAATACCTATATGTAAGTATAAATTCTTTCTAAGTGCCATGTCTTCCTGAGGACTCGTCTAAGACCATAGATGAGCTTCTTGAGTAGAAATACATTAGTTTATTTGGCTCTGCCTGAGAAGCCTATATGTATCCTATATAAACAGTTTCTAGAAAATTCCTGTAGAGCAAGACATTATTCACATTAGAACCGGTCCAATGTTGGCTGGCTTGACAAGTAGACTAAATTTGTCAAGGAAATTTACGTCTTCTTCGTGGGTGATAACACACATTTCCTCTATGTTTATTGCTTACCCAAATGGTTTTTCGAAAGATATAATTTGGAGTCCGAAATGGTGACTGTTTAAAGAGTTGATGTGATAGTTCTATTTGAAACATGTAAAGACTCTGTCCACAATCTACCACTCTTGAATTACCTTCTCAACCTAAACATTACGAGATTCGTGATTTAAAAAAAAAACTAGGATACGAGAAACATTTTTGAATCTTATAACTATTTAAATATAAATACAAATTGATACGAAAGCATGCGTGACATTCATGTCCTTTTCATTTTTTTAATCATTATATCTCATACAACATATATTAAATAAAAACAATATTTATCTGTGTCATAAAATCATATCATACCATATATAGGAGATATGAATGGAAGTGTGTAATCTCTTGACTCCAACCACTTATCATTCAACGCTGTCTCTTTCAAATTTCTTTCTCCATATCATATCACAATATACCCAAAATTTAATTATTTTCGAGCATACACGGGCGTATTAGTAAGTGTCTGAGAGTATCCAGGAGTTTTTGAAATTTTTTATTTTACAATTAAAAGAAAAAGTTTCCAAGAGTTTCCCAACTCCGAAATGTTTCAGATACAATACGTAAGGTCATTTGAAGTATCCACGCTTCCTAGCATTATGCAACTCCAGATGTTGGTATCCGTGTCGTTTGCTCTATCCTTGCACTCTCTTTTATGGAGTAATTTCAGAAATTGGAATATCTTTACATTATTCAAACCACCTTTATTTTCTCTAGGAAAAGGATATTCACCATAGGGTTGAAGTCTACTAGTAGATCTCCATTGATGATGTGCAGGCTTAAGTTTCTTTCTTATATTTTACTGATTCATCTCATTTTTGTCTATCCAGATAAATTTGGAGTTTCCATGACAATTGTCAAGGCTGACATAGGTAATAATGTTTTGGTAAGAAGCATCACAACCTATATTGAAAATAGTGCACCAATTTCGTATTTCTCCTCGTGTAGTATACATAAAAACGACTCCGTATGAAAATACCTTCATTGGATTAGTTTTTAAACCGTTGTTGAACATAAATAACATACAAAGATAGTCAGGGCCATGACTTCAACCAAGGTTGTAAATATCGGATGTCGGCGACATATTAGATTGAGCTTTTAAATGTCGGATGTCGGAAGTCGGAGACATAAACAACAACAACACTCAAGCCTTTATCCCACTTTAAAAGTCGGAGACATGTCAGAGATATTTTAAAAATATCGAATTTTCATATCTCATAAATAAAAAATTTATTTTTAAGCATACTAACTATAATTATATGTTCTAAAAGTAAAAATAATAATAATATAATAAATAGATAAATAATGAATCATGTATATTACAAAATAAATTCGAACAATATCCAAGATAAAATATTATTAACAAATACAAAATGATACATTGTAAATATATTTAATATTATACAATAATTTTATTTTGATAACACTAAGTTTATAGCAAATAAAGAAGATTTAAGAGTTAAATATCTTTGATTGATTATAAGTCTTTCCAAACTTATAAATTTATATTAAAAGCATACCAATAATCAACTAATAAATATGTTGAAAATTTTCACGTTTTTGTAATATGAAATAAAAAATTTGTGTGAAATAATTACAAAATTGATTGTAAGAATAAAAAGTTAAAAACCTGAAACAATAAGTCTAATTAATTTAAACATGCATAATATAATACATATATGTGATTTAAACATATATTGTTAGTTTGCTAATATAACATAAAATAAAATAGTGGACTATATATTTAAAAGTCATGTCGATCGATATATTGGAAAAATCGGATACGTCGGCCTATAGTTTACAAAAGGACAATTTATTTTTTTTAGAAAAAATATCGTTTTGCCCTAAAAAAATGAGAACATTTAAAACAGTGGCTTCAATTTAAATGGCCCAAATACTAGATTTATAATGCTAGTTCATTTGACGGAAAATGAATGACGAATTCATGAGGAAGATATAACTAGAAAAACTTATAGTATTACGAAAATAACATCATCTTAGATGCATGGATTGGAATCAAAAGCTAGCCTAAAATGGGACTTGCAGTAGGCATGTGAATGCTTCTAAAATCTGAATACTAGCATGGGGTTGTGCAAATTCAAGAAAATTACAGTAAAATATATGGCCATGTTAGGAATAATGACATTTTTTCTTAATATTGAGATGATGGAGAATTTAAAATAGAGAAAAGAATAGTATAGTTTGAACTTTTACAAAGTATGCTAATATGCTCCATTTGTTTGGACATTTTTCTTCGTTGCGTTTTTTCAGAAAACGCAAATGCTATTTTTTTGCCTATTTGGATAGTCTCAATTTGAAACCACCGATCCCCAAAACACACCATTTTATGACTGACTCCAACCGCACGGACGAAGATCCATTCAAAAACAATTTTCATTTTTATCTACAACTGCCACCACCCACTCAAACATGCCTTTAGATGGAAGTTCTGTGAGAAATTAGAAAGGAATATGTTAAGAGAGCTCAGGCCATTATCTAGCATAATAGTTGTTAAAAACAATTTAAGGGCCATTTACCGGGACCTCCCCTCTAAGTTTGGAAAATTACAGATTGCACCCCTCTTATTATTGAAAGTACAAAAACCTCCCCTCAATGTTACAAAACATAACATTTACCTCTCCTGAGGTTCACATTTCATAACATCCATGCACAAAAATACCCCCCTCGGAATACATTTTCAGGTTTTTTTTTTTGTGCATGGATGTTATGAAATGTGAACTTCAGGGCCTCAGGGGAGGTAAATGTTATGTTTTGTAACATTGAGGGGAGGTTTTTGTAATTTCAATAATAAGAGGGGTGAAGTCTGTAATTATGCTATCTTCCGGGGAGGTTTTGGTAATTATTCGAACAATTTAATTAGATTACATGACAATTTCTTTGCTTGCATGCGTTTGATTTACCACATTATAATTTTCTTCGATTGTAGAGGCTCGAAACCAGGTATGCATCGGATCCCTCAAGGTTCAATTTCCTCTACGATATGGTGCGGGCAGAAATCGAAACAAGATCTGCTAAATCTTCTTCAAGCTGCACGAATGCACTTCTTTGGCTGACGAGGTACTTAATGTAGGGTTCTTTTGTTCAACGGCATTTAGATTTCGGTGTGATTAAGGGCTCTGTTTGACACAACTGTGGGGTTTGAGAGGTGGCAGTATAAAACCATGATAGTACCGGAGAGATGTCATTTTATCTATGTTTGGAACTTTTGAGGCTGTGTTTATAACTCGAACTCCATTTTGGGGTCTTGTGGTCTGTTTGTTTGGGCGGTGAGAGTGAGAGCGGTGGGAGATGGAGGGAGGTGAATGTGGTCTCAAAAAAAGGCTCAAAATGACATTTCTGAGCGGTGGCGGTGGGATTGAGAGTTTACCAAACGGTTTAAAGAAGCGGAGACGTTTTTCTCCCAACGGAGATGGAGGCCCAAACAAACAGGTCCTTGGTGTTCACGACCGCCAACGCCAGACCGCTTCCGTTGTGGTGTTCTAAGGAAACGATACTCGTGATCACGACTAACCAAACCCTACCTGCACTTTTCTCAATCATGTCTGAAATCATTTCCTCAGGGCCATGGATTTCCTAGTATCGCTGCTCGGTAATTTGCTCGAAAACTCGGACTGGAACATGGCCCAGGCCTCAATGGAATCCTACAACAAAACACTGAAGAGATGGCATGGATGGTTTGCTACTTCGAGCTTTACCGTAATTTATCCATAATCCTCGCATCGAAAGCATTTTTTTTTAATTTCAAATATTTATGAGTTTTACCAGTCCCTAAAACATGATTCCAGGTTGCATTGAAGATTCTTCCTGATAGAAAGAGATTCCTGGAAACTATTGGCGGCGATGTGAGGGAAGATGTGGAGAAATTCTGCACTGCATTTTCTCATCTTCTTGAAGCAAACCATAAGTTTCTGGTGGAGTATTAAAGCTCACATTTTGATGATTTTTTACATTGTCATTTTTTGGGCTATAGATATCTATATATTTATAAGGGTTATTTACTGGGACCTCCACTCGAAGTTTGTGTAATTACAGCTTGCACCCCTCTAACTTTTGAAATTACAAAACCTCCCCTCTATGTTTACATTTCGTAACATTCATGCACAAAAGTACCCCCCTTTGAGTAAATCTTCGGTTTTTTTTTTGTGCACGGATGTTATGAAATGTAAACATTGAAGGGGTGTAATTTTAATTTCGAAAGTTAGATGGGTGCAGGCTGTAATTACGCAAACTTCGAGAGGAGGTCCCGATAAATAACCCTAATTAGGGTCATTTATCGGGACCTCACATGTAAGTGTGCAAGGGGGTATATTTATGCATGCATGTTATGAAATATATAAACTCAGGGGGGGAAGGGTTTTGTAATTATTAAAGATAGAGGGGTGTAGCATGTAATTATGCAAACTTATAGGAAAAATTTGGGTAATTAGTAGTATATAAAAAGGGCAGCCCGGTGCACAAAGCATTCCCGCACAACGAGGGCCCGGGGAAGGGTCCCACCATAAGGGTGAAATGTAGGCAAACCTTACCCTGCATTTTTGCAAGAGGCTGCTTCCGAGATTCGAAGTTATTAATTAAGGCAATTGTTATTCGCAGACCATAAATGGCTATTCGCAAACCAACTTTTTTTAGTTTACAAATTGCTATCCGTAGACCAATTTTAGATTTGAGCATTTGATATCTTTGTTCTCCTGAGTAGAGCCCGACAACGAAGGAACATCTCTGACGACCTTCAGAGCACTTCAATGTGTGCACAGATCGTGATTCGTAAAATAAATGAGCGGATAGAGATCGAGTTGAGGAAGAAATCTGATTTCTTCACCGTCAAAACAAACCGAAATCGCATGAACGGCGAAGAAATCGTCTTTCTTCCTCAATCCGGTCTCTATCCGCGTATTTATTTTAGGAATCACGATCCGTGCACACATTGAAGTGCTTAGAAGGTCGTCAGAGATGTTCCTTCGTTGTCAGGCCCTGCTCAGGAGAACAATTTATAAACTAGAAAAAATTGGCATGCAGATAGACATTAGACATTTATGGTCTGCGAATAACAATTCCCTTAATTAATAGTATATAATTAAAATTAAATTGTAACTTAGAAGTTGTTATTCATGCAGGTTGGTGTTGGCCTTGACAATCTGAAGGGCATTTGATGTGGGGTCTCTCCTTTTAGCTACATTGTGAAGAGCAACTACTGGTTTTGTTTCTATATATATATATATTTGTTATTCAGTACAATAGAAATTGATTTTATGGTCTGTAATTAAAAAAAAACTTGTTCTCATTATTTTAGGTTTATTCATTTTTTTGTTGATTAATCACCAATTATCACATGGAAAGGGTCATAGTTCATTAGTATATTGGTATTATGTATTAAAACATAATAAATGCTGGATGTTTTGCCCTGTTTCATTATGAAGATCTCTTCTGGACTTAAGGCAGCCCCTTTTTGGCTTTAGGCAACCCATAAATTGGGTGGTCTCGCCTATTCGCCCCCCCCCATAACCTAGTAGCAGTCCATAAATTCTCCCGTGACTCTTCTTCTTCCTCCGCTCTGCCCTGTCTCCCCCATCCCGATGAACTGCAATCTCCTCTTCTCCGTCGCTCGCCCCTCCACCACTCTGACCGCCGGAGAGCCCAAAGAGTGTTGTGCGACATCCATTCCGCCCGCCGGTCATGCCGCGGAACTCCATTCCAGCCCTCCCTTGCTGGAAGACATGGCCATTTCCATTGTAGAGGCTCCAGTTGACCTCGATTTCGACCCAGAACTGTCTATTGCAAGTTGACCACCACTATTTAAAAGTTGGAAGAGGTATGGTACGGACATTGCTGCTAAATGGAATCTAGATTGTTAGGTATGTGTTGAAGGTTTAATAAATAATTTAATTTTCTTTACACTAATTTGTTGCATTAAATTTTTAAATTTATGTTCAACTTTATAGCTTATTTGTTGGACGTTTTTTGGTCTTTCTTTTTGCAAACTACGGGAGACAAATATTGTTGCATTACCAATTGATACTATCAGGTAATATCTATGGAATGATATGTTTTTGTTATGCTTTCGTTATTTATTTATTTTAAAAAATTGGGCTGTAATGTGGAAAAATGGGCTGTAGTTAATGATGGGCTGCCTAAAGCCAAAAGTAGGCTGCCCATAACAACACCCTATTTTTTTTATAAAGGATGAAATTTTTTATTTGATTATGAGTTGAATTAAACTACTTACTGTCTGTCTGACACTGTGGCGGCGGTCATGAACGCAGTGGTTATGAACTGTCGTTCGTGAATATCCGACCTCACCTAAAGAACTCAACCACTTTTATGTTCAAAATTAATTTTTTTCTTTGTAGTGGTCATAATCGTTGTCATGTCAAACACATTTTATGACTGGCGTTTCAGTCCAAACTCACCGGTGCAAAAACGTCATGCCAAACCGACCCTTAACGTTCAATAAATTTTTTTTTCATTTCTTCGTGTATAAATCAATGTAGACCCTAAAATTTAAATTCTAAATCAATCTAAAATCTAAATATTAAACCCTAAACCCTTCAACTCTATATGATAAAAAACTAAAATCATAAACCCTAAAATCTAAATTCTTCGCCGGGCTTCTGATTTGGTACTTTTGAGATCTTACTGATCGATCTAGGAGGCCTCAAAGATTAGTAGGCCTTAGTTGGGAGACTACTGCTTCGTTTGGCGTAGCTGCATCGTTTTTTGCTCTGGTGAGTTGGACAAAAATGTCACTGTCATAGAATGTATGTTTGGCATGACAATGGTTATGACCACCACGAAAAAAGACGACTAGTTTTGAAAAAATACGGTGTTCACGACTGACACCCCGCACCAAATGGAGCCTACAACATCATCAAAATTATTTTCTGGGAGCCATTATTAACTTATACAGGTTTCATTAATGTACCTTCGATTGAAGGATATATAAGGAAAGTGAGGTAAAGCAAAGAAAACAAAATGCAACCCTTAGTTTTCCAGGGAAAAAATTGAAAATTTGACTTATTTGGAAACCATACAATACCAATTTTTCTTAAAAAAAGATGGATAAAATAGCATTTTAATATGAAAATAAAATATTAAAATACCTTTTAGTTAGTAAAAATGATATATAAAATTTAATAACAAAAGATATTAATTTGTTGCTGATTTATTTGACTTCATATTAAAAGTGATATACTTGATTTGCATTTAAAAATATAAAGATTTTAAATCTTTTTAGAAATTACATCACTTTCATGTCATTAAAAAAAATAAGGAATTTCAAATGTATTACAACAACATTCAAGCCTTTATCCCACCAAAGTGGGGTCGGCTATATGTATCCTTTGTTGTCATTACGCATATCTTTAGTCATATTTCAAATATATTAAATTCATTAAAAAAAAAAGACAATTTTAATGGATCCTTACGTGAAATTACATTTTTGCCCCTATCTAAATTGAAATTTTAACAATATTTATAATGAAAAAAATTCTTGCAAAATTACACTGACATGAAATCAAACCCACAATCAATCATACATTGAATAAAGACTCAACAACTACACTCATGACTCAACTGACAAATTATTGTAAGCACCTAAACTATTATCTATATAAATGAAACTATAACTTTAATAATAAATATAAGTCATTATATTATAATTTATATTTATATTATAACTAAATATAAGTTAATATAAATATAAATTTATATTAAAATTTTCGTAACTAATTTAAGTAAATATAATATAAGCTTGGATGCAGGCTTCGCTGGGTGCGGGTGTCGCCCGCCAAATTTTGGAGCCGCGGGCACTCACTCATGTGTGTATATATATATGTGTGTATATATTACTCAAACTTCTCCTAGTTATTAGCATAATTACATATTGCACTTATTAAGAGAGTTATTTTTGTGCATACATATTAAAAAAATGTAAATAAACAGGGAATGTTTTTTTTTGTAATTTGAACATATAGAGCAATACAATTTGTAATTTTTGCAAAATTATAATGTGGTTTATATATATATAATTTAGGGAATTGTTATTCACAGACCATAAATGTCTATCCGCATATCAACTTTTTCTAGTTTACAAATTGTTATCCGCAGACAAACCAAAAAACGCACGAACTGTGAAGAAATCGTCTTTCTTCCTCACCTCGGTCTCTAACCGCGCATTTATTTTACGAATCACGATCCGCGCACACATTGAATGCTCATAAGGTCGTTACATATATTTCTTCGTTGTCGGGCCCTACTCAGGAAAACAAATATATTGAATGCTCAAGTCTAAACTGAAAAAAGTTGGTCTGTGAATAGACATTTATGATCTGCGAATAACAATTGTCATAATTTCATTAGATAGATACTGCTGCAAGTGGTAACAAAATTATTGGGTTTGTTCTTCAAGACCACACAAGCTGTCCTAGACTCCTATATATATATATATATATATATATATATATATATATATATATATATATATATATATATATATTATATATATTATATATATTATAAAATAAAGAAAAAGGTTTCTACAGCTTGGCCGCAGGCTTTGCATTTCGGGTGGAAATGAAATTCTGCAATTGGGCGAATTGCTCCTTGGGCATGTCTTCGTAGTGCTTATGCGCTCTTTCCTGAACCACAGAAGAATTAAGAATATGATTAAGCTAAGAAGAAGGGCAGCTACATAATAATATTGATTAAATCCTGATTAAATGCAATGCCATGAACATTAGAAGCACATAAATTAATAAGAGCGTAAGCCCCTTTTCTAATCTCTCTCTTGATCTCAAGAGTTCATCTCGTTCTCCACGCGCGTTACACGAGTATTTTAGCAGAAGGCAAGAGAGCGAGTTCCCGTAGGTCGAGTAATACGTACTCCGTAGAAGAATCCGGCAAAAAGTGAGGGCCGGTGGTGGTGAGGGAGAAGCAAGGGGAGCAACTCTAAACCTTAATAACATTCATCCAAGATAAAAAAAAAAAAATACAAGCATACTCCGGTTATATAGCTGTGGGGGGTGCGAATAACAAAATCCGGTCTGCGGATAGCGAAAGACAAAATGACATCAAAATGAAAATTATCCCTAGGTCGAGCATCGACGGTCTCCTCCTCAATCGGTGGACTAGCATCTATCACCTTCCTCTGCGCGTGAACTCGCCTTGGCGGTCGAGAGAGATGCAAACAGGTTTTTAATTATCCATTCACACAATCTTTAACTCATTGCTTATCCATTCATACAATCCTTAGATCATAATTATAGGCTTTTAATTCATTATATATACTGCATTTAATCTACATTTAACTGTTGTATTGGGCTGACCAGGCTGAACTCGGTCTGAACCGCCCATTTTAGATATGCTTAGCACGACGATGGTCTGAACTGGGTCTGAACCTCACGTTGAACTTCAACACGGGGGAGGTCGGATATTCAAGTCCCACAGTTCATGACTACTACGTTCACAACCGTCACATCCGCTCCGAACGGACCCTTACTCTTGACTGTGTGAGTGTGAGCGCATATAGAGGGTCGTTAATGATTGCACGAATCAGATTGTTTGCATATAAAAAATAATGATCGCGAGTAGGATCAGCGAGTGTCCCTTCGTAGAGAATCAGTGAGGGGCCTACTCTGGGGTCTCACAAGGATTCTACATAAGGGACCATCTCAAAACCTTACAAAAGGGTTGGTGAAGGGTCATCCTGTTCTAATAATTGGCATTCCAAATGCTATATGCATGTGATAAAACCCTAAACCCTGAACCCTAAAACTCTACAGATGGACGCTTGACTAGCCATTCTCAATCAATTAGACAGAAGATTTAGAAGTCTCACCTTTTCGAGCTGAAGGGCGCCGCTCAGGTTTAACTTCAACCCGTCGTTTATGACGGATTTGTATTTGAACACCATGTCCCTGTTGTTCTTCAAAATGCTTTCTGCGACTCCGATTGCTTTTTTCAACACATCGCTGTTGTCGACGACATGGTTAACGAGGCCCCACTTCTCGGCCATGTCGGCGGTTATCGGCACGCAGGCAAGCGAGACTTCCCGTGCTCGATTTGGCCCTATCACACGCGAAAGCTTTTGGGAGAGGCCCCATGAAGGAAATATCCCGAACCTGCGACCATGCAAATCTTTGTTGATCATGGAGAGTTGTATTATAGAAGCAGTAGAAAGAGCAAAAGAGAAAAAGCTAACAGAAGTGCTCTAAGAAGTAAGGGAGGCATCATAGGCGAACCCAAATGCAGACGCGCCTGGGAGTGTTTTTTTTTTTTTTTTAATTTTTAATTTTATTTTTCTAGGTTCTTGATTTTTACCATTTATGTTTCTGATTTCACACTTTTTCTATTGATTCGCCTCCTGTTTAGCAATGAGAGTTTGTTTATCAAACTAAAATTTCATGTCTCTTGTTTGTTTATCAAACTAAAATTTTATGTCTCTTGTTTGTTTATCAAACCTTCATTTTTTTAAAGCTAAGTTAAAGTTCTCCTTTCAAGTGTAGATTTCTTCCTTCCCGACTAATGTCATTCTCATTCTGATCTCCAATTTTTCAATGTTTCTAACTTTTACCATAGTTTTCTGATTTCACAATTTTCTACTTCAATAAATTATAAGCCCAAATTAATTATCTGCTTCTATTTTTTTTTAAAAATTTGTTGACTTTTATTGTTATTCATACTGTAAGCATAAAGCATGGTATTGTTATTCACACCGTTTAAGCTTCGGTGAATGATTCGAGCACCCAACTGCAAGTTCATCGCCAAAAATAAATTTTTTCTGATTAAATTTTCAATGTTTTGCTGAATTTCTATAGACTCTTCGTTTTAACCAAGACTTTACTATCCGATCTTATAAGTTTTTTCATTTCTTTGTTCAAGCTTCAGCTCAACGGTGGGTTTTTAGTCTAAATTTATTGTGCCTGAGCAGTGCTGAAATTCTAGTTCCGCCTCGGGAGGCATGGTTCCAAACATTTTGTATTATTTATTTCATGAATTAGAACTTATATACGTTCGAAAGCATTACTTTTCTATTAAAAAGAAGTTATACAAATGTTATTCATGATGTGGTCTCTTAGAAGTGAGGATGATGCTATTTACAAAACCAGGTTACGGAAGAATCGGTGTTCGTCGTGTTCATGTTTGTACTACTCATGAGCCTCCTAAAGAAAACAACCCAGTTGCTGCTTCGATGCTAAGAAAATTAGAACTGAAAATCATCTAAACACTTTGATTCATTGGTGGGGGTGAACTTTCCTTTATGATAAGAGAGAAAATCTTGGCAGAGAAGCAGAAGAACTTCTAAAATCTTGACCGTTTTCATTGGAAAGTTTTCGTTTTGGTCCAAAACAAAAAAATCATACATTTTCGTTTTGGGCTAAAAGAAAATCTGTGTTGCCAGCTCCATTGCCCTCTGAACAAGCATATACTAGCAAAGCTCTTTTACTTGAGCATAGTTTTATCACCCATCAAATTGCCTTCACACTGTGGTTCACTACACTGTAGCTTCGATGAGGGAGCTCTAGGAGAGCATCAGACTCTAACCAGTGAATTAAGAATAATTTCTTAAGTAGGGAAAAAGCTCCGTCCGTTTGCAGTATTTTCAGTGGAAGGTTTTCGTTTTGACCCAAAACGAAAACTTATGTTCATTTGCAAAGTGATTTTCAGGTCCGTTTTAGGTCAAAACGGACCTGAATGAAGGAAGCATGGTTATGTGCACACAAATCAAAATGGATTCTTTGGTCTGCCCTCTCTGATGTCTTTGGCTTTGATTTGAGGGCATGATTCCGCAGCAAACGTGACAGTATAGGGGGCCACTATTTCAATGGTAATCTGTGAGCAGCCACTTTGTGCATTTATTGTCAAAGGTTCGGTCTTTCTCCTTTGAGAGAAGCCACTTTGTGCATAGGGCCAAAGGTTAGGTCTGTTTCCAATCTTTCCCCGCCCATACCCCCAATGATTGGGGACTATATGGGTTCTGTTGTTGTTGTTGTGTTTAGGTCAAAACGAAAACTTATGTTCGTTCACGCAACATAAATCTCAGCTAAAAAGGAATAAAAAACTCCAACCTTCATCATCAGACATAATCGTTCTCCCTCCCATTCTGCAGCGAAGACGGATACGCCAAGAGAGCTCTAAATAATCAAACAGGGACCACGAAGCGCTCTCTATTGCCTGGAACCTAAAAACAGAAAAGATTGTAATATGGAATCATAGAACTAATCCTACAAGCGGCCTGTGGAGATTCCACGAATACCTTTACCCCTCTGTTGATGTGAGGGTTCTCCCTCCCTAGCCACCCCCTGCCGATCGAAATGCAATCGATCTCGCAGGATCTTGGAACACCGTTCTCAGCGATCTCCCACATCTTTTCCTCTCGAAGAATCGGCGAACTTTCAAGGCTGACGATCTCCAATTCGGTGAGGAGGTTGATGATCTCAGAGCGCGCGAGGGCGAGTTCGGAAATGGGATGGGGAGAATCATGGCAGGGTCAGAACGAAAGTGGGGGTTGTGGTAGAGCTTCCAGGTAGAAGAAGATGGGTCGGCCATTGCTAGCGTGAGACTTCTCGTCTATTCTCAAAACCGACCAAAACAGACCTAGCGGAGACAATTTTAGAAGGAAATGAAAACAGCATGTTTTCAGCTCAAAATCAAAACAGAGCCAAACGAACACTTATGTTTCGTTTTCAAAAACTCAAAACGAAAACCATGCTGCCAAATCAGTGCAAACGAGGTTAGGGCACGCTCCAAAACTATCTATCTTTATTGAAGAGCTATCATCATTGAATACAAAGCATCGACGGCAAATCATATGCAATATAAACAACAATAACTACTTGTGTTTCTATCGGCAGATGAGATTTAAGAATTGGTTTAGTAATCACGCTTACCTGGAGTGGGTGTCGATGAATTTAGCGTCCCTTCCGGCAACGATGAGGTCGCAAGCGAGAGCAATCTCGAATCCCGCCGTCACGGCAAACCCAGTCACGGCCCCTATGATCGGCTTGCGACAACGCTCCATTTGAATGACGAGATCCGTCTCCTCATCCTTGACTTCACCCTTGAATACCTCCTCCGCCGCAGTCAGGTCGACGCCGGAGCAGAACGCCCGTCCCCTTCCGACGATCACTACAGCTCCCACCGCTGGATCTCCATCGAGGGTCTTGAAGATCCTCGCCAGATCAACCATCATCGGCCGCGTCAGCGAGTTCAGCGATCCCGGCCGGTTGATCGTGACTACAGCGACGCCAGATGGGAAGCGGTCTACGAGAACGAGGCTGTCTGGCGAAGAAGAAGCGGGGAAACCAGGAGGCGCCATCTGCAAACGATCGTCGTGATCCGGAGAGGAAGAAATGGATTTTTATTCAAGAAAAAAAAATGGCATTGCCATTAGCGACAATCGTTTCAGTTTTCGCTGGCGTCACGGCTAAGAAGAATATGATAATAGACAGCCGAATGTGAAAGCAGCAACTATGTATTTTCTTTTGTAACAAAAAAAAAAAAAAAAGGCCGCTGCTATCCGCACCGCCATTTAGGATATGACATATTAGCACTTGCATTAAGGCTCTGTTTCAGATATCGGTGTCGTTTTAAAAAGCAGTTAAAAAAATTATAAATTGTATTTTCAAAATTGTATTTTCAAAATTGGAAAAAGGATTTGAGTAATCTCCGTTTGCAGCCAGTTTCAAAACTGAAAAAATATTGTACTTATTTAGAAAAACTCCGTTCTTAAAAATAAAATACACAAAACTCAAAGAAAATGCAACAATTTTTTTTTTAGAAAATTGAATGCAAACCAATTAGCACAAAAATGCAGTCACGCAGTGCACCCATTTGACTCAATCCACTCCTTCCACCCCTAACAATTTGTTGTTCTCCCACCTTACGCCGCTTGCCATTTGTACTCCTCGCCTAATCAGACACGCCTGAGGGTATACAAAGGTCTCATCATGATCACATCAGTAGAAATGTCTGTCTACACTAGAATGATGTATGCGCATATAATTAAGCAGTGTCATTGTAGTAACCACAATATTCCGTTGTTTTTGAAACTATACTGCGACATATCACGAAAGATATGTCATTTCTTCTTCCACATTCCAAACGTTCGTTCTATAACATTACGCAACAACGAGTGCGTATGATTGAATAATTCTTTTCGTCCTTATACCAAACACTGGCCATGTGTAAAGCCTAGAAAATGATACATTGTTTATGCGTAGATTTAATATATCATACTTGTAATGGGTATCCAACATCAATCAAGTAGTATTTTTCTGCACGTTGAAAATAATGTTAATAACGTATAAAAAGTGGTTTTTGCAATCAAAAAATATTTTTTTACAAGTTACCCGACGATGGATGAGGGAAATTCCAACATCGATCGGTACCTGCACTATGAAAAATACGGTTATCATGTGCTGAACCCTCACAACCAGCATAACAAAAGTGAATGTCATATTAAAATCACATACAACAATAATATTTTGAGTTGGATAACCATGACGTTCAATGTATGGAACCTACTCGTCCATTGGGATGCGAGCATCAACATGTGTCCCGTCGATTGCTCCAATGCAATCTTTAAAGTAGGGCATGTATCGATCGTCATTTAAAATCTTAGCTGGGATATGTAAACCGATCGTCAACTAGCGCAATAACGTCCTGCGAAAGCTTTATTAAAGCAGTCAAACCTCGTGAAAATATAAACTTATTGTTTCTGAGTTAAAAAATATCGACTTATTGTTTTAAGGACCACCAAAATGCATATTTGTGTTTTGGCGGTTTTCGGGCCGCCATGTTTTTCTGGAGCTTGGTAGGGGCACAGAAATAACTCATATCCTTGTTGTCTATTAAAAAATAGTTGTAAAGTCGTACAACACTGGATCAAAACAAATATCTTAGTGTTTCTCCAACTCTTCAATTGCTTCATGAATAGTATATGAAGGAACATATGTTTGGCGGGTTGTGATGTACTTTCTCCAACTCTAATAGCTGACTCAACCAACTGATCGATGTTATATCTCCCTGGACAATTTTTCTGAATTCCCCTCCCCCAGCTTTCAAACCTCCAGTTTGTTCCCTGTGAAGACCCCCCTCTTTCAAATCTCCTCACATTATCCTTTGATCATGACTCATGCTAATGAACGCGCTTAAATCTTCTACCATATCATCCTCATGCTCAGACATTACATTTTCAGGACTAGATATGTCTGTTCTTAAGTTAGGAGCTCATGCATTCTCAGCAGAAGCAACAACCTCACTAAACATTACGTACAATTTTTCTTCCAACTCTGGTGGAATGTCTCCATAACGATACTTCTTCGCAGCAGGAATAACCTAAAATAAATAATATAATATTAGCCCTTGAGTCTCTCTTCCACCAAGCATCAGACACATCAATTGTTCTCTTTGATGAATCCCAACCTAAACATGTTTCTTCATGCTTTAGTTTTTTCCATAACTTCCAATCTTTCTTCAATTAGTTTCATTTAATTTTAAATTATGCGCATACATATATTTTTCTTGTACGTTCCTGAAACTTAACAGTTACATTTTTCCAACCCTCCTTAGGCAAGTGTGTCGCCGACCCATTACCAAGCTCAATATCTATTATACATAAATCACAAACTAATAATACTTCATTTGACTTCCAAATTGCTGCAATTCTTCCATCTTTAGTTCTAACCAACGTGCTATTTAAAACCAAACCAATGCTTTGATTTAACAAACATACACAACACACATTCACAACAAACACACACACGCACACACACAAAAAAAAACACATTCACAACACATACATACACTCATTCAACACACAACACACATTCACAACACGCACACACACATTCAACACATACAAAATACATAATACATATACACAACAAACATGAACAACACATTCACAACACACACAAACATATATACACACAACACATACACACAACACATACACAATACACATTCACACCACATTCACATACGCTCATTCAACACAACACACATTCAACACATACAAAATACATACACAACACACACTGTAAGCCCCCCCTCCTGGAACATTGGACACGGTCGAGGGGAGTCCTATGCTCAGAACAGTCACCTTGCGGAAGCGCCAACACACGGGCTAGCCTCCTCCACAAGATACTTATTTTGCCGGCTATTTCAGTATATCGCATGTCAACCCATCAATAAATTAATCAGAAGACTAAAATCCACAAAAAGAATAAAAGTCCACATAATATATATAATAAAAACAGGAAGCAACAAGAGCTCATGAATATCATAGTACAAAATATGGTGTATGTCTACATCAAAATCTCACATCGGTAACAAAAGGAAGCGGCGGTAGAGGCTGTGTCGTGGTATCAGGCTCCATCTCCCTGGCATGACTGTCCTCCTGCACGGTGTGTGTCACTGCTACTGGGTGTGCTCCTAATGAATAGTATAACAACAGTTAGTCATAAAGACTAAGTGGTTTCACATCCTTTCCCCGACGACTCTTAAGAACCGGGCGGAAGGAAAGAAAAAGGAACGCAATATAGACAGTAATATGTAATCAAGCAAGTGGTATAATGGTGAGTAATTCTAGCATTTCATAAGTATAGGTAGGTAACAAGAAATACTAGCATGTATAAGAGAGCACAATAACTAGCATGGTAATAAGCAACACGTTACAAGAACTGAATTGAACTTAACTTATAAAGATGCTCATACAAAATTATAAGTTAATGATCTGGTACTTGAATATAACTCATCATGTAAAAGAGTTCATACTAATTTATATGATGATGATCTTATGCGGTGCAATGCAATGTAATGCAATGAATGTATGATGACTCGCCCATCATGCATGCATGCATGCATGCACGATTAGTTTAAACAAAGAAATGTGTGCATCAATTCGTTCCATATTCATAATCATGATCATCATTTAATTCATTCATTTCTTGTTCCATTTAATGATCTACATGTGGCAAAGTTCCACAGTGAGAGTATATGTCCACGCATTTTGCACAAGTTAGTTTTGACGGGAATCTTCCCAATTTTATCACCACGGTCAACATTCCATATTGTAGTTCTCTAAATTATGTTCAACTTGAGTCACTATTTGGGGTGACCAAATAGCCCGAATTTGCAAATACTGAATACCAAAGTTGTGCTAGATGCATAGACCTACAACTTCAGTATTCATGGTTCTTTTGTTTCAGGCATGCATGTGTTCCAAAAATAAACCCAAAGTTATAAAATTATTTATCAAAATTTATTTAAATTTTAGAATAATATGTTGCCCTGTTTGGGGCCTAATTTGACCACGCTAGAAGCTTCCAAATGGGTTGATCCCTTCTGCAAAGTCGTAGATCTCATGTTTCTCTACAACTTTGATCTTGATGAAATTTTTCTACTTAAGCCTCTAAGATCCTCAAAATTAAACTTGAAATTTCTACATATTTTTTTAAAAATACATTTTTGAATAAATATTTTGTCAAAATATGCAAGATTTTTGAGGGTCCTAGAGGCACTTGACGAAAACGTCTTGAATACCAAAGTTGTAGCCTATATATAGAGCTACAATTTTAGTGTACGATGTTTTCAAATCAATGGTCTCTACGAGGTTCAACTAAATGAGTGAAGTTTTTGAAAAAATAACAATTCACAGATCTAATCGTAAATCCCTTCTGAATTTAGTTAATCAATAAGGTTTTCAATTTAGTTTTACAATAAGGAAAAAGGGTTACACAGATTTAATCGTAAATCGGAAAGCCAGGATTGGGTTATACCATAAAACTTATCCACAGCAGACGGGGGAATGCTTTCTCTCCAATCATTGATCCAAGGTTATCTAAGGCTGTGATCATTTCCTTCGTGAAATTCGACGGTTCATGTAAGCTACCGTTGGTTTCAATCATTTCAAAGCCCAGCCACCGTCGCCGGCATCCCTTCTTTGCTGGCTACCGTCGCCAATCGATTCGCCCGAGGGAGGTGAGTCGGCGGCGGTGGTCAGGGGACTCCTCGGGGGCCATTGGCAAGGTCCTAGAGGACCTCCTCACCTTTCACGACGCCCCACTGGCCACTGGACCCGGTGGCTGGCCGACGAGGTCATGTTGGTGGTCTGGAAGCCCTCTACTCGTCGGGATCGCTTTACAGACAGTTACCTGCACAAAAGGGAAGGTAGGAAGCTCACATTGGTGTCTTGAGGGTGGATGGAGCTCGATTTGGCTTGCATGGCTCACGGGATGGACGAAAAACTCCTTGGTGGTTGTCGGTGGTCGCCGGAGAGGAGGGCGAAGTTTCTGAAGTTTTGTTTTGGTAATCCCCAAGCCAGAAAAAAGAAGTGTCAAAAGAAGTTGAAGGAGAAGAATTACGAGAACAATGAGAAGGTGAAGAAGTAGAAGGAGAAAAAGAAGGATATGCCAATGCGGAGGTTTGCATCACCATTCGGCAATCGCCACTCGTTGATTGCCGATTAATTCTACAACTCAAAACTACTTCTTTAATGTAGTTATATATATATATACACACGAGTGACAGGCACGGGGCTCCGCCCCTATTGCCAAGCGCGACAGTACCTGGCCGGCGATGACGGGCTTCGCCCGCCCCCGGCGGGATTCGCGCGGGCGTGTTTCGCCCGCCCCGGGCGGAACATATACATATGAGTACTCAAAATGATCGCACAAAAATTTTAATTAATACTTTATAATTTTTTTCAAAAATAATTATATTTTAACAAAAAATCATTTTAAAGTAGTCTAGGAGGTCTAATGATAACCTACCATAGTAGGTGTAGGAGGTCTACTAAAAATTTGAATTTTATGAATTTCCATCATTATTTTTAGGCTAAACTCACAAATTAGTCCCCAACATTTAGGGGTCATTTGAAATCAGTCCTCAACCTTTAAAATGTTTGAAATCAGTCCCTAACGTTCCAATCTTCTTCTAAATAGGTCCTATTTAACATTTCTGTCTACAAACTTAACAGAATCTGCTTAAATAGGATGTTTATCAGGTATAATTTAATTTTAGGCTAATTTTAAATAGTTATTTACCTAGAAATGCTTTTTTCTTCTTATTTTAATTTGGCCTAGGTTTTCAATTTCTTTCTCCTGCACCGATGGACCTCCTCCTCCTCCTCTAGCATGCGTCGATCGATCGCCTCCCCCAACCTCTACTTTCCCTGAGCTCGCCCCCCAACCTCTGGTATTCGCCGGCCTCCGCCTCCTCCAGCAGTTGCCCGACCTCCGCCTCCTCCGGCGTCATCAAGCGGTGTCGACTGCTGTAAGTTCTTCTCCTTCTCCGGCGACGTCGACTGCTTTCCCTGAGCTCCGCCTCCCCAAACCTCTGCTATTCGCCAGCCTCCGCCTCCTCCAGCAGTTGCCCCGACCTCCGCCTTCGCCTCCTCCAGCAGTTGCCCCGACCTCCGCCTCCTCCGACGTCATCAAACAACTTCGACTGCTGTAAGTTCTTGCTCATGCGCCCATTCCAGTCACTCCACCTTCTCCTAAGAAAGCCCCAACTTTACCTTAGTACACCTTCTCCTGAGAAAGTCCTTCACCTGCTGCTAATCAGTTTAGTTGCTGTAATTTGTTTAGGTGTTGTAATTTGTTAATCTTTTTTGCTAAATGCTTGAGAGCATGTTCTGTAGTATTATGTTCCAGCTCCTTCCACATTATGCTATATGAACATAATACCTGATTCAATTTTTTTGTTTGTTACAAATGAAAATTTGTCATCATGCCTTGAATTGTGCCTTTACAGAGGAAAATGGATGATATTGATTATAGTGAAGACGATGTGAGCTCTCATAGTGCAGATAGCGCTATGGATATTATATTTGAGGATGAAGATCTATTTGAGGATGATTTAGTTTGTAGAAATGTTGTGAATGAGTGCTTAAACATAATTAAAGGAATTCCGGATGCAGATCTAGTTCAAGGAGTTTGTCGAGATGATGAGTGTTCATCACATTCACTTCGATCGATTTCAAGTGACAGCAAAGATGATGCAATCAATAGCACAAAATCTAGTCAACCTCTTTTTTCGTTGTTAAAAGATATGAAAGATATGAAATGGCAGCCCGGCTTAATGTTTAAGTCGAAAGAACATTTTAAAGATGCAGTTACAACTTATGCTGTCCATTCAGGTGTAGGTCTGAAGTTGATGAAAAATGACAGCCGCCGAGTTAGATATAAATGCAAAACAGGGTGCCAGTGGGAAATATATGCCGCACCGATGAAAAATAAAGACACCTGGGAGGTCAGGACTATTACAGATAATCATTCGTGCAGTCGAGAGTTTAAGAATAAGTTATTGAGTGTCAAATGACTAAGTAAAGGAATTATAGTCCAAAGTTCGTGAAGATCCCAACATCAGAATCAATAAAATTGTAGACAAAGTGAAAGAAAAATGGGTTGCAGGTATTACAAAAAACAAAGCGTAATTTAGAGCAAAATCCCAGACAGGCCTATTAGTGGAAGGTAGCATCGGAGATCAATATAACCATCTGAATCACTATTGCACGGAGCTAATAAGATCAAATGTGGGAGTTCGGTCTTTATGAAGTTTGCATGGCCACCTGAGCATTTATGTGATAATCACATACATTTCAGATCAGCAAAAGGTATGTGCTGGAGCTTTATTTTTTTGTTCTAATTTTAATCTACTTTTTAAATACTTACATATTTATACTTTCAGGGGTTGATACAGAGTTGTTGCCCTGAGTTGATCATCGTTTCTGTGTGCGTCATCTTTATAACAATTTCCGGAAGAAGTACCCAAGTAAGAATTAAAAAGTTTTGCTATGGAAGGCGGCAAATGCAACATACGAAGTTGAATGGGTTCGTTTCATGCATGAAATTCATTCAATTTCACACAGTGCCAATGATCATCTAATCAATATAGAAAAAAACTATGGTCTAAGCATGCATTCAGTGGATATCCTCGTTGTGACGTTGTAGTAAATAACATGTCGGAGGCTTTTAATCGCGTAATATTGGATATGCGTGATAAACCAATACTTACAATGTGTGAAAACATACGTATTTATTTGATGCATCGGTGGGCTACCATTAGAGAAAAGGTTGAAAAACAATCTACTAATATAAATCCAAAAATTGCCAAAAAAATAGAAGAAGAGGCAAAGAATAGTGGAATGTGGATGCATTTATGGTCCGTCAATAAAGTATTTGAGGTCGTACATCTACCGGACAAATTGTAGTTGACTTGGATAAATGGTATTGTTCTTGTGGAAAGTGGAGAGTTAGCGGGTTGCCATGTCGACATTCCATAAGTTGTATGCATTATCTGAACCTCGAAGTACACCTTTATGTCCCAATTGTTTCAAAAAATCTATTTATGGTGAATGTTACCAGCATAGTATCATGCCCACCAATGGTCCAAATTTTGGCCAAATATAAAAAAATTTGAGATTCTTCCACCCATTCGTCGCCGTGCACCAGGACGACCAAAGAAGAAACGTAACATGGATGCGAATAAGGAGAAAAGTCAAAGTAAAATGTCTTGTAAATATGGCACAGTTCGATGCATAAGGTGTGGTGTCACTGGCCATATTAAGAGAAGTTGTCAGTAAGTTCATCTATTTTTTACTTTATATATTAT